>VXAY01003989.1:293000-390172 GCA_013399855.1 Oxyruncus cristatus
CGCGCGCGCGCGCAGCGCCGTCCCCCCCGCGGCGCAACGGCTGGGGCCGGGAAGGGGGCGGGGCCTGCCGGCGTCACGTGACGAAACACCACGCGCGCCCCCGCGCGGCCACGTGACGGGGCCCTCCCCCGCCCGCCCGGCGACGGGTTTTGGCGGCAAAACGGCAGCAAATGGCGGTGGCCCGGGGTGGGGCGAGGGAGGGTCAGGCTGTTCTGCCTTTGCCACTGTCCCTCGAGCTCGGAATCACAAAATCAGTTCGGCTGGAAAAGACCTGTGAGATCATCGAGTCCAACCTATGACCAAACACCGCCATGTCAGCTAGACCATGGCACTGCATGCCACATCTGGTCTTTCCCTAAACACCTCAAGGGGCAGTGACTGCATCACCTCCCTGCGCAGCCCATTCCAACGTCTAGGCACCCTTTCTGTGAAGAAACGTCCAACCCAAACCTCATGTGGTGCAGCCTAAGGCCATGTCCTCTTGTCCTGTCGCTGGGTGACAGCGTATGTGTGGCCTGGTGGTACCGGAGCCCCTTCGCCCCTGCGGCTGTTGCTGCATAAGCAAGGCTGCAGCTCTTGCCAGGGGCCTGAGTGGGTTATTTCACAGAATTACTTAGGTTGGAAAAGACCTGTGAGATCATCGAGTCCAACCTGTGACTGAACACCATGAGGTCAACTAGACCATGGGCAGTAAGTGCCACGTCCAGTCTTTCCTCTTGCCTGCGAGAGTGCCATATGGCCCCAACCAGTGCTGGGGCAGCCATGGCTGACACCACTGGAGTTCCGTGGCATGTTGTTTACTCACCTTTCTTCCTCTGCAGAAAGTAATGGGGTGTGTAAGCCTCAAGAATGCTACTGAGTTGACTTCATCATAGCTGGATCATCCTGCTTTTATTATAATTGGAAGTAGGAAGTGTGGCTTTGCTCTTTATATGAAGCACTTGCAATCTGGAAGTTCTGGGCTTTGTTCCGGACGACGGCTTTGTTGTCCACTTGGTCCTGGTGCTGGGCCAAGCACCCTCTCACACTCTGGTGAAGTCCTCAGAGCAGTGGAAAGTGACAGTGGTGGACATTAACCTTCCCTGCATCTACTCAAGATGCTGAGGAGACTCCATCTGTCACAGGTATTGGAAATACTGGAGATGGGCCTGAGGCATTGATTCTGATGAGGAGGAAAATACGGAGCTGGCAGACACTGAATTGGCATGGATATATGTTTTACAGTCTTCTAGGCTGCATAGGTTGACACACTCTTCATGGTACCAGTGTTCATTGAGGAAGTGAGAAGTAAATGTGTTACTGCAATGAGAGCATTGTTTGTCAGGATTGGATTGGGATTCCGCTTAGGCAGCCGGCAATGAGAGAAGGTGTCTTAAGCTGGGCATTTCACATCATCTGGAAAACAAGCAACACTGGTGCATTGCACAAACTTAAATCAGGTGTAACAGTCTTTTGGCTGGAAGAAACTAGCTGCAGACTCCTCAATATGCCAATGAGTCTTGCTCCAAACAAAGTTTAACAAAATATCCCACACCCGCTAACTTATATGACCATTGTACTGATTTGATGATTATGTTCTCTTTTGGATTTTGGGTGTTTTTTTTTTTTTTTGGTCACAAAGGAAAAGTGGCACTGTCTACTTCTTGCATATAGTTGAAAGCTGAGGCACATGATGGAATGAACGCCAAATCAGATCTGAAAAGAAAAGAGGTTCCTCCAAGACTGTAGAAAGGTTAGTCTGGAAGTGTAGACATTCACAATGATAGCATTGAATATGCAACATGTTGGATACAGGGCAAGACATTCACAGTGATAGCACTGAATATGCAACATTTTGGAGACAGGCCTGGGGGTCTGGTCCAGAAATGACCGCATTTTGGGTCACAGCAGTGAACCCAAAGTGGTATGTTTCTAGTTTTCCATACAACTATCCAAGTAGATATCTTATTTGTAACTTGTAAACCTGAAACTTTTAAAGTTTCTGATGTTTACTGCACATGAAATCCATTCTGTTACAAACAGAAGAAAACTTTCAGCTTTTCCATTTAAGCCTTAATTTAGTACCAGAAAAATTTGGTTTCCATGTATCCCTCACTACCAAACTGCCTATAACACCACTACTAGTGAGTGATGCAAATACTAGAAAGAATTGGATAAAAACCTTTTTATTCACTGAATATATGTGCAGGAGCTAAAATACCTTCTCCTCTGGATAACTCTGTCCTATACTGCACTATTTGTAATTATTTTCAATCTAGGGTAAACCACAGTAGCCATATTCATATTCGTAGTCTGTCCTTGTTTTAGCGAGGTGCATTGTTTCTTCCTTGCCCAGAGGGTTTTCTGAATTGAGCCCAGGCCAGGAAAGAAGGAGGAAGGTGGAGTGTGAGTTTCTTGCTTGTGCAAAAGGTTAGCACTCGGAGATGTTAGAGTAATGTTCTTTGTTTTGTTCTTGTCAGGGTCAAGTGGAAAGTAGCCTGTCCTTCAGTTGTGCTACCCTGAAGAGGACTTGCACTTAAGCCTCCAGGGGCCTTGTGCAAGGGAGTATTCCTGCCTTTAATCATGATTCACAGGCAGTTAATTGCTAAGCTTACATCTGAGAGACCAAGAAAGGAATTAGTAAGTGAAAGGAATAACCACAAACAGTGTTGAATAACGGAGGAGTTCTTTTTTTTCTTGTTTGACAACAGTGAGAATATGATGACAGCTACTGAGGCAAGCGTGGTGATGGCCTGAGAAAGAGGAAAAGAATGAAGAGCACGACCAAATAGAAAGCTGTGTTATTCATCCTGTATTTGAATCCTGACAAAAACTACGCTGTGGTAGATAGAGCTCGTGGAAGAGAAGAGCTGGTGCTTGATGCTGACATGAACAAGATTGCGCAGAGAAGATGTTCTTTTCAGATACCTGTTTTCTCCATGTACTTGGTGGGGCAGGCTATGTGCCTGTGAAAGAATGTGAATTTAAGAGAGAGGAGGCTTACTATTGCAATGGAAATAGGGTCAAGGAACCCATTTGCTGTACTGGAACAGAGAAGAAAGAAGCAGATGAGGAAGACGTGTGTATGGGCAAGGACAATTAATCCCACGAGGGGTGAAAAAAAGGAGCCCAACCAAAACAGTTCAAGGAATAATGAGAGTGGAGATTGTGAGAAGGAACAGAAAAAGAATGGAAGACTGGAAGGGGAGTGACCTGAGTTTTACACCTCTTCAAAGATGAAATGTTATGATAAGAGAAATTGAAAGGCTTATTGGGTGTGTTAGAAATGAATATTTAAGATAAGGGCTTGTGGCAGTAAAGATTACTCATCAAAAATTTCTTTGGGGTTCTGATACGTGCTTCCCCATTCTCTTATTCTTGCCACTTCCTTGACTGATTCATTATTTCCACAGTGTGGTGTTTTCGTAGCTCCACACTTCAATTCTCATGTCTTAATAAAACTGTCATTTAGAGAGGCGTGTCAGATACTCTCTATGTTTTGGGATGCAGGGCCCGGTTAGAAATGCATAAGAGATAAAGGAGACTTAATGACCTAAACTCCCCCTTATGTGCGTTATTTACGTACCAGTTGTTTGAAATAGCTTTAAAAAACTCCAACAGTTTATGTATTGTCCCAATATTTCTTTTAGATACAAATCCTCCCTGGAAGACAGAAATCAAGCAAATAGCAAAAAAAGTATCAGAGGTTAGGGTGAAAACAGCAAAGAGAAAGGATTGGAATAGTGATGGGAGTGTAGCTCAGACTGTATTTAGATGATTGTTGGGAGGAGGACTACTGACTCTTCCAGGGAGAATATCACGTTAGCAAGAAACAACTGTGATGTTTAGCATTGGAACCCTGGCAACAAAACTAGACCTTTTAGGGATAACAGAAGGTATGACAGAATAGAAATTAGGACAGAATCACACGAATATTAAAACACTCATGGAAGCAAAGGGGATTAATGGAAGATTAGAATTTGCTGTGTGATAGATATTAAAGAAACAAAACAGCTTCAGGAAAGATAAAGTAAAACTAATTTGAGTTGGTGTTGGGGAAATGTGGCAAAGAGCTTCTGTTAGAGAGCATGGAGATACACTGGAGATGTTTGGGTTTAAGTCTGGAGACAAAGAGGGTTTGTAAGATTATTAGGAAAAATACTACTTGGAGTAAAAGTAGGTTGATAGCTACGATTCTTAATTTCAAAGGTCAAACTTTGAGAAATTAAAGGGAAGGAGCTGTTGATGACAAATGCATCTAGGTGGCTGAGGACTTGCATGTGGAGAAGGCTTGACATCTGTCAAATCTCTCTGAAAAAAACATATCTGTAATTCATGTCTCAAAGAAGAGCAATTTATCCAGTTCCAGCTGGATAAATAGCCACTTCAAAAAGGTTATTGGGAACAACCAAAATCTTGAAAGGAATGGAACAAAATTACTTGAAAAATATCAATAAGGGTAAGGGTAAAGTGAGAATTTTGAGAGGCTCAGCTGCCTTTCCTTACAAAGGAAATTAAAGCAGGGGCTAATGAGAAAGAAGATATGAAAACGAATGTTTCCACCTTTGAGATGAAAGCAAAAAACCTATCACATACCCATCTGAAACACCAGAAGATCTTTATTCATCCAGAAATTTCCATTAATGATGTAGGTAAAAAAAATGTGACCTGTAATAATGAAATGTGCTGATGACACAAAATGGTGAGACAATTTCAATATGAGAAGGATAAAGACTAGATGACATTCAGAACCTAAATAATATAACCGATTAATTTTAATAACACAACACGCGAGGAGACCGAGAGCAGTACTTTCTGCTGGGGAAGACACTCATAAGTTGGAAGTGACAGTGGGTAGAAAGTGCTCATTGTATTAGTTGGTGATGACCAAGTCTTAGGTATCATGCAGCTGCAAAAAAAATTACTAAAATCACGTGACATGCCAGGTCAGCTATTTCCATTAGATACTGCAGATAAAAATGTTGATCTCATCTCATCTGAAACAATTTATGCGATTCTGGTCACTATTATTCAGAAAAGATGAGATCGCACTGCAGGAGGTACAGAGAAGGACTCAAAGGATGATCAGTAAAATGGAGAATCTGTTTCCTGAGAGGAGAATAAAAATGGTTCATTTAGCTTAGTGAAACAAAAGGTGAAAAGAAGTGTAATTTTAGTTCAGAAACGGTAAAAGTAAGCATCAGTTAGGACAAAAGCTTTTCAAGCTAAAGGATGATAGTATGTAAAGAAAAAATGGTGTTAACTGATTGCTGAATATGTTGAAACAGACATAGCTATCACATTAGACAATTAGTAGTGCTGTTTCTAAGGCAGTTAAGTATTCCTTCACAAGATTACAATAGAAACTTCATGAAAACAGTAAAATAGTAGATTTGTGCAATGGAATCTGATAATGAAAATTAATTGCAAATGAAACATAAACTACAAAAGGGGAAGAAAATAAATCTCATGTGGTCACATTTTTCTTAATGATACTTCTGCCTTCTGTCAAGGCTAAGACGATTTTCACCGATGTTCAAAATCACTGATGGAGGTCTGTACATTACTCGGTAGCCAACGTGACCTACATGTCTGATACCAAGAAAAAAAAAAACGACTGTTCAGAGTGTGGTCTGTAGGTTGTCTTTGCATAAACTGGGAAGAGGAAAGGAGAAAGTTTTTGCAACATTCATTTTCAGGTTGCAGAAAGGAGCAAATTAATGATGAGGGAGGACAGCACATTCGAAAATACAGCCTGGGTTATGCCTTGAATTGTTTTCTCAAAAGGGAATCTTACAAAATATTTTCAGAGCTATCTTAAAAGCAAGGGAGTGGCGATGTTCTCATTTTACATAATTTAATACAAACCACAATGCTAATACCTGTAATTAATGGTGCCTTTCTACCTTTCCAATTGTCTTTTCTGTGTATCATTTTCCTTTGTTCATTTCCCAGTGCACACTTCCTGAATCCTCAGTAGTTTTATTCTCATTGAGAGAATCTAACAGAGTTCTAGCTGTACTTTAAAAAATTATTAAAAGAAAAAAAGGGTATCCTAGAGATGGATTTGTTTTCCCACCATTTTACTCTTTTCTTAATTCCCTTCCCCATTTGACAAGATAGGCACTTAAATTAGGAGGATTCCATAGAAACACTTTTTTTTTTTTGGTGGTTGTTTAAATTCTGTGACTGAGAACTGGATCTTTTTGATGAGCACAGAAGAAAGGAATTGGGCATCAGAATAGGGCAGTTTTTGTGAACAACTTGGGGAGGGAGAGGAAAGAGTTTATTTAAAATAACAGTTGTGACTATCTTTGTGATAGGTAAAGGAAGAATTTGCTTGTAGGTGCGAGGTCAGTTAAAAGCACATTTTGTTTTTCATGTTGATCTGCATGCTTCATTCCTGACAGTTTGTGATTTAGCTATTTTATAACCAGTTTATTACTTAGTAGGGACACACAGCTCTTCACTGTGATAAAGCATAAAAATGCTTCCCAAGAATATGTTTTACAGCAATATATTTATTTTAAAAATCATATTTCATTGAATTTTTCAGCAAAGTAATATTGAAAACCATTGGTATAATACAGACTCCAGCATCAATAGAATGCAAAAACAGAAGTATACCTGCAAATGGCAGAAGGAGGAGGTAGAGGGCTGGATGTTAAGCATGGGTAGCATAAATGTTCTGTAATCCCTTACCAGTCTCTGACTAATGATGAACTACATGTACTGCCTGTTGCAGCAATATTGATTGCAATCAGATGATAAAATCATTGCACAGAGAAAGAACCCACTGCAGTGAAAATGAAAAGACGGAAATGTAATGAATTCTTGATTCAAAAATGATTTCTTAGAATAAAATAAACCCCTCATTTTTATAGCTGAGTGTTATCCACAGAAATAACAAAAAATATAACCAGTTTAAAATAAAATTTGTTTTAAACTATGTATTTATCATCAACAGCCATCCCACACTTTTCATCAACATTCCTTATGTTACAAATTTTCCTCACTCAGAGCCATAGATTTACTTACAATTAATCCACTGGTATAGTGATGGAGATTCTTGCTGGAATGCATTAACTTCCCCTGTTAAATCCCCCCTCAGGCAAACCTCTTGAAAAATATTTCCTTTGTCTGGGACACAGGGTTTAGTAGCTCTCTTCTTATAGTGAGATAGCAGTTCTTTTGCAGTGATTTATGCATACTATTCAAATACAAAATCTGCATTAAATTATATTACATTAAAAGATCTGAGACACACATTCCACTACTTAGGCACCATTGTGCAAGGAAAAATGTAGGTCTGATCCTGTTGCCTTTTAAGCCCATGCTTACAGAAACATTTAATCATTGCGATGTGGAGTTGCCATGATGTAGCGTTACCAGAAGCTGAGTAACTTTTGGCATACAGAGACCGAACTGACCTTTCAAACTCACTGATGACCATGTACACCTTTAGTATTTTTACTAATCATACGAAGTTGCTATGTGCTATTTTAAAAGAAGGATCAGGTTTTCTGGAGGGGGAAGATTTCACAGCCTCTAAAATAGCCTGTTTCAATGCTTCGCAATCTGAACTGCTTGAATGGATACATAATACCCGACTTAAGTCTCTGCTGGAAATTCATTGGATCTTTGTTCTTCCTCTAGTTGTCACAATGGAACAATAGCCACCAGATCTTTTATGGCAGCTTACTACATTTTTGAGTGCTACTATGATATCCCACCTTGAGCTCTTTATTTCTCAATTTACTGTCCTATTTTTAAGCCACGTAAACCACATTCCCTCAGCTTTCCTCACAGTTGGTATTTCCTGAACTCTCCTTGCTGTGTTTCGTGTCCCCTGCCCCCTGTGATGAATTGCAATTTTTCTTTCTTGGAGCACAGTGACCAGTGTTGAATCCAGCACAGCACTTGCTGGGATTTTGCCAGAGCTGAGTTGAGTGGCATAATTACTCTTTGTGTCACCTATTACATTGTTGACTCTAGTTTGTAATCTCCCACATTGTTTTCTGCCCACACAGTCGTCTCCTATTCTATATTTAACTTTCTGCCCTCATTAGATCTCTCTTTCCAAAGCATTGCTTGGTTTGTATTTTGTCTGACTGATTTTAGGCTGCTTCTTCAATTTCTGAGGCCTGTTTTTAGTGCTGTTTGCATCCTTCAAAGCACTTTGCCACTTTACCCAAGCTGATGTCTCTGCCAAACTGTGTCAGAGTACACATGTGCCACTGCCCGGGCTGTTAAGGGATGAGGTGTATAAAACTGGCCCTAGGATGACGTCGTGTGGTACGACTCCTGAGAAACCTTCCCCAAATGACAGCAAACCATCAATTACTGCACTTTGAGAACAATTTTGCAAATATTGTGCATCTACTGGGTTGCTGCTCACCTCTGGAATGCACTGTTGTGGCTTACTTAGGAAAATGCTGTGTGGAACAGTGTCAAAAGCTTGTCATTGTCAAGATGCATCATATCTGCTATTTGCACTTATTTGTTAAAGCAATTTTCCTGTCAGAGAAGGAGATTAGCATCAATTGATGTGATTTGTTTCATGACTAACCCATTCCAACTGTTTTTTAATAATTATCATAAGCTCCCAAGTATTTACAATTTTTTTATTTAATAATTTGTTCCATTTCAAGGGATAAAAGTTAGGCTGACAATATAAAATGCTCTAAGTTCTCTACCTCTCTTTTAAAAATAAGTATTGCATTTATACTTTTCTAGAGTTTGAACCTTCTGTGCTTGCTGTTATTTCTTGAAAATTATCATTAATGATTCAAAAATTACTTCAGTTAGTTCTCTGAACATTCGTGATGAATTTTGTCACAGCCCACTAACTTAAACACCTTTAACTTTTTTTTTTTTTTTCCTCTAAGTATTGTGGAATGAAGGGTTTGGACTCTTTAAGCTTGTACTTGACAATCCCAATACTATTCTGCAACATGTGTGCTTAGTGTCAAAAAATTCTTGTAATCAGCAAAGCATGTGTGCTTATGTACACCCCTGCTCAGCCAACATGTAAGTACATGATTAAATGCTTCTGAAATCACTGGGACTTGCTACATTACCGAAGTTAATGAGACTTCACACCAGTGGCTGCTCTGCAAACAACTGCAGACTGCTCAGCTGGGGACCTGGTGCGATCTCCTACCCTGAATTGTATGTGAATGTCTGCTTGCTGTTGGAAATTATCACTCTCTGCATGCTGGTATAGAAGGAAAGGGCGTGAGAGTGGGGCAGGAGGACAGAGGTGAGCAGAGTCACTGCTGGGCATTGCACACTGAGGTGTTAAAGTAGGGTGTGTTCCAGTGTAGCCTCAAGCACCAAATCTTGCCTTTGGCTGCATACAGGTTGATCACGTGAGCTCCCCACTGAGCAGAGACACAAGTGCAGAGGGTCTAAGATGAGCTGATCCTGAGTTCAGAAGCAATCCACTTGCAGCAGGATGTCTCTGTGACTCCGGTGATAGGTCTTGCATCTCAGCTGAACTTGGTAATTCAGATGTGGCAGCATGCTGCCGCATCTCTACTTCTTTTGTGACGGAACTGGTGTGTTTATACAGGGCCATACCACAGCAGTGGGTGTCCTGGCGCCATTCGGTGCCTGCAGAATGCCTCTAGATCCTGTGTTGATACCTGCCTTGCTCTTTTTTAACCTGCTTTCAGAACCTCAATGTCTGTAGTGATGCCCTGACAAAAGCAGCAGTGGTTGAAATATGGAACAGATAAGAGTAAAATTAGGTGGGCTGCTAAAAAGTGAGGTTTTGGTATTTCGGAGCTTGGTCTGAGCCATATCTGGCTAAATGTAAGAATCTGAAGTGCAGCTGTACATGCCTACATCTGAGATAGATGTCTGGGTTGCCTTTATAACCAAGGAGAGTGGTCACTTTATCTTGGCCTGAGATAGTTGTCAAAAATAGATCTGAAAGTGCCTTCCCCTCCCCTTTTGATTCTGAGGGAATCTAGAAAGTCAGCTCAGCTGTCTGTATGGCATTGCAGCTGCCTGTGTTCAATCAGACAAATCTCAGGCTCATTCAAGTACATTTTGCAGAATATGTGCAGCCATACTCTCAAAGACACATTCCAAATACGGTAAATAATGAAAGTATCAGTTCATATCCACTCCTCTTTTTTGCTTATTCCTGTTACCCACTCTTTCATCTGCATTCAATTTTGTTTTGTTAGACTTTAATCTGCTAGACTGATGAATCACGTTCTCCGTGGTTATCGGTTGCTCACTCCTCATTTGTAGCTGGTACTGATTGCAATTTTGTATGTAGGAATTGGCTGAGTGGGAGGTAAAGCATGTGCACGGATTCATATTGCTTCTTGCAAATATTTGCTAGACCACCACCCAGACACCTTGTGACCCAGCACTGGTTCACAGAAAGCAGGATGGATAACTCTAACATAAACTGAAGATAGTCCCAGAGGACCTTTTTCTACAGCCCAGGAAACTGAACCCACACTCACAATGTAACCTATCCTGCCCGTTTGCACAGAGCAATTCTTTAAGTTGTGCTCTGAGGACTGCTGATGGTATGCTTAATAGTACTAATTCATGATTTGCTTCATATACCTTTTTAAGGCAAACGACTGTGGGTATCAGGCCTGAAAAAGTTCCCAAGGATGTTGCTTCCTCTGTTTCTCTGCACATTGAAGCAACATTGGTGGAAGAGCTAAAGCAGACAGCCAGGAAACTGTTAAAGCACAAAGATACTGGCACTGAGCTTTGCTTTTCCCTGTCAGAGTGAGATGATTCACACACATGACCCCTTAAACCAATAAATCAATGGCAAACTCGTGACCTTATTTGCTGTAATGAATCAGTTGAATTGCCATGTTCTGTAGCATATTAAAGAGCAGCAAATATGTTTTCACTGGCCAGTGCACTCTGCCTGCTTCAGTGCTGCAGTGAAGCTCTGTTTAAATAAAAAATGTGTGTTTCAGTTTGACAAGACATATCAAATGTTAACATTTGTTCCGTAGTCCTACTTCACTTGGTAGTATTTGGTACTAGCCAATAGAAGCAGCAAAGTTGTGCTATCTCTGAATTTTCCATTTAACATTTAGATATGGCATTTTAAATATTTTTTAAAAAACTGCCAAAACAACTGTAAAGGATATCCCCAGGAAAAAAAAATACAGTCAGTTAACAAGTGGGGACACTGAAATGTTTTTATTAACTTGTTAGCCAACAGCTCTGACTGCCTTCTTAGAGTAGTGTGTAGTGCACTCTGAGACATCAACATCCTGAAGCTGGAGATGAAGGTGTGCTTTCAGGATCTTGTGTGGCACTTACCAGCATGATTTTTCACCAATCTGTGAATATCTGCTTGTACCAAAGACTCTCCAAGCTGAAAGAGCATAATATGTATTTCTGTTATACCAAACCCAATATTGTTAAATGCATTCTGTGTTAGTCTGTGGACTTCTGTATGCCTATCAGACTCTAAGTCCTTGTGATAATATTCCTACCTGTGAATAGCTCTGGGAAGGCAATTATATTCCTTGAAGTCTGCAGCACTTGCAGCACCATCCTTTAAAAGGATGCAGTCCCTTCTCAGTATGAAGTAAGCAGGGGGTTGGTCTGTAGTTGTTGTACTGTCTAGGAGCCTTCATCATGAATACAAATAACTTGAATAAAAGGATCACCTATGCTTCAGAGAATTTTCAAGCTAAATACCCAATAAGACAATAGAATACAAAGAGCACAGACAAAGAGAAAGAATCTAAGAGGCAATTAACAGATAAGATCAATTCTCACTGTCCTCCCCTTTCTAGCCTACTGGATGGGCTGAAGGAAGTTACAGAGAACTTCCAGTTACAGCATGGATCTCAAATTGTCTAAATGTAAAAGAAAAAGCATGATTATACACAAAACTATAAACTGGGTTCTTCTGGTTAATTGTGAATATCATAAAAAATGGGTATTACTATCTAAGACAGCTTTCTTGACCTGTGTATAACCAGTGGAGAGAAACAAGCAATTGTAGGACATCACCCATTTAATTTTAATGAGAGTTCTAAGATGGAGTAGACACCCTGAAAATGCCTGTGACTTTCCACTGGCTGTAGGGGTAGCCAGAGCAACCAGCTTGGACACTGGCCACATATACTGCAGATGTCTGAAGCTGGGGGGATTTGAATCCTGCTGTGGTATCTTTTCTCCTTCTGCACACTTGTGCAAGGGTAAAATATCAATCATCTGTAGGTCTTGACAGCTTGTTATGGAAGCGGACACAGAAAGTTGCATGAACAAAATAATTCCTGAGTGTTGAAGCAGGGAGTGACCTGCTGAAGCGTTTCCCATGGCATTTCCCATGTCTGGAAAGAGGACACATGCACCATCTAGACCATTTGAACTAGAAGATTTTATTTAGTCGTTTCTCAGCTCTTTAATTTTGTATTCTAAAGTTACCTTAAGAAATAGCATGGTTCACAAAATAATATAAAACAGCAGCTTTTAAACTTTTACTGGTTTTCAGACTGCCTTCCCTGCCCTCTCCCTCCCCCCAGATTTACAGCTTAGACCTTTGCAGTATAGTTAGATAGACATTTACCTCAAATTTGAGGTGTAAATTTGCTGGATTGTTGGCCCCTGAGCACAGCTGTGTAATATTGCCGGCAGCAAATGACTACGGTTCTGCCTTGTGAGAGTGGCTAAATTTCAGCAGTGTGGGAAATCAACTCTCAATATCCAGCTTTCAAAGCACTGTAAGATCTATTTTGAAGTGTTATTATGTAAATGTAAGCCCTTTTTATTTCTGATAGACAACTGTATGGAGGTGGGCAACACTGGCCTGCTTTACTTTCCAATATAGCATTAATTATAATACTCTAGCCCATTTTCCATGTGCTGAGTCACACTGATAGCCAAAAACCATGTATAATTCCCTTTATTAGTTGCTCTGAAAGTCTCTGGCAAACATGAACGAAATGCTACACACAGTTCCTCCAAAGAGGCAGGTGGCTGTGGGAAGGGGCTGCTTAGACCCTGTGATAAGAAGAGATCACTGTGAGTGTGGGACCAGACCTGCTGCATTACATATACCTGAGGCCTCATCTGGAAATTTTGGTGAAGCCCAGAACATCAGTTTCACATCAGATGTCTTAAGAAAAACGCCCAAGTGGGTGGAACAGAAAGAGTTTAGGGGAATGCCTTTACTCCTTCAAACCCAGTTCTCCAGGGCAGGGGACCACCTCTGCTTGTTCTCTGTATGGGTTTCTTAGGTGCTGCTGCAATATGGAACCTAAATATGGTGAACTTTTTATTCAGCCAAATTACCTGGCAGCCAGTTTTCTCTGTTCAGTGACAACAGAGAGGGTAACAGCAACCTCGTAATGATCCTCTCGGTAATTTGATAGAAATAAGCTCTTTTCTTCAGAAACCTTTTTACAGCTAAGTTTCTATGTCAGTACATTTTTTTATTATCAGCACTGTAGACTACTTCTTGCTTGCTGCAATTTGATTGGAATTTGAGGAACTTAGGCTTTTTTTCTGCTTTAATTTGTAAAAAGCAAGAAGTACACTTCTATGAAATGTGAAAGCAATTAATGATAGAAACCTCTACTAATAGAAGAGGTGATACAATGAACATATGAAAGCATTCAGATTTGGGTTTAGAGAAAGATAGTAGTTAATTGTCTGAACAATTATTACTGTGTAAGATAATGAGAATTGCTGAAATTGCTAGTTGTATAAATGAGACATCCTGCATTATTGATCAGGCTTCTTTGTTTTAGCTGCACTAGAGGTATACATTTCACTTTTACATGGCTATTTATGAGGTCTAAACCTCACATGTAATGATCCTCTCACATGTTTTTTGGTGTGGTTTTTTTCTAGTGTTTTTTTTTTGTTTTCCATGAAAAAAAGATAAATGCTGAAATATGTTTAAAGTAAGGCTGAATTATCTATCTCTCATGGGCTAGGCTTATGGAGTTACCCTTACAGTGCAGGAACGTATTCATTGACATAATCAGTTTGATCAATAGACTATGTAGTCCAGTGTTTTAGCTCTGTCTGATAATAAGCACTTAATGTTTCAGGAGCCTAACAAACCTGATTACTTCAACTCAGCAACGTTACAAGTAACAGGAATAGACCTTCCTGAACTTGTGAGCTCATTGAGTCATTATATGAGGTGTTGTTACTTTTATTAATTAAAAGTAGAATAAAAGAATATTCAAATACAGTCTCTAAAGGCCTTGAGGTTAAATCTACATGTTAATGACATTTTGTTTGCTGTTCCACAATGCTGTGAGAATTGTAATATTATCTATTCTAAATTTACTCAAAGGAATTGGATTTCAAATAAACCTATTCTAAAAAGAAGCATGAAAACAGAGCTAAACAGAAGCCATCATCCTATTAGTACCGTAAGTTGCCCGATAGCGAGAAACGATTAAACATTTTGACCTTGACAAATTACAGTAAGAAAGTGGAATAAAGTATATCTATTCCTTATAATCTTTCTGTTTTTCATCAGTGGTACAATTTTTACTTAGCTCTCATGAAATAATGTTTATTGCACATATTTCTGAAGTGCCATCATCTGTAATATTAATTCCTTTAAAAAACAAAACAAAAAAATGTATTAATGAACCCTCTTTATGATTTTAGAATAGGAGAGGCTTTCCAGTCAATTATTTATGTGCAATAAGTACTGAAAGCTGTATTATCTCAGAATAATCAATGTTTGGCTGAAGCTCGAGAATGCTAACAGCTAATCTTAAAAGTCCTGATCCAGTATCTTTTGAAATAATGGCAGAAGTCCCATCAATTTATGCAAAAGGGATGAGGCCAGAAAGTAAGGTTTTGAAAGATAATTTTAGATAATCAGTCAAAAACATCTGTGAAAGAACAGAAAATTTTACTTTCACTCTTGCCATAATACAGTATGAAGTGTTTCAGCAGACAGGAGTTCTTAATGGTGTGTATCTGTATTTTCTGTTGCCTTGGGGAGCCTTTTTCACATGTGTATATACTGAGCTGGTGTTACTGTCTCTGGGAACAGCAGGATGGCAGCTGAAAAAAATTAGGGGCAAAGTAGGAACGAGTAGGCAGACTCCGTGAGATCTTGAAATCTAGAATATCTATCTTTTTTTTAGCACTCAAGTTACTTCTTTTTTTCCTCGAATCCCCGAAATACTTTTCTCTCCAGGATATGCTCTCGCTCACAGATTCTGGTGGGACCTTTTGTTTTTCTCTCCCTTCAGCAACTCTGATAATTTGCCCACGCCACTGCGCAGCAGCCTGTGGTATGTGGGAGCCAGTCTCCTCCTGGATCTGAAAGGTAGCATGGGAACTGAAGGAAGTGACACCATAACGCAAGAGATAGTACCCGTGTTTCAGGATGCCTTCTGGTGTAGGGTCTGGTGCAGGCTCAGACTTGTGGGTGCTGTGTCAGCCTGTAGGGCAGGGCTGGACAAAGATGCCAGGGAGGTATTGAGGTATTCAAAGATTGCAAGTGAGAAGGAAAGAGGAGTTTCTGCCATTTGGTGAGCATTTCTTTCTCTTGGAGGGAGGGCTGCTGTTACGAAGGGTGGATTTTGGCTGCATTTGGATGAAGCTCTGAAATGTAATTTAATTATGCTTGGAAAAAAAGGCTCCCAAACTCAACCTGTTTATCCATCCAAGCAAAAAATGCTATCAAACCTTCATTTTAAAGGTTGTTTCTTCTCGTTTGCTTATCTACAAAATATAGGAAAACTAATAAGGAAGGTAGACATGGTTCTGATGAACACAGGAGTAATTAAAAAAAAAGGTAGGTGTGCTCTCTACTGTCTTTTCTGCTGGGGTAAGGTGTAGCAAAGCTTGTACTGCCCTTATTAAAAGTAGGTAGATTTTGTTAAATAGTGCTAAAAGTGCTAAAAGTGACCACACTTGGAGGATGTTTTTCTGTTTATTAATTGAGTAGACTCATTTTAAATAGAAGTGTTTGTTTTCTGTAGCGAGGGAGCCCTTTCCCAGTTTTTTACTAACAGTGCTGGGTGTCAGTGCTGAGTGGCAAAGCAGAAAAGCTTTCCTTTAGCAAGGAAGAGCCAGCGGAGAAGCAGCCTGCAGATAAGCAGATATCGCTAAGTAGGGAAGTAGGACAGATACCTCGAGACAGCATCTGGCAGAGCAAGGGAAGAGACATGAACTCTCCTTTCCAGAGAAAGCCAGAGAAGGAACGGTAGGGACCCAGCTCCTAGAAAAGTGCAGAAAGTTCTGAAACTCCGTAATGTTTAGGTGCTGAGCTCATGATGATTTCAGTCTTAACAAGTGCTATATTTAGTTTCACTTATGTTCCTTAATGGAGTCCCAGTCCAATTTTGGAACATAGTGGCCTCAAAGAAACTAGAAAATTTTAGTAGTTTCCTGATTTTTCCAAGCCAGAATGGCAGAATACTAATCTTGTCAAAGCATATTCGATGGTCCATTTTGGAGTGTACGTACTTACCTATATTTTCATACATGTATAGACTTATTTATACTTATAAAATCATAATAGCAGTGTGGCAAAGAAACCTGCGAGAGTACCGCTAAGTGATTTAAGAATACCTTTTTTACTAAACTGTCCCCCAACAAAACAATGAGCCACATTCTCTCATTTCTCATTCAGTCACACATTAAGACAGATTTGACCAAGTATTTTTAGTTGGAGATTTGGAGCGGCTAAAGTAAGAAATCCTCTTAATAAAAATAGGAGCTTTTTTTAAACTATCTTTTATACCAGTGTAATTCCATTGACTTCACAAGATTTATTCCTAATATATTCTGATAGGGAAAGAGTACTGGGTTGTGGGGACTTTAATTTTCATCCTTCACTGTGTGAGTAATACTGTCACTGTGCTGGAGTCCTTCTAATGAAATAAATATTTTGTATAGCTTTTGCTTTTTGTTAGTTGATGTTATGCCACAATATATAGGTAAATAAGTAGCAAATACGAATATACAATACAATAATTTTTGTTTTCCCAATTATGAAGACAGTTTTCTAGTTTTTGTGAAGCATCAGAAGTCATCCCATGTTTTCTGTAGGACTGCGAGCTGGGGTGGATATGAAATGGACAGGACAGAAGCACTTTATAAACTTCAGCCATTTGCTTTGAATGACAAACATTAAGCTTCTGTCTTCCAGGGGAACGTTTCTCAGTAAACTATGTTTACCAATAGCTTTCAAATTTCAGTGGTATGCTTTCGTTCTTAAATTAAGCAAGATTTGTAGGGAGAGAGACTTTTTTTTATTTCTCTTTTATTGGACACGTACATATTGTTCAACACACCAGACAAGCTTACAGTACAGAAATCCATCTTCAGTTGTGAAAGAGAAGCCAATTTCAAGCCAAGTATAGGCTGGGGACAATTGTTTCGTGTTTAACTTTGTTACAGTGATCAGTTGAACAAATGGAAGAGAAAAAGGTGTCTGACACCTTGAAGCAGATAAGGTTGTTAATGAAGACAGAGGTGATAAGGTTCCGATAAATGTGTCTGAAATAGCTAACAGAGTCTGGGGGTGTTGCTGATACATCAAAGAAAATCGAGGCAAGGGAGAAGAAAACTGAACAGCAGAAATCTGCAGAGATGTGATTCACCAAATCCAACCATACAATAAACATTTTGAAAGAGACTGTTTTGCGAATCAAAGCCTCATTTTCCCAGGAACACAAGAAGCTGTAGGGGGTCTCTTTCAATATTGCGTCTCCAACAGTGACACAAACCAGGTGCTTGAAAGGCAATTTTAAGGCTTTGGATGCTTAGGAATTTTTTGAAGCTATAAAACATTTGTAAATTTCTATGGGTTGGACAGTGAGCAGTCCAAGGAAGTTACCCTGGACTCTCAGTGATGAAAAATAGATGCACCAGAGTGTGTAAATAGGGTTCAGGCAGTTAACTTCTTCAGTGAACTTCTGACATATGAAGTGAACGTCCTTCTAGTCTCCAGGACTTGAAAACACAACAGGGCCTTGAGCACCAACCTGGGGCTGTCTGCTTTGCCAGGGGATGATCCCAATAGGCATTTGGATGTTTGCCTCACCTTTGAGGACAGAAAGGAAAATGTTGAATGGATGTAAGCCCTGCTGTGCTGCTTGGTCTCCGTGCCTCAAGGCAAAGCGGAATTCATCTTATTTAGCCAGAATTGACACAGACTCCATCTCTTGAAATTGAGGACTTCCAAGTCCCTAAGTCTTTAAAAATCTCACCTTGGTGCAGTTTTCAGAAGTGCCTTCATTGCATCAACTTTATTCTAAAAACAAGATAAGATCTTGCCAGAAATCTTACCTTTACAGAGGGGATCGTACTCTGTTTATCCATGCATTAATTTTCTGGACATTAAATTCAAATGGAGACTATTCTTCTAAATGTTTGTATAGGCCACTGCTGCTCTTTATTTTTTATTCTCTGCTAAAACAATGCCATTGGTATGGAGGTAGTTTATGCTGGGTTTTTTTGGGAGGGTGTTCTAGTATTATTCTGCAGTTTAATAAGAAGTGCTAGGAAACCTTTTTTAAAAGTGGAATTCTGTTCACTGAAAACTGCAGCAAAAAAAAAAAGAAATGTTCAGTGTTTGACTTCCCCAGGAAACTCATACAGCGCTGAGTTTGTGCTCTCAATCTGACCTTTCTTTCATTATATAAGAAAAAAAATAATCTTTATGGAAGTCAGGTTGAAGATAAGATCAGCATGGTGGGCTGGTAATTACATAAAGTGGTGTTCAGTCATTAGAGAAAATGTACAGTTGATCCAATGGCTTAGATGTGGGCGAGGAATATGATCTAGCTTTTACTGGTATAAAAGAAAGATGCAATGTTTTCGTACATCAGTTTGGGAACTTACATCCAAGAGTCGAGGACAGCTCAACTTCAAACACCATCCTGCAGTTTCTCCAATTTATTCTTGTTAAACAAGGGAGGTAATATCTTTTTAATTTTTTATTATTGTTAAAGGGGAACAATTGCATATTTTTTAACTTTATTTCCCCTTCTCTCCATTTCATTCTCTTTCCCTTCTTCTTCTGTTCTGTCAAAGTTTTTACTTTGAAAATTAACTTCAAGGTTGCTTTGGAAGTAAAACATCAGTGCTTGGGGCTAAACTAGTTTTGTAAGTAAGAGAAAAGAATTGACTGACAGCTAAATGTTAATAATGTGTGATTCTTGTTTGGGTCCAGTAATTTTTTGTTAGTAACTTTGTGTTTTCCTCCTGCTCAGTGTTGCTGCTGTCAGTTGTCAAATATTACACAACCTGTGGTACTAGCACGTCTTTTAGAATCTTTAAATTTCAAGTCATGATCAAATATGTTAAGAGAAGGGAAAAAAAGATGTTAGTGAAGATTTTTCAGCCTTCAGCAGTTTGCAAGCAGGTTACTGTGTGCATGATAGGGGGCTGCAGGTGAAGTTTTAGCAGTTGTAGTTCACTGTTGCTGTGGCACAGCTGTACCTCATGGACAAGCACCCCAGAAAGAAATGAGCACAATGTGTAGAGTGTTTAACTGCTGTTGGGTATGACAGCACCACCATCTCCCTATTGAAAAATATAGAGGGACATCTCAAGTTTATGCTGAACTCATTAGGTTATTGCATACAGTCAGTACAAAGGATGGCCCTTTAACAGAGCTTGCTACCATGTCTGGGTCAGGACATGGCCCACAGAGTTAGGCAAGCAATTCTGGTCCAGTGGAGCTTCACATGAATGTAAAGCACCCACAGAGTCCCACAGGTACCTGAGCAGAAGACCTGTTCGCAAATACAGGCGATTGCCTGTCTTTTTGATGGTAACTGATAACATGATCACTTATTTACAGAAAAAGACAAGGATTGTATATAATGAGATGAGACTTTAACTACTGGGAAAGACTTAAAATTACCATCTTTCCAAAGACCTGCTGAAGTTCATGCATTATATAGTGTTGCAGTAGCTTAAGAAAGGTAATATTTAATAGAACAAAGTAAAAGCTTCCTTTGATTTGATGGTGAGATGAAATGAGCAGCGTAGACACTAACTGGGTTAACCTCACAGACAGAGTCAGAAAACCAAGTAAGACTATCAGGCAAAACAGTTATCGCATTGGAAAAGTAGAGAAGGTCACATCTGCGGCTTATTGACAGGACTCTTTGGTGGTTTTGTATGAGCCTGACAGTCTCACTCAATAGAGGAAGTGCAAAACTGCAATTTCAATTCCCCTTTTGGTTAACGTAATACAAAAAACTTCCCTCTGGGATTCCCTCAAACCCTTACAATGTACCAAATTCTAGCATTATGTGTTCTTAGAAAAATAGGCATGAAGGATGCCACTGTGCCTTCAGCAAAGAGCATGAAATCACAGGATAATCATTCAAGGGTTGTGGATGGCATCCTACTGGAGTCATTGGAGCATCCAGGCTATCAAGAGACTCAGGATGATGTAGAAACAGGTTGGTAGGAAAAGGCTGTCCGTCTCCTGCTGGTGCACAAGACACTCCAGCTGGCTTCTTGTACTCTGGGGAAGGTCCCCCTGGATGGAGCAGGGCTTAAGAGTGAATTGTGGAATTGTGTCCCAGTGCACACAAGTCTGCCAGCAGTCACACCCTCTCTATGGTGCTGGAAAGAGCACATATGGAAAACAGCCTGAAAAAAAGCCTTGTTTGCTGGAGGGATGGATCCAGGTGATCCATTCATCCATCCATAGATGCTGCGGAGCTCAGTGCGGTTCCCAAACATTTGGCGGGACAGTAGGAGATTGTGGATCTAAACAGTGTGAAGGATCACCTTTGTCCTGCAGACACAGCTTACTCCTGTCGAGGGAGCAGGGCACAGAGGGCTGGCAGCTGCTTCTCAGGAACCTGACAGCCATGTTCAATGCTTTCATGGGGCTGCAGTGTTAATGGCATCCCATTTCCTTTGCCTCCCATGGACAGATGTAGTCAAAACACTATTTCTTGTATTTATAGGTTTTTTAGTAAAAGCCCAAGCAGAGATGAATAACTACAAGCTGAATACTGCCTCCATGCATACATACATTGAACTGGCGTTTTGATATGTCTTGTTTCCAGTGCTTCCACAATTATGTTTTTTCTTCATGATTGTCATTGTCTGCTCTTAATTCCTTTATCCTTTGTTTTCTACCAGCATGAACTGACTCACTGGGCAGGTGGGAGGGAAGAGGTGAACCCACTTCTACCCAGCACACAGCCTTGCCACCTGTTAACTGCAGCCTTATTGTCTTGTAGCCATTCTGTTTAGCTGGGCTTCAGATCATTCTCTTTCCTCTGTATTTTTCTGTCTTAGAAAGATACTTGTTTCCCCTGCCTTCATTCGTTGCACTGGAAAGCATTGCGCATCAGCCTTGCTCATAAACCGTTTCTTTCCACTTTGCTAACCCCAGTCAGATAGGGGTCATGCTCTTTTCATCCTGCCTTTGGTCTCAGCCTTATATGCCTGGGCAAGATCTTTTTCTGATTACTGCAAAGATGGAGTTTTCTTTCATTTTGTTTCCTGCTTTCAAAGGTTCCTCGTAGGGCTTGTGCTCCACTGCCTTCTGAACTGCTGCCTTTGAGGACTGCATTGTGTGTCTGTTTAATCAATGAACCAAGACCTGATGACCTGTGCGTAGCAGCCCCACATCCCCATATATCTCTGGGAATTTGTGCAGCAATAGGGCATCACTCCGCTGATCAATGCTCTCTCTGTACACATCCCAGTGCTCCAGGTTCACTCTCAGATAATGATACCAGGCAAGTGGCTTCACTCCTTGAACAACCTCAGATTTGCCTCTCCCTCCAGATGTGAGCAGGCATTATTTGAACATTTGCAACATTGTGGCAGTCCTTTTGAAGGGATTTTGCTGGGTAGGTGCAAAATCTGCAAAGAAAAACATTAGCTCTGTGTGAAAGCTATCTTCATTTAATTATACTTGATTTTCTACCATCTTTCCTGGTTAGTGTTGGCAATGCCTTCTCTCATCAGTATAGCATGTTGAAATAACCTCTACAGAATATCTCTAGGTTGATTTCTGCATTGCTGGCATTATTGTCCTTCTTATTGCCACTTCACTTTTAGACATATTTGGGGTCACAATTTCATCTGTCCCTGGGGAAATTTATCATGGAGTAGGAGCGTTGGCTGGTGTATTTGGAAGAAGAGAAGCTCTTAAGTAGTTAAGGATTTAATGTGTGTGTGGTGGTGGGGGTGTTGAGGTTTTTTTTTGTTTGCTAAGCACGATAGCTTTTCTAAAATGTACATATCAGTGTTGTCAGCTTGGGGTTTTATCACACACATCAGTCATTAGCACATCGTGCTCTTCTGTGTCAGTTTCATCTTTTAAAATCAAGGGATGAGGTGGTCTATGCAGGCACAGAAGAAATTGTTCAAAAGATCCAGTTGGAAGAATCTGGAGGAACTCATGTGACAGTTCAGGCACAGCCCAAACAAGTTATGGGTTAGCTCCAGGTGGTTAGCCTGGGGTGGTGGCTGCAGAGGTGGAGAGATCTGCATTATCAGATAACATTTCTGAGAAGGCAGGTAGTTTGGTGATTAGAAGCTGTGTGCTTGGGATTCTGCACGGGGTGCTTGGCTGAAGCCACTAAGGAAGAACTGGGGCTAGGGAACCAGGCTTTGTTGCACCTTCACAGCCAAGCACCCACTCTTGAGGCTGAAGGTGATCAGTGCTTAGCCCAGAATGCATCACAGGATTAAGCTGCAAGGGCCTGGAAAGGCCTCCTGTTGGCATGTGCTCTGTGTCTTAGCAATAAAAAGACTCTGAAACTCAGTCCTCCAAGGTAAGGCTGACCCTGGCCCCACGAGGTTGGGCAAAGGAGCACTACTGTCTGCATCACCTGCACAGGATGCCCCAGTTTGGTAATTTAATACTTCAGCATCCCTTCTACAGCTCTTTCGTCTGTGGACCCAATTACTTCACTGTAAGTAATTAATTTCTAAAGGAAGGACTCCGGTGTATGCTTTACAAGAAAATAATTTTTAAGGGGGAAATTCTGCAAATCAGTAAAATGAAATCTAAAAGAAATCTCGGTCAGTCACACGTGGTGGGATGGAGGAGAGAATCGGAAGAGTAAAAGTGAGAGAACTCATGGGTTGAGATAAAGACAGTTCAGTAAGTAAAGCAAAAGCCAAAGGAAGGCAAAAGGCAAAGCAAAACAAGGAATTCATTCACTGCTTCCCATGGGCAGGCAGGTATTCAGCTATCTCCAGGAAAGCAGGGCTCCATCACGTGTGGTGGTGGCTTGGGAAGATAAAAGCTGTCACTCCGAACGTTCTTCCCCTCCCTTCTTCTTCCCCCAGCTTTATATGCTGAGCAGAACCCCNCCAAAGGAAGGCAAAAGGCAAAGCAAAACAAGGAATTCATTCACTGCTTCCCATGGGCAGGCAGGTATTCAGCTATCTCCAGGAAAGCAGGGCTCCATCACGTGTGGTGGTGGCTTGGGAAGATAAAAGCTGTCACTCCGAACGTTCTTCCCCTCCCTTCTTCTTCCCCCAGCTTTATATGCTGAGCAGAACCCCATTTCAGAAAGAAATTCTTTACAGAGAGAGTAATCAGCCATTGGAATGGGCTGCCCAGGGAAGTGGTGGATTCTCCATCCCTGGAGGTTTTCAAGACGAGGCTGGACGTGGCACTTAATGCCATAGTCTAGTAACCATAGTGGGGTTGGATCAAGGGTTGGACTTGATGATCTCTGAGGTCCTTTCCAACCCGTCTGATTCTATGATTCTATGATTCTATATGGTATGGGATATCCCTTGGGTCAGTTGGGATCAGCTGTCCTGGCTGTGCCTCCTCCCAAATCCCTGTACACCCCCAGCCTTCTCACTGGTAGGGTGCCATGAGAGGAAGAAAAAGCCTTGATGTCGTGTGAGCACTGCTCAGCAATAATGAAAACATCCCCTTATTATCCATAGTTTTTAACAAAAATCCAGAATATATTGCCACACTAGCTATTATGAAGAAAATTAACCCAGTCAAAACTAGCACACCAGTCTGTCATAAATATTAGACAATTATGAAATTTGAAGTTTTGATGCTGTGGCTTATGTTACTATTCAGAAAGAAAAGAATCCTTAAGGCCAGGAAGAAAAGCACATTTTTGTTATTGTGATTAAGTAAATTTTCTGAGCCTATAAAATGCACATCAGTATACTGCATTTTCAGTTTTTGATCCTGGTTCTAAATTGCCTCTGTTACTTGCAGTGAAGGCTGTACCATTGTATAGTCTAGAAACTGGTACTGTACCCAGTGCAAAAGACTCCTTGATAAATGTTTGTATTTCCAGGCAGATCATGGATTGCTACGGGAAGTATGCAGCTGTCACATTGACCATTTTGTCTGTATTTCTACATCTTCTTCATACCTTCCCAGATGGAGAGTTTCTCATGCAGGGTAAGCTGCTTTCAGCCTTTAGAAATAGGACAATTATTCATAAAAAGTATTAATTAAATTTTCACATATTTTATGAACGTGGCCATAAATCTTTTCATTCATTTATTGACAATGAAGGTATAACAAATCAGGATAATTTCACTATGAGTATGCTTCCTGTTTCTTTTCTAAACTTGATTTCTCCAGGTCAAGGATGTCGGAGATTACCATGCCCTCATGTTGACGTAGGTGACCTTAATCCTCGAAACACTATCAAATAGGAACATTTGGTTTCTTCTGCTCTTGAGATCTGAATGACAATGTATCATAGGGAACAGCGGAACCTCTTTAGAGCCCAGCATATGGGATGCTGGTAGTATAGTATTCTAAGAAAGATGGATATTAGAAAGATTTTAGGGGTATTTTGGAGGTTGAATGTTTTTTTCAGTAAGCCTCAAATTGAATACAGAAAAATGTGATCCACAAAAATCTTGGGATCACCAAACATTTAAAAAATTCTCAATAACAGAATCTTGCCTGAAGACAGTCAGAGTTTAAGAAGCACTACAAATCCTGCTATTGCTATTTAGGTATCTATAGCTTGTAGGAAGTTTTCTAGGGACAGCTAGTGCTGTAGACATACAAACAAACCTCCACAATTCTCAACAAAATTGAAAAGAAAACCAGAAAAGATACAATAATACTTGTGCTTTACCTAGAAGGTCACAGTCTAGTTTTACAGCTTGGGCATGTTGCAGAGATGAAGAACCCTAAAGAGGAGAGCTTTGCTGTCTGTGCTTTTCTGCTCTGCAGACATCAAGAAGAAGAATGTGGCCTGTGCTTCCTCTTATTGCTTGCACTTTCCCTTTCTTTTTGAAAACAAAAGTACAGCTGGAGACCAACTAAAAGTCTCTTCCTTATATTTTTATGGCAGGTTGTCCAGAGTGTAAGCTAGGGGAGAACAGATTCTTTTCCAAGCCAGGAGCACCCATCTACCAGTGCACTGGGTGTTGTTTCTCCCGTGCCTATCCCACTCCGATGAGGTCCAAGAAGACCATGCTTGTTCCAAAGAACATTACATCTGAAGCAACGTGCTGTGTAGCAAAGGCTTTTACCAAGGTGAGGGTGTGAATGAGATCTGCTTGAGCTTCTTTTAGGATGCAATATTAAGCTGAAGCAGTGAATAGAGAAGAATATGGTTTTGCTGGAGGACACTGGAGAACTATTTGAGGGAAGAATTTTTGGCATTTATATCCTTTGTGCCCTGGTTCTTTCTTTTTTTTTCTGAAGAGGAAATTAAAACATCAACAAGTAGTGAATCTGATATTCAATTGGGATGTGGAAATTGGTGCAGTGCCACTGGCTTCAGCGGAACTGTTTGATCTCATAACACAAGTAGTTCTGGTAGTGGACTTGCCCCCTAATTTTCAATTCTTCTGGATGTGCACCCTGCTCTTAAATGCGATGCAGTGTGTATTTGATTTTAATAAGTCAATTGTCTTGCTTCTTTCCTGCATAGGCAGGAATTCCCTGGAAAGGTGTCTGGTCAATACTATCAATTACATATATGGGAATGAGGGACCAAAACCATCTGTGCTCATTAGATTAATTGAGATTGTGGTTTGCTTTTAATATTATAACCAAGAGGGAACTGTGAATGTGTGCAACTACTTTAGCCTTTAACAGTCTCATCTGGAATGTTCTTTTAAAGAGAGATTCTCCTAAACCTGATTATTTTGGGAGTGATTCTGCTCCAAGTGAAGAAACCTTAAGTTTAATGTAATAAATGGTGAGTTTGTCGAAACAAGCTAAGGTGTCTATCCTGTGGTGACCTGAATCCAGCTCACTGTGCAAAACAGAGGCTCAGCCGAGTTACCCACTCACAGATTTGGTGCATTTGAGATACCTTAGGGTCCTGAAGTCATATGCGTATGGCTGGGAGACCAGAGCTTCTAGAGTGACACTTCTAGAGTGACACAGGTTTGGTGAGATCCCCTCTGACCTCTCAAATGGCAACTGACAGCTCAGTGTGTGCAGCTGAAGAGAGTGCTGGGTGATGAGAGCCCAGATACCTGACTTAATTATACACACCTCACCTAAAACCATCCTGGCTCTTCACCTGAAGAGAACACAGATCTTGTTCTAGATCAACAACATTATACTGGCCCTGAAACTAGAATTTGTTTGTGAGTAAATATAAAGATTGTGGTTTTGGTCTTCATTTTTATAATCCTCATGTGAAGTATTTTAAGGGCACTTCCTGATTTTTCATAGGTAGGTTACTTGACACTTTTTGAAAATTAGCCACTTTAGGAAGTGTCCAAATTAAGGGCAACAAATTATGTCACTATGCATGTCATGATTGAAAACCTTCTTTTTACAGCTCCAAACACACTGATGGTGCAGTTTCATAGGTAGGTGTTGAGGTCATTCTAGTACACATACCCCAAAGAGCCTGTGTACCTTGTGGTTAGGAAAAAGGCTTCAGACATCTTTTACTTGAGAATGCTGCTTTTACTGTGTAGCTAATCCTAATTATTTGTTTTATGTGTGTGTTTTCTTTTTTTAAGATTACCCTTAAGGACAATGTGAAGATAGAAAACCATACAGATTGTCACTGCAGTACCTGCTACTATCATAAATCCTAAAGCCTGTCCCTTTGTTAATGATCGAGGACAACGGTGAATGGAATGTTTGTTTTTCAGCTTTTGTAGCACCACTGTGTAAAATCTTATGTTTTCTGGTCAAGACACTGGCTAGACCTTTGGATAAGATAGATGGCTATTTTATTTCCTCTTTGCTTTTTCATGCATTTAACTAAGTCTAATTATTTCCATTAAGGATAAAATACAGCACTTGCATGACAACTAAACACTTGATCTGTTTTTAAAATAAACTATCAGTTAAATCATCACTGTTTATTGAGGAAAAATGGTGATTTAATAGCTTAACGCACACATACAAGAAAAGATTCTGCTACAATTAATTTCTAGATTTTTTTTTTTTATGCGAGAAAGATGGAAGGAGAAAGGGAGGGATGGGAAAGTGCACAGAAGAAGCAATATTTTCTCCTTTTTCACTTAGTGATTAGACTTTCTGAAGATAAAACATTTTGTTTCTCCTGCTTCTCTTCTATTTTTTTCTTTACCCTGTGGGCAGAAAGTATAACAGTATATCATCTATGCAAATACTCTGTTGTTCTGTGCCATCCTTCATTTTTCTTTGAATTTAGTCTTCTCCCATATAGATAGGTAAATGGACACAGAATCAAACATTATAAAGAATTGTACATTATCATGTAGCGGTGGTGGAATAGAGTAGTGGTACAACAGCATTAGCTGTTGAAGCTGTTTACCTTCTGTTTATCTTCAGCATGGTATAGGGGGGCTTTAGTAATTCCTACATGCACTGTGCTAGACCCAGGTATACAAATGGAAAAGGCAGGGAATGTGTTAGGTGTGAAGAGGACCACAGAATACGTACTTGGAATACGTGACCTTATTATCATAAACTTGTTCAGTTGTAGTGGGTTGGATCAGGATCTCTGGAGGAACTGCTTGCAGGTCTGGAGACTGCCCGTGGGAATCGAAGTGGATTAATTCCCTTGCTCTTCTTCCTAATTGCAGCCTTGCTGTGGTCACTGGCTGCAAGGGTTTAAATATGCTGACTCAAAAAGCCTCAGATGTATTTGTGGGGGATTTCCCTGCAGTGGAAGCTGTGAGAATAGCAGTAAGACCTTCTAATGGGATAGGGAAGGTTTCCTGGGATGAGGCTTCGAGGGTGGCTGGTCTGTTCCGGGCCATGGCCATGGCTGATATCTGTGCTAATGCCAAATGACTGTAGTAGTTTAGACAGGCCCCACAGGGCTAAGCTGTGATGGGGCACTTGAGGAGCCAACAATTGTTAGGATCTAATGATTGTTTAAATCCATCATTCACCTTTCTATCTATTGGAGTGCAAATTCAGTGCTATTTTCTAAGAATACAATTATGGCATTTTCTATAGAAGAAAAGACTTTTCATAGATAGAGGAGATGAAGTCCTTAGAGAAGCATTATTCAAGGTAGGTTCAGTAAACCCTGTTAGCCTGATCTCCATGCCTTTAACCCCCTGATTCAGTCTCTCTCCCCTGAGAAACACTGATCTCATGTCCTAGCTTCACTGTGCAGTGTGCCATTCCTGGGAGATGTTTTGCCTGACTTGGTATTGAAAAAAACCTCCAGTGGTTAGACCAGAAACTTCCAAAGAGACTGATCTTGTTGCTTCACTGTTCTCATTATGCTGGAAGATTTCAACATTCTGGAAAGCTTTACCCTTAGTGTTTTATCTGTCTCATTTTCTTCAACATTACTTTTGGTCAGAGGGGAGGTAGTTCAGTAGTGTGGATTTTGAGATCAGTTTAATAACATCAGCAGCACAGGTTTTCACGTTAGAAGTGTAATTTCTCATTCTGGGTCATCACTCGAGACACTGCAGAAACACATGTCAAGCAGCTGCTATAACTGACTACAATTCCAAGCTGTTGTATAATTTTATTGGACGTGATTGATGTGGCTACTTTTACAGGAGAGCCAGGTCCTGCCTGGGATTTCTGGGTAACGAGAGAGGAGTGATTTGATGCTGCAGCATGATTACCTTTGGGGATTGCATTTTTTTCATAACTTTTACAGGATTGGAAGGGAGAGAAGCATGTTCTCTGAAGTTCACTTTCAGGAATGATGTGCCTTTTTGTGTTGCCAACCTTCTTGGATGACCTCTTACTCAAGTGAGCTCCTCCGGTAGTATGGAGTACTTGCCTGTCTATTTCGTGCTGCCCACAACTGCAGGTCAGCAACATGGTAAACTTTTGTTTGCATCTTCTAGACCAAAATTCTATATTTTGCGTTGTAAAACCATAGAAATACCAATTAGAGTGAAACCCATGCTTTAAAAAAGACACGAGATGCTCTAGCCCTGTGTCCTCCTAGGATGTCTGCCGTTTTTCCAGCGGTTTTCCCACTCTTGCTTGTACAAAGCCATTTTGTGCAGAACTTTTCAACTCACGGATCCCTCCCCTCTCTCAGGCAACCTCAGGCACCAAGAGCTCGAAAAGTGTGCGTGTGAGAGTGTGTGGAATGGGGGAGCATCAGCCTCTTTAAGTTATCTAGCTCTTCAGCTTAGAAGTAGTGACACAAAGAAAGTAACAAAGAAAGTGATAGAAAAAACACCTAGATACACAAACTTAACAGCAGGTGGTAAAGAAAACAAGAAGACAGACGTTTCAGCCACTGGCCGATGGGCCATTATGGATGGTCCTCGGGGGAGGAGGGGCACCACGGTGAGGGGGGCAGCTAGGGCTTCCTAAGAAGTGGTAAGGGGCATCCTGTGCTCCCTAAGTGTTGGGAAGCGTTAGCAAGGCTGCCTTGCTGCCTTCGGTGCAGTGGCTGCTTGGCCACTGGGCAAAACTCGTTATGGGACATCAGAAGGCGCTCCTGGGACTGTGCAAAATTTATCATAGGATGTTTAGAGGAACGGCCAAAGGTGGCGAAAGGTGGTGACGGGGACCAGAATGGATTGGGGAGGAGCAAGCACAGGAAAACAAAGGAGAGGGGTGTTAAAGGGCCGGTCATGCGTGCAAGATGCCAGTCAATATGCTTGTCTGAGTGTACCTCTGATTGATTGCTGCAGTCTGTCCTATCTTGGTATTAAAACCTTTGCTTAACTTTTTTTTTTCCCTTCTTTTTCTGTGTAATCTTGCTTTGTATCTCACATGTGAGTGCTGCAAGGCCTAAGTGCTAGGAACTTGGAGAAGGGACCCACAGATCTTCATGACAACAACTAAAGAGACCAATATGCTGGAAACCAGTGTGACAAGGTCAGGGGAGATGTTATCAACCTCTACAACTACCTGAAAGGAGGTTGTAGTGAGGGGGTCTGTCTCTTTTCCCAAGTATCAAGTGATAGGACATGAGGTAATAGCCTCTAGTTGCACCAGGGGAGGTTTAGAGTTGATATTAGGGAACACTTCTCAACAGAAGGGGTTGTCAAGCATTGGAACAGGCTGCCCAGGGACCGGTTGAGTCACCATCCCTGGAGGTATTTCAAAGATGTGCAGATGTGGCACTTAGAGACATGATTTACTAGTGACGTGGCAATGCTAGATTAATGGTAGACTTGATGATCCTAAAGGTCTTTTCCATCCAAAATGATTCTATGATTCTAAAAGAGAACACTCATCATCTGGAATGAAATTAATTTCATCTAGACACACGGGTGGTCCCAAATGGAGAGACAGTGGGTAGGTCAAGTTGTCAGCAACTGGAGGGACCAGGGTATGTGTTCATGTGGGAGAGATCTAAACAACAGCACCCGTAAATACCAAAGTGTGTTTATGTTCCCCCCAGTTAATTTAATCCTGTATACCCATGTATGCATAAGTGCATGGCAAATTTAAAGCTGGACTAGTTGGTGAGCAGAAGGAAGCCTGTGTCAGGAGGGACTCAAGGTTTGAGGCCATGCTGGGTAGAGGGACAGGGGGTCCGGGCATGAGTGGACTGAGAAGCTGTGCTAATATTCAAGGAATCCGTGACTGTGGGGACTCTTGTGAGGCAAGTGTGCAGCACACACATCTGCCTGTGAGCAAACTTCAAGGTGGACTGCCTGGAGAGCGGGAAGACACCCACTTACTGGTCAAGGGGGTCCTGGCATGGGTATTAGAGGGTTTTACAGGCAGGGCTGATATTCAGGGATCTGTGGAGGTAACTGCACTTGTGAATCTAGAAAGTGAGAGCACATATGTTTTCACAGAGGACTTTAATGCTTATCATTCAGAGAAGAGGAGCAGGACTGGGCTTACTTACCTTTAAGTGAGGGTGGTTGGTGTTTATGTGAGTGGGGCTGAAGGCAGGGCTCTATAAGGTAATCTGTGGGTGCAGTTGCCTTGGTGCTCTCTGTGTGTGTGCATGTGTGTGTGTGTGTATGTGTGTGCCTCTCTAGGACAGGTGTTCAGCTTTTCTGCTGGCCAAACTTGCACACAGGGACAGGAGCTGTGTCCATCAGACTGGGATGGAGAGTTCCTGCATGCCCGCAGCTGGGCTGCAACAGTCAGTAAGGAGGGATTCCTGGATCCTGGAGTCCATGGGATTCAGCAGCCAATCTTTACAATCTTAACATATCCAAATAAATTTTTTGCCACTGTAGCTTTTAGAATCAGGTCAGAATGTAATTGTTTTTGTTTGAAAGTAAGTGAAAACCCCAGACCATTGTTGAAAGAGTGGTGATGGTAGATCAGTGAGCCCACTTACAATCAGGACTAGGAAAAACAATGCTACATGTCATTAGGAAGCTAATACAGTTGACCATAATAGATAATAAATGGAATATGAATGGGAATATATACTGGTAGACAAGCTAGATTTATATTTGTAGGGATTAAACAATGTATTTGCAGTAGAAAAGGAAAACAAAAAACCTATGATACAGTTTCCTTGCATTAGGAAATGGCTGAAATAGAAGCTCAATTGATCATCTATCTTCAAGAGGACATAGAGAGAAAATGTCACAAAATCAGAAGAAAGCCTAATCTCTTGTTTACACAGATAGCCAATGTGCATCTTCTATATTTTAGGAACAGGGTATCTGTGCATGGAGATAAAATGAAGTTTTTGTCAGTGTGGTTTATAAGTAGCAATAAATCAGTCAGACTGATACTGTGGATTAAAAATGCTGAAGATCAAGCAGGCTGATGATAAAAATGATATGTTTTTACTGTCACAATGACCTATATAAACCTACATCACCACAGTCCTAATAAAAAATTCATTCTGTGAGCAGAGGGACTAGTGAAGCTTAATTTCCTGACTATCTGTGCCACATCTCACTGAAGATCCATTTTGCCATGTCCTCAGCAAATCCCTGCCCCTCCTCCCTGATGGTCTCATCATGCCCTCCTGAGCTGCTGCAGAGCTATTAGCCAGAGCCAGGGTCACTGTTTGTCCATCCAGCATATTTTCTTAGGGCTGCTGCCAACTCCTTTTCAGTCAGACCCCAATTTTTATATTTTGCTATTAGCAGATGTTGATTTTCACAAAACTGGTAAGACTTTTCAAGGCTGAGATCATTACGCATCGTCAAATAACGCTCAAAACTGACCAAAAGGTTAAACAGTTGCTGAGCAGTGGCTATCAGACAGATGTATGGACAGACTGACAGTGTGAGTGCCTCAGTGCTTTGGGGTGCCAGGCTAAAAATCTTTTCAATGATTCTTAGGTATTGTGATTTTCAGTCCACAAGTGGTGAGTGCAGGAAGGGTGTCTTCTTGGCAGAAAGATAAATCTCTCAGGCTGTAGGGATTTTAGTGAACTGACATTTTAGACCAGGCTTTTCATCCAAGCAAGCCTGAGAACTCCAAGTGAGCACTAGCCTTCCTTTTGTCTCCCTGTCATCCTGCCTAAACAGTGTTTTTTTAAAAGTGGTGAGGGGGAAAGAGGTTATCCAAGGGTTTGTGATTGATAAGCACAGGCTATGTGTTTCCCCTTTACAGCTGGGTGAAAGCTCCTCACTAACTTGGAATTCACCAAAATGTATTTTGTGTATAGCAGGAGTCTCTTGCAGCGGGGTGAAGGGCATTTGGCTGTGTCAAAGAAGATTGCAGTGACAAATGATTGATTTGAAGATGATGTCAGGAAACATGTAAACACATTTGGTAATGAAATAAAACTAACAGTTAATCACTTCCTCTGGGTCTGGAGGATTTCCCCGTTTAAGGGATTTCCCTGTTGCTCCGCAGCTTCCCATGTCTCTGGCATATGCTAACCCAGCACTTGGCCTGCAGTGAGGTTGGAATAAGATGCCATCTCATTGTATGTGCATGTGTAAGCAGCAAATCTAACAGTTACTGCCCTGCCAAACCATTCTGGGTGTTGAGGTATGAGAGAAAACAGTATTCTTTTGGTTGAGGAAAACAGAAAAGCCAGGAAATTTACTTTGGAAGAGGATTTCAGTTCAGTGTAATTTCTTAAGAATTTGGGGGTTTTTATTCGATAATTTGTTTTTAAAATAATCTGACTTTCTCCACTATTTGGATGGTCTAAAAGCATAAGAAATGTCTTTCAGGTCAAAGCAATCATCCTTCTACCCCAAGCACTCCGTTTCTGACTCTGGAAGTGTCATATGCTGTTTATTGGAGCACAAGAGTCTGGCAGCTTCTTGCAGTCAGTTTCCCTTGTGGCAGTCCCACAGTATCGCAGTGTCACTCCCACATGTGCCAGTATCCACATTGGTTTACAGGGCAGTGTTAGAGGTTACTTTTCTTTCTATCTACCCATGCACTTCTTTTGTATTCATTTGTCTATTCTGGTTTGAATCTGCTGATATTACCTTCCTCCATAACTCCCTGTCACAATAAGTTAGAGAAGTATTAGGAATAAGTAGAATATTCTTGCAAAGTTTGTAGTAGTCACAGTTAGGTTAGTAGTAGGGGATAGAAAAGTCATTAGTTACACAGTTGCCAAGCATAAGATAATAGAGTGCCCAGAACACGGAGACCAATCAGCAGCAAGGGATGAACGTGCAGTAACCTCCACCTGGAAAATGCTGGGGACTCTCAAAGCCCCTAATGAACATGTGATGGGACATGTAGTAGGTGTGTTGGGAAGTCTGTAACCCTGGAGTATCTCAGCCCAATGGAGAAACAGCGAGGGACCTGCATTTCGGGCAAAGGCAATAAAAGAGGCTGTGACTTCTGTCAAGCAGAGAGACCACATTGGGGATTGTCCAATGAACTCTCCCTTTTATTTGAATAAAAGTTTTAGTTAGCTCCTCTATCTTCTGGCTAGTTCTGAGGCTCTTATTACCTGGATTTTTTTTTTTTTTTTTTATTATAAGTAGTACTTGTTTTAATACTTATTCCATTTTAAACTAATGTCCTGGACTTTGTCTTCATTATTATGTAATATTCAACTATTCCTCTTCTCAGCGCTTTTCTCTCTCTTGCAAAGACTCCAGCATTTTTAGGTTTTTCCTCGTCAGGCAGCTGCTTGATCATTTTGTTTGGTTTTCTCCATACTTGCTGTAACTCTCCTACATCCTTCCTGAGATGCAGAGAGCAGACCATGACCTGTACTCAAGTGTGTATAACCACTCAAGTGTGGTTGTACCACACTTATAGGTAGCAGCAAAATGATGCCCTCTGTTTTGTTCTCAGTACCCTTTTTCATGATACAGTTTTGGCTTTTATTGATGACCAGAGGCTTGTCAATGATGACTCTTAAGATATTTTTTTCTGACATACCGCTTTCAGTTCTGTATTCAGCATCGTGTAGGTGTGTTTTGGCCTATCTTTCCCCAGCTAGCTTTTACTTTGCAAAGAAGCCTTTCCTCCAACCCTGTGGCAACTTAAGCTTCTTTAAAAACACTCTTTAAGCATTATTTTGGCATGTCTCAGTTTTTGGCCTAAAACACCACAAATTTTAGCATCCAGTTCAAGCTGTCTCAAGCTGCTGCTTGCTAGAGATTGAACAATCACCCACTAACTTCTAGGACTGCCTTTACCCTGCTACTGGGTTTAGAGTCAGGTTTCCCTATAGCGGAGTCACTTTTCCTTTTCTTGAAAATTTTGTTAGGGTATTTTCTTTTGAAGCAAGTCTAGTTATAGTTAGGCTCAGAGACAACAAGGTTTGAAATTCCTAGACCTCTGTGTGGAGAGAGCCTGGAGAAGAGTTGGTCCAGAAGTAAAACTCAAACCATAGCTCCTATCCCTGTTTCTCCTACTTCCAGAAATTACTACAGTAAGTCACTGTTAGCCTGTATCAGCACAATAACTTCTACCACGTGGTCACAGCCACGTTAACCATTGTTAAAAGAGGAAAAGCCAACTTGCTCTATTTCTCTGTTTTTGGTTTCCGTTTTCTTCTCCCTCTCTGCCCATCTTCTACATAGTGATACTCGAGTGAGTACAAAGGCCCATCAGCCCTCATCCTCAGCAGACAGCGACAGAGGATGTTATTACTTGTTCTCACTCCTTAACATTAATGTATGCTCATTAATTTGCCAGGTGAGGTGAGACCAGATGAGAGCATAAAGGGAGAATGAATTTTTTCCCCCTCCAGGTTTTTGAGTTACCTTGATTTGGAATAACTATGTTTTCACACATGTTTGTCATTTCACTTGTTTTATGTCTTTATACTAAGTGGTTCATAATGTTCCTTTCATGCAAATATACTCCCCGAGGAGGATACAACAGCAAACAATTCTGAAAAGTCACCAAATAAATTAAAGCACAAAGCATTGAGCCACATATTCCTGAAAAACATGAGGGCGCACAGTTGCCCGAGAGCCCAGGGGAAAGAGCTCCAGCTGATGGGGCCTCCAAGCATGGGACTGGAGGTAGGAGTCTGAAACAGTTTGAAGTTAATATTTAAAAGAGATGAGTAATTGCATGGCCATTAGTAACATTTGCAGCCATGAATGCAAAGATAATGAAAAACATAAAAAATCTGGTGCTTCAAGAAGTAAGTTGGCCCTGTAGGCATTAGGAGCAATGTTGTTTTTTTTTTTTTTAAATTGCTTTCTGGTCAGATCAAATACCTGTTTGTGGTAGGGGGTTTGGGATTTTTTTTTGCCTTTCCTTGGGCATGAGGCATTAACCTTGCTGGGGCAATGATACAGGGGTTCATAGTACAACAGTGTTCCTAATAAGGATCTTTTCTAGTGTCTTAGTATTACTGAACGTTTTCTGTCCCAAGTAGAAGAGAAAACATAATCTTGCTTTGGATTTGTGATCCAGCAGTGGGGAGACTTAAAAACAGCGGAAAGTTCAGAATAATAAACATGGAGACAGAATGAAGCTATTTACTGCAACAACTTGCCTTTCTGCCCTCTTCATTTTCCCCATCCTTGGGCATCAGCCCATTGGCTTTTTCTTTAGTGCCAAGGGTACAACAGATTTCCGAGAGATGATTGGGAAGAGAAAGGGTGTTGACAATATGAATCAGTCCAGTGGTTATGCTCTGGATCCACCCAGTGGTTGCATTGTGAATCAACAAGAAGTAATTGAGTTCCCAGCTGCTGATCTGGATAGTAGGGCTAGGGCTGTCCGAGCATAAGACTGTGGAACAACATCTCTCATTAGCTTATGTGATTCTGGGTGCCCATGTGGCTGTGAGCAGTAGTGCAATAACAAAGTGTTTTTTCCCTTTGAGTTGTTTGATTAGAGGACGGCTAGGGGGCGAAGATAATGCTGTGAATCTACATAAGGAATGTGTTAGAACATAATGCCTTTGTTGAATACGTAATCTCTGTCGAGAAATGATTATGTGTTTGAACTGTGCTTTGTAGTTTCTAAAACCCAATTCGCAGTCTCTGTTTTGATACTTATAGTTAGAACTCTGCCCTTGATGTTTCCAGTTTCTTCTGTGTTATGTTACACTGTACTATTAAGCGTCAAAGAATTGTTAATGTTTTCTTCCAGACAAAAGTTTTTCTGCTTTTGTTATTTTAAAGCCTCAATTCAATAGGCTGGGCAGAAAATCTTGTGCACAGTAGACAGTATTTTAAGACTGAAAATCACTCCACCCACTTCCACCACTTCAGGTAACATAAAATAAGCCTTATGGGAAGAGGGTTTGCACAAGGTTTGTATCTGATAAGGAGTCCTCTGAGCAAACAGTGTAAAAGAAGACCTGAAAGCCTCTCCCTGCGCTCAAGGCCTGATGTGAAGAACAACGCACAGGCTGGGAGAACAAGGTTGTATGTGCAGGACTGTTGTCACTCCACTATCTTCCTTCTAGGCCTCATAAGCTATACTAGAGAGATAATTACACATTATCATATATCAAAGACCCAGAGACCAACACAAGTATCTCTAGAAAATCCGCAACCAAAAAACCCTGAAAAGCTGTGTGAAGCTGGGTTTTAAGATACCACCAGCCTGTTGTGAGGAGTGCGCCCCATGTGCACTGGGGATCTTAGTAATGTATAATACACTATATATATTTATGATATATGTTTATATATATTCAGACGCATTCTCTGCAATGGAAAGATGAAACCTCATCAACTGTACACTTCTCCGTTGTGAAGTACCCTATATAATAACAGGAGTAGATCACATTTTAACTGATGTATTCTCAGATCCTCCCTTCTTTAACCTGCAGGCATCTATGCCCTGAGCTACGGCAAAATCCTCACCTGAAGCAAACATACCCTGTTGCCATCATACCCCAAATGGACCTAAACTGCAGCAGAGCAAAGAGTCCCGAGCACATCACCAGAAACATTGTGACGAGCACTCACAGGCAGCACAGCCTGAGGAACACAGCTCCCAAACACCTTTGGGTGAGCAAGACCAGACCACCACCTGTCACACTCTCAGCATGTGGCAGGAACACTGGCTTCCCAAGGCAGACTTAAAAAATTAAAGAGGGAACTAAAATTCATAGCTAGACTTCATAGCAGAAACTACGGAGTTGGCAGGAATACTGGTTTCCCAGAATACCACACTTTCCCTGTTGAGTCTTTTGCTGCTTGTACTCCATCTTTACACAGCAAAGGCTGTGGCTCTGTCAACTCTCACCTTCCAAACTTTCCTTTGTACCACAGAGATGCAAGCTTTTTCTTTAAAGGCTTTAACTGGTGAAACTCAGCAAATGTCGCCTGCCTGAAGCTTGCTCTGTTCTTTGAGACCCGAGGGGATATTCATCTGCTCCAAAACTCACCCCCCCTATCCCGGTTATACCAGCTGGTGTGTAAAAGCAGTTGTTCCTCTGCAAACCTGACCCTACTCGCACTCCCAGACCCTTATGGCTACACCCCCACAAATACTGTTACTGCTGTGGGGTGCTCTTCTTATCTGTAAAAACTATCAATCTGTCTTTATTCTTAATGATGCAGTGGAAGTGCAGGGTGGCTCAGGTGGGAAGGGACGCCAGGGGGTCTCCAGCCCAACCTCCTCTCACAGCCGGCTCCGCTGTGAGACGGGGTGGATTTAATGATGCTGCCTGGCAGTAGGATGTGTCTGAGCTTTAAAGAGGAGATACAAAGGCAGAAATGCTTTAAAGAGCTTTTTGTGTGTGCAGGTGTTGCACAAACAGGGCATTTTGTCTGTAGACCCATGGTCAAGTTAATACATCTCACTTTTTCTCTCCCTGCTGGTTCCATATTGGGAAGGAAAACCACAAGTCCGATCCAATTGTTTCCTGCCAACCCGTATTAATAAGATGCCCAGATATGACTGTTGGATTCTCCTAATTGGAATGCTGCTTTTAGATCTCCTGTCCCACATCCTACATGCATATTCAGTTGCGTCTCAGAGGAAAACTCCTTTCTTCTCAGAAACTGTTTTTTCATCTTTCCAGATTTATTTCCTTGGAACTTTGAAAGCATGAATATATTACAGAAGCATTACCAAGAATCCAAAGGCTTTGGACACTTTGCGTTTTAATTTTCTTTTGCTGCAGTTCCCGGTGTGAGTATTTATGGCCCTTGAATGCCATCCAGTGGTGGAAAAGCAGGGCATTTTCCAGCCTGCTGAGACACTGCCTCCAGACACGTGAAGTTCACAGGGAAAATTATTTTTACATTAACAGCTTATCATTCTTATGCCCTATTTGTAGTGAAATCAGAAACCATAAAAATATATTTTATATGGTAGGGCACAGTGACAGAAAAGCCATCTGGTGTTTCACAGTTCTTTAAAATGCGAGACAGAAATAGACCCTATTTATAATTTGATTTTGTCTGGCTTTAAAGCTCAAGCTTTAAACAAATGCAAGAGGTGACTTTTTCATCTTCATCAAGATTTTTTAAGGCAGAATTTTCTCTTGGGATTTGTTGCTCAAGAGAGATAAAATATGAGCTCCCAGTGAGGGAAACATCTTCGTTAACATAGTTTCTGCTTTTCCCCATCCCTGCCATTTAATAGCAATATAGAATGAAAAAGAGCAAATGGCCAGAAAACAGAAGGAAACAATTCAAAAACCCACCCCAAACCAACAACAAAATCCCACCAAATCCTCATTTTCTTATTTCTTCTTATAAAGAAGAGCATCTTCTTTTTTATATCTCTGCAAAAATTTGATTTTCAGTCTTTTAAAACTCATGCCATTTGGGGCAAATTTTCTTAGAATATTTTCTGCCCAGTCACCTCTGCTTTTCAGTGACAATCATGTCAAGCCAAGATTTCTTGCCCTCCAGGAGGATTCCCCACTTGCACCCTGAGCTGTGATCACTTATGCTGCTTGGTGCCAAATCACTCTTTTGACAGTGAGTGTCAGTCCTTGTCCTGAAGCCTCAGGCTGCCATGTGGACCTTCCTCATAGATTGCCTTGCAGGGAGTGCAGGGATGAATGGATATCCCTGGTTTTCCACCTAACAGTTCCCTTCTCCCTGGCTACTACCAGACAATGCCAGGGGACATCCCAGCTACCTGGACATTCATACTCATGACCTGTTAGCACACCCAGGACATTGTGTTGGTTTATGCCATATAGCACAAATCCCAGATCTAGTTCAAGAGAGAACACTTGGGACTCTTCTGGTATGGCTTCTGTTTCGGAGAGGGACAGAGAGCTCCTGAGCTGGCCTCAGGAGCAGGAGGCAAGGACTTGTGCTGTTAGTTTGCTGAGTGTCTGTACCTTTTGCACACAGGTCCTGGGCTTCTAGAATATAGTACTCAAATATTTCCTGAATCCCAGACACTGTTTATAGTTATGTTAGGCATTGGCATTAACAGCTACTCGGTCCTTAGCTATTGTAGCAAGGCACAAAATGGTACCTACTCATTTCATCTGAGTTTTTAAACACCTTGTGTGTTTGGGACTGCTATGGAGTGGGGACTATGGGATCAGTAATGCCAATGACTTTCCTAGGTAAATTTTTCAGTGAAGCTATTACAACAACAGTGACATACATTTTGGGATTAACACTCCAAGTTTGCCTGTCACTGAACACTAATCCCAGGAAAGACGTATTGCTCAGCTCTGTTGGTGTTACTTTTCTTTACTCTTTGCTCGGACAGGCATATTTCCAATGCCTTTTCCATTAAGATCTTGCATACACTTCTCTTGATGAGGCAAATCACATCTCTCTTTTATCTGCCATGTATCTCAAGGAACAAAGTGCTCTTAGAAATCAAAATTAGTAGCAGTTTTCCAAGTGCTGGAAAATAAGCACAGAACAAGCCTCAAAAATGAAAAACCTAGTGTAAAAGTAATCAAATTATTAGCAGTAATAGATTGCAAGTTTATTTGCCTGCTCGTTTTACAGCCTTTAGTGGCACCACACTTTCAAGCTCCCCTACCTTCCTTGTACCCCTACACCTTGGAGGAAGGCACCCAGTGGAGAAAGACAGGCAGATGCAGGCAGGGCTGCTCGTGGTCCAGGGTGCCTGGTCCCTCCAGCATCTGCCTCTGCTCCCCACTTCAGGGTGTCCAGGGAGTTCAGCGTCTCCCTCTATTTTTGGTGTTAGCCACTGATTCCTGTTGAGGGGCAAAGTGAGCTGATTCAAGAAGCAGAGAGGGAATGTGACTTCTACACTGAGTTAATCCTGACACAGGTATCATTTCCATGAGTGGTGCCCTGCAGCCATTGCCATGTGTCCTGCTGGTTCTCAGGATGGTGGCAATACCAGTGGGCAGCACAGATCTCCAGTCCCAGCAGAGCTGGCCCCAGTTGGTGCCATGCATGTATTCTTTTGTCACTCCTGCACAATCAGAGGCCACGGTTCTCATGTCCGAAGGAGCTGACAGGTACATTGTGCAGCCACGCTGAGACTCATGCTATTCTAGTCCCATCCAGGTGCTTTTTCCGCCTTGCAACAGGGCTTCTGCTGGCAGCCTCTCCTCAGATTCCTGTTTGTTTGTGATATTTGATATGTTCCTCTCTATTTGCATGTAGTGTAGTTAAACTCTTGTTTCCAGCAGCACAGATACAAGCTTGGATGCTGGGTGGAGATAATTTCCTGACAAAACATCACCATTTTTCACCAGAACCTATCCTTACAGTTCTATCTCACTTTGGTTTCTGTCATGGGGATGCAATATTCCTGTTGACAGTTCATGTCTGTCTGCTGGCTCCTCTCTACTTTGCAGTGGTACATCCTGTGTCTGCCAGCAGATGCCATCAAAACTAATCAAACATGAGAAGCTACAAAGAATCATAGAATACCCTGATTTGGAAGGGACCCACAAGGATCATCCAAGTCCAACTCCTGGCCCTGCACTAGACAGTTCCAAGGGTCACATCATGTTCCTGAGAACATTCTCCAAATGCTTCTTGAGCTCTGCCAGGCTTGGTGGTGTGACCACTTCCCCGGGAAGCCTGTTCCAGTGCACAAGCACCCTGTGGGTGAAGAACCTAACATCTAACTTAAATCTCCCCTGACACAACTTCATGCCATTCCCTCTGGTCTGCCTCTGGTCACAGAAGGAAGAGGTCAGTGCCTGCCCTTCCATTCCCCTCATGAGGAACTACCTGTTCATGGGGGGAGGACAGCCCTGTTTCCTTTGTGCCTTCTCTGCTCTTCTCCAAACCACAGCCAGAAAGGTGAAGGAGTGGTCAAGGATAAACTAAAACTATTTCAAAGAACAGGTTAATGAACATATAAGTTTGATGTCAGGCTGAACATATGTGATAAATATGGAAAGAACTAGTCAAAGCCGCCTCTGTATAATTAACAACTATCACAGAAAATTAAAGGAGTGTGTGTGGGGGGGTGGAGATTTAATGTGCTTGCATTTAGAAAAATGCAAATAGGGCTTGAATAATGTCATTCCTAAAAAAGAAAAACCTTCTACTGGCCCAGCCAAACTAACTCCAGTATCTGACAAGATGTAGGACAAACTTTTAAGTGATCAATCTTTATACACCTCCTCAGGTAAAAAGAAATAGTTAGCATAGATTTGCTGAAAATAAATTGTGTCAAAAAAACCTACTTTCATTCTTTGGCAGGATAACGGCCCAGAAAGGGAAGTGAGAAGTGTGATTTACTTGCATTTAAATCAGACTTCTGGTACAGCTATTGGATACATTAATATCATCTCTGGGTCTAAAGAAAATTTTTAATTCCTAGTGCACAGCTAGCTGGAAAACTGTTTATAATTAATTTTCAAGGACTCACTGTCAAAGAAGGAGGGCTTCCTAAGTGTGGCCCTGTGGGACAAGACCTGAGGGCAGCTTTAATCATTATTTTATTGATGACTTGGATGATAAACTAGTTGGGATGTTTGCAAATTTTGTGGGTGACATTAAGTGGTCAGTGGTTTTATACACCTTGGAGGAGAAGAATTCATACTGATTTTGATAAATTGGGCAAATGTTTCAAAGTCAAGGAAGCGAAATTAAAAAAAAAAGGCAAGGGAAAACATAACACTTAGGAAGTCTAAAGGAAAGTCTATATTTAAAAGTGATTATCTATATAAAAGCATTCCAGCAACAGAATAGAAGCCCATTGTCACGAGCTGCATGAAGTAAAACTGGCATTGCTAACTCAAAAGAAAAAAAAAAAGGCAAGCCAAAGGTCATCTTGTACTGAATTGACTGGACAGGTATCTGTAAGAGAAAAAGGGGCCCTGTTCAGCTCTGGGGAAAAAGGTGTTTGTGGGCAGTGTCTCATCAGTTGAGCAGGACACCTGAGCTGTGAAAGAAAGCTGAGGATGTGGGCTTGTTTAGCCCAGGAAAGGGGTGATTGGAAGGAATTTAATAGTCTCCTAGCAGACAGAAAATTTCTACAGACACCAGTAGATAGGGTGGTGGGATGGGACAAGAAAAAAAATCAGCTTAATGTACACCCTGGAAGATTTAGGTGAAAAAATGAGGAAGAAAACTTTTTGGATACAAAGGCAGCTGGCGCAGGCTGCTTCAGTCATCACTGAGGGGGAGACTGAGCATACCCCTGCCAGTGGCCAAGGTGCTTGGGGCAGCAGCTGTGGGCAGTAGAGGAGATCCTCTCTCGTCTCGGAGCTGTACAGCCCCATCCCACCCGTGTCCCCAAGAGCAATTACTGAATTCATTGAGTTTCCTTCAGTTGCACCTTAGTTTGGTTTATGTCCCGTTCACATGAACCCAACCTACCCAGCCTGAAGTAGTCTGAAGAGGTTTTGTTGCTCTTCTGTGGACTGACCTTTTCCATCCTTACTGCAATGCAATGCAGCTGTTCTTCTGAAGACTTCTTGTGTTGTATGATCTGACTAAGTGGCTGGGGTGAATGGATTGCAGATAAAAGCCAGTAATTCCAATCCAGCAGGAGAGAGAAGTCTGACTCTAGTCAGTGCGGAGGAATTAAATATTTGAAAATGGACTTCAAGAAACAGAGTTGTTAAGTCTGTTGTTGCTGTCCTTTTAAATTTCCACCAGTTGCAGCTGCCACTGCACTGTAAAGCCACATAGGACAAAGAGGAGAATGCATATAGGTGTATTTATGCTATGCTACATACATTATTAAATCACAGAACTGTAAACTGCTCTAGAGGAGATATTTGTCTTCCTAAGCCATCCCTATATCAGGAATGGTAACCTGGGGAAGAAGGATGGGCAACATACTTAACACACCTAGGAGCCACAGCTGTGCCTGGTGAACTCACCACCCAAAATCAGTCAATGAACTCTGATAAGAAGATTAGAAGATTGGGGGGCTGGTTTTTCCTGGTTAAAATTTTGATTATCACACTGGTATCTTATAGTGGAGTTAAAAGATAGAGGGAACTTCAAATTCTAGGTCCAAATTGTCAGTTCAGCTGAGAAGGATTGGCAAGCCCACATTTATGTATTTAAACTGAAATATTGTAGATGTTATCAGAGACATCAGCTAAAATACACACTGCACCTCCTACCAGTAGTAACTAAATGCAGTGGGTGCCATAGTGTAGAACAAGAAAAGGCATTGCCTGCCCCATGAACTGGAAAGGAAAGCAGAGCTTTTATCTTCACGTGACTGATAGTCAGAAGGTAAAAGAACTACTTTAGCAAAATGGTCGGAGGCCTTAAACGTGGTTGATTTCTACATTCAGAAAGCTCAATACACTGTTAATTGAGAGTGGATTTACTGTTGGTCTCTAAGGCGGGGAGTGGGGCAGTGTGCATGCAGAAGGAAGTGGGACATTTGTGTTTACAGAGAAACATAATTATGGTAGACAGAATATTTTGAAGCCCCTGCTAACTTAAGTGTTGATCACTGCAAGAAAAAGATGTCAGGAATGTGGGGGGATAAATTCTTGCCCTTCTGCAAAGAGAGGGAACCTGAAGGTTGTGACTCTTTGCTGCCTTGTGTGCTGTGATTTCATTGAAACCTTTTCAGAAAAGCTCAGAAAAGTGACAAAAGTGAAACTTTCCTCTGGGTTGCTAGTAAATGGGCCTGAGTTTTGTCCCTATATCAGTTCTGTGACTCAGGGATGGAGGGAGACAAACCTAGATCTTTTCCATTGTCACATGTTGTGCTGGTTTAAAAGTACACCAGATGGAGAAATGAACCCAGCTCAAGAGAGATTACAAGTCAGAGTTACAATTTACTAAAAAGATCACAATAAATACAATGATACAGCGAAAACTGGTTTAAAACCACAAAGCCAGATGTATAACACAGCACCCTGTGACAAGAAAAAAGTGGTGTTCTTTAGCCCCTGTACTGAGCACCACGTGGCCCCTCTGGGTGCAAAGGTTATACCCACATAGTGATAAACTGGTCCCAGCCCCTGCAAGTAGGACATATATATACATAGCAGAATTTCACCTTCTCTTGGGGTAGAGGTAGGAGAGAGGGCCTAGGGGTATGTCAACACAATGCCACAAAAGTCACAGTGCACTGACATCATGCAGCAGTCCTTGTCTTATACCTGGGCTGGAAGGAAAAAGTGGCTGCATAGTGTGATGGTTAAGGGAATGATGCTTTGGAAGAACAGATGTCTTCATATGCCTGATTGCCAGCTTCTGGGAACTGATTTGGGAGAACTGTCCCAAACATCTTGGAAGAAGAAGGATGTGTCACATAGAGCTCAGTCTCCCAGCTTTCCCATCAACATTAGTAGACATATGTCCTCTGCATCTGTGATAGCTCAGGCTGCGTTTAAGCAAGCACTGCTGTACTTGGAGTCCCTGGGAGAACTGGAAATTGAATAGAAAGCTGTCACGTTCATCCATTCAGTAATATTTTGATAGATCACTAACTCATAATGTAAAGGTAAGCTCAGATCCACAATGCCACCGTTTGAAGAGAAGTGGCCCCATTCCAGCGCATGGACTGAATAGAACTGGGCTTCAAGCTTCCACCAGCTCACCCTGTGAAATCATTGGGATTTTGGAAGAAAATCCTGTTCTGAGGTGGGTAAAGAAACAGGGAAACTAGACTGAGGTGGCATGTGATGTTTGTAAAAGAGATGCTACAACACAGCATTTGGGGGACAACATCAAGGCAGAGACACAGACACCCCACCCTGTGCTAAGCATGTGGAGAAGCTCTCTCTTACCTCTGCCTGGCTCTGCTACACAGTGTATGTGGAGTGAGGAGGGAAAAAGACTCAAGTGAGAAGGGCTGGCATTATTGTACAAATTGGTCCAAGACCTGCTAGATGCCTGGATTGCCATCCCATCTGGTAGCTGAGAGCACTTGTGCTCTCCTTCCCTAGTCTGTGCCTGCCAAGGTTATTTGAGAATACCACCTGATGATAAGTAGTTATTTTATATACAGGCCTTATGTACTTCACCGAAAAGCAACTTTTTCATGCTTAGGTGTGAGGCACATGAAAAGCAATCTTCTGTAAAACCTGGAGCTCAGAGATCTGCGTAAGAGATTTATCTTGCTTATAAAGGTAATTTCTTTTTCTGGTAAACACATTCTTGTTTAAGTTGTGTGCTTTCTGTAATACTTCTCTCCTGGAATAAGAGTGGCTGAAGAGTGTTCTGATACATAAGTGTAATATGTATAGTGCATTTCAAACTTAAGTGTTTCTTGTAATAGGTACTCAGCTACAGAGGAACAAAAAGAAAGCGTGTCCTTCTGAACTGCTTATTGAATGTGAGCTGGTTTCCTGTTTTCTATTCCTGTTGACTTGAGGGGAAGCTGATGATCTTTTCCACTTGCAAGTTCATAGGTCTCAGGCTCCTTGTGCACTGAGATCTGCAGAAAAACAAGCATCTTAAGAGAAAGTAATTATCTGTGCACTTAGGCTTTGGTACTGACCATGACGTCTCCACTGTTAGGTGTGAGATAGTACTATTTTGTTCAAGCACTGCTTCTTGTTTGAATTTTGTTGGAAACTGTGTGAAGTCCAATGACTTTGGCATTGATGATGAAAACTAATTCTCTTCACTCAGAGAAGAATTGTTAAATTGCCTTGGTACTAGGGCTACATCTGTAACAAGTACAGAGAGACATGTCCCTGGACAGGGGGTCATTCTTGCCCTTGTTGCATAGTGAGGAAGACTACATGAGTAACTCAGGTGCCTCATTTCTGGATGGAGAAAATTTGGTAAAACCAATCCCACCTGAGTATTTCTTACAGCACCAGCCACTAACTGATGAGATGAACCTCAAAGTACTGCCACCATTATATGTCATGATGGTAGAGTAGCATCCACCCTGTTGAGCCATGTTCAGCTTGCTAGTTGGGCATCTGCAGTGACACTGCTTGGGACCTGAGGCAGAGAGGAGGACACTGAGGAGAGTAGATGTGGTTGATGGTGCCTCCAGGAAGAGGCTGAGGGGTCAGGAGATGCAGAACACTGAGAAGCTGAGGAGGCAGATCCTGGACAAGGGTGCAGGCAGGAGGTGGAGATGAAGACTGGTGTTAAATACCTTCTTTTGAGTGCAGTTTCTCACACTGAACAGCCAACCTTTTTGGCTTTTCATATATTTTTCCCTTTCCATATACTTTTGTGCAGCTTCAGTTTTCTAGGCAAATATTAATGTTAAACAAATTTGAAATTTGCTTTCAGCAAACACTCTCAGCAGAAGTTGGAGTGTAAGTATTAGTGCCTTCTTCCATGGGTGAACTGAGCAGAAGGGGTCTCTGGGGGTCTGTGAAGCAAATGCAGTGAAGCAGCAGTCATCACATTGTAAGCCTTTAAAACACACGACATTTTGAGGGAAATTTTTCTGACTTTAATGTCAAAATAGCTGCAATCTGCTTATAGGCAAAACATAAGGAGAATAGGAAGGAAGATTTGTCAGGTGGTAAGTGTTCAGAGGCTGCTGCAAAGAAGAGGGCATTTGTTTTTTTCTCTTTGTCTGTGGTAGATGGAATGAAAAGCAGCATACACCAATTGCACCAAGGGAGGTTCAGGTTTGATAATGAATAAAGCTTTCTCTTGCTGAAGGAAATGAAACAGGAAAATAGGCTGAGGAAGATGAGGCATTGCTACCACTGGAGGATTTTGAGAACAGATTGAACAAATATTTGTCAGAAGTGACATAGCTGTAGGTGACCCTGCCTTGAGGCTAGGGAATGGATGAGGGCCCTCCAGCTTTATGATCTGATGCTTTCTGAGATGGATTATCTACTACAGACAAGTCTGTTGGCATAAAGACAATATAAATGTGTTTGTCAAACTGTTAGACCACTGTGAGTATAGTCGGCCTAACAGACATGAGTTTAACACTTCACATTTAATAGGAGGTAATTTCCTAAAATGAAGCAAGGGATTGAGGAATCTATTTAGTAAAGCTATTCTAAAAAGTCTGAATGTAACACTTGCTGCTTCTAATGTTGCAGACTGGCTCATACTGAGCAGGGAGATGGTTGATTATTTTTCAAGTGTATTTATTTTTGAATCAGATCCTACCTGAATGGTATAAGACAGACCTGGACGAATTACAACACCTACATGACACTGCTGGTGCATGTTGCCCCTTCCCCACGTGTTCCCTGTGCTTCTACTCCTGGCTCTCTCTCTCACCAGACTTTTGAACAGAGCTTCAGGTGACATGATGTATGTCCCTTGCAGGAGCCACCTGGGCCAAACCTGTGTCCAAGGTGGTCAACTGGCTGAGCAAAGACCATTTCCAGTGTCAAGTCAGCTTCCACCCACTCAGCATCTGCTTCCCACCGTTTCCCACTGTGAAATGTACAGTTTGGTCATGGTGATCTAGGGATCCTCCTTGGCTCTGTCTGGTTTTGTAGTTAGTACCAGATAGCCTTTGGCCACTAAAATCTGTGCTTGACAGCATCAGCTGGGGAATGACAACACGATCAGTCTCCCAGTGAACACTGTGATTGCTGGGATGGCAGAAATGATGGTAAAATCAGCAAGTGTCATCATCATTACACCCTAGGTGTCAGTATAGGTACATGTGTTGGAGGAAGAACAGGGCTCCAGAGTATGCCAGCACCGTATTTGCAAATGATGTTGTTGTGTGTGAATTGTGGCAGTGACTGGTGGGGCCTCAGTCTAAGAAGAAATTGTGATTGCAATAACCACTGCTTCACTTCGAGGGATGTCCAGTTAACAGCTGCAAAATAGTCAAAATACTGTTTACATGGGAGGGGGTGGTGAGGCCTGGGCTGGGACAGGGGAAGGAGCTGGAGAGGCAGCAGATGAGAGCATGGCTTCCGTGGTAAGGATGGATGCCATGAATTTGCTGATGGTCAGCTCCTAACATGAGGCAGGGGGGATAGGACGCTGATGTGATCAGCTTTCAGAAGAGAAGAGCAAATTATCTGTATCTGTTGGAGTCTGAGGGCTGGACATTGGTCAGCTGTCACTACAAAGCTCTGGGCCCAGGACCAGGAAGATCCACATCCTCAAATCATAGAATCATAGAATCACAGAATATGTGGAGTTGGAAGGGACCCATCGGGAACATCAAGTCCAACTCCTGGCTATGTGCAGGATACTTCAAGAACCACACCATGTGCCCAAGAATGTTGTCCAAACGCTTTTTGAACTCAGACAGGTTTGGTGTTGTGACCTGCTATGCCTTCCCTAGAGAGCCTGTTCCAGTGCTCAACCACCCTCTGAGTGAAGACATTTTCTTGATATCCAACCTAAACCTCCCCTGACTCAGCTTCCTGCCACTTCCTTGAGTCCTGTCACTGGTCACGAGAGTGAAGAGATCGGTACTTGCCCCTCTTCTTTCCCTCGTAAGAACTACAATGAGGTCTCCCCTCAGTCTCCTCTTCTCCAGGCTTAACAAACCACAAGTGGTTTAGAACTCTCCTGAATCAGAAGTACAAGGTAGTCCCAGCAGGGTGCTTGTGTCATGTCCATAATGGTCAAGACACGACCAGGTCCGATCTACAACTGATGGTCACAGCTCTTGGCAGCGGGCTACACTTCTGCTGTGTGAAAGACTGGCTGCTGCTGGTGCTGCTGCTGGTGCTGCTGCTGGTGCTGCTGCTGGGACTCCAACCCCTAAGATACTCCTGTGATATCTGAAGTACAGATGACAGAGAGCACTGTGGCATGACCTCATGTGCCTGGGGTGTGCAAGGATCACCTGCTAATTTTCTCTCCCTTTCTTGGATGGGTGGGGAAGGCTGACACAGCAAGGTCAAGGGCCTGTGGGTGGGCGGGAGCCTCGGGCTGGAGATGAGACAAGGATGGAAGCTAGCTGGAGTGTTAAAACTGCCTGCAGTTAAAACTGCCAGCTTCTGTGACTGATATTACCCTGTCCATCCAGCAGTGTCGATGTGGTTATAAAGACCTGACAGACCAGTGAAGCCATGGACGTGGAGACTAATCCCAAAATCATGCTGCTCCCGAGCTGCTTTTCTCTTGTGCAGCTGAACAAACCAGGCTGCCCTGGAGAGCAGCTCTTTCAACAACACAGACACACTATCAGTTAAAAAAATACCTTCAATAAAAACTGTGTTAACACAGCCACATGTAGCACATGAACTTGTGAGCAGAGAAGCTGCACTGTTTTACCTGCTACAATTACTTTTAAGCCTTTCCCCCCCCCCCCCCCCCTTCTTTTTGTGCAGAAACTTATTCTTATCTCAAGGTTTTGGTTGGAATTAGGTGACCCATAAGACTGGCTTTGTTTGTGTCCCTTTTCTACAGGGAACTACAAAAAGGTGGCTATTTCCTTCATCTGAACATATTTTTTCACCTTTATTTCCGTGGGTAGCCTTGCTGTTTCCAGCACCCGGTTGATCTACACATGACTAACTTGAAGAAGTACAGTAGAAAATACTTTTATGTGATTCAAAGAAAGACTAAAGCAAGTGCTTAGTGGGAAAAAGAAAAAAACCCTATCTCTCCCTAGAAGATAGGCTATTCACAGAGAGTGTGGTTTTTTTTTTTTTAGAAGACTTTATTTTTAAAAGGTCAAAGTAGAAAACTTATTCTTGTGTGACCATGCTTCAGCATTCAAGTGTGTATGTGCAGTTGCCTGCATGGGTCCAAGCTCCCATTGAAGCCACTGAAAATCTAGGCCTTAACTGAGCTGCCCACAGGGAGGCATCTAGAGATACCTGAGGTGCCCTGAAGTATCCTGCTGTTGCTTTGCAAAGGTACAGATCTCTGAGGCCTTTGTCATGCCTGGGTGCACGTATCTCTTCCAGGATGAAGTGAATTACAACCTGACTCCAAAGGGTGCTTTGGACAGGTCTCTCTTGGCTCTAATGGGAGCAGACAAACACAGCACACATGCAGGTGCTTCTATACATCTAAATTTCTGTGCCTTCATATGCAGCCATATACTGTCCCACCTGTTTCCATTCCAGACACTCCCTGATATCCTGTGCTTCCAATCTCAGACTCATTAGGCTGGGGATATGATGCAGCCTTGACCGTTTGTCACTTCAATACATTTTGCATCTGCTGGAGAAGAGTCTGCACTCTCTTCTTTTTAAGCAGAGGATTACATGACATAATCTCAACTTTTGTTTTTGTCTGTAGAAAACAAAGCTTTCATGGATTGGGCACCAAAAAGCTTTGAATCCCCAGAAAGCCAAGTGCTACATTTCCTGTACTAGCAAGAAAACGAGCTTCATATAAGGCATAATGTAGCAATTACATTGGCAGGAATTAGAAAAGGAAGTGGCAAAGCTGCTTTAGAGCCAATGATAAGTCTTATAGCTATGGAAGTTTTGATTTTTGCTTTTAATAAACATGGCTTCTCAAGATGCTCATTTGTCAATCACCTTACATAAAATGGTAGGTAGGTTAAAAATATAATTAAATTGTGGGTTCCTAGGAGAAATGGAAAGACTTATGTGAAGAACTGTGTGACTAGCAGACCTGATGAGCTGTGGAAACAAAGTGTGTACTAAGTTGGTTAAAAGCCAGAAAACTACTATTGGAAAGTATTCAATGTAAAGTAACAGGGAACATTAGAGCATAGAGGCAGTTCATCAACCTAAGTGAAAACCTATAGGAGCAGATTCATCAATGGAACACCTCTGTCTGTTTCCTTCTATTTAGCTCAAAATGCCCTTTGAAAATACTGATTTTCTGCTGCTTTCAGTAAACATTTTACATGGGATATGTTTGATTTTAGGCTTGTGCATGTTAGTTTTTGATAACCTTTTGTTAAATTATATATCCAACAAATTATATTTGAAGTCTGTGTGTGAAATAAACCCTCCTAATAAGCAGAACTTGCTAGTTAACTTAATGAGCAGTAGCTTTCCTTTTTCAGCCCAAACTCCCCTCAGGGTACTGCAGCTCTGACACAGGCACTTGTTTGCACTACAAAGCAAGCTGTGTGTTTAGGAGTATTTCTGAAGGTGACTGTCTCGTGTCCATCTCGAGAAATAGAAATTTCAGGTGTGGGTGCTGGGCATGCAGCTGCTGTCTTCCCACTGCCTGTGCTGGTGCAGGGCAGGGACATCCATGACACCGATGTGCTCGGCTGTGCCTTTGAACCCAGCGGGGTGTGCCTGGTGGGATTGGTCACTGGCTGCCACTTTGAATCAAACTCTTCAGTGATGTTATAAAAAATGCGTGACATCAGTGGCAATGGGAAAAACAAAGACAAGCTCAGTATAGGTAAAAGTGCTTTTTCTCTAGCTTATAGCACATGAGAGAGCAGGATGCACAGATCTGGTATCCAACTTCCTTGGGATCCCCAGCTCCATCCAGCTGCAATGGATGAATGAGGAAGTCTTTGCCAGGAGGTTCACTTCCACTCTATTTTCCCTGGAATGTATAATTTCCACCCTGCAATCACACTCCTATGCAGAGAAAGACAACATTCAACAACTGTGAATTAAATCCAGACTTGAGCTGTGTCAGTGTTCAAGCAGAGCATCTGTGACAAGTGCTGTGGGGGTGGCAGTGCGGTGCGTGTCTGCTCCCTGACAGCCTAATATCAGGGCTGGGGCTGGGGTCAGGCAGCCCTTTCCTGGCTCCTGCACTAGGGGTCTGTGTGGGGGCATGAAACTCCCAACACCTTCAGCTCCTGGCCTGCCAAGGAGGAGACACTTCTTATTGAAAGTACTCCTTTCAGCTCAGATGACAGCAGCCTGCGTTTTTCATGCTGCTGATGGTAGTTCTGTCCCTAATGGTGCACATATATACGTAAAAGCATAATACATTTCACTTGGTGCTTCTTCAGCTTGCTTAGCTTTTTCCCATCATTATGGTGACAGAAAGGTTGATGTCAGAGTGCCAGAAAGTGCAGAGTGCTCTTGCAGAGATACAGAATTGCTGAGAAATACAGTGAGAACATGTAGGGAGCAAACTGGGAGGATACATAAACCCCCATTCTGGGTGTGCTTTACCTCTGCTGGTGTTTAACATCCTGCTTCTCGTGTTTGCTGTCGCTTTTGGTTAACAGATAGAAGAATGCATCTTCTAACCCACGTGCTGCTGCTAAAGTCAAACCGACCCACTGGATTGAAGGTAATGGTTCACAGGAGAATATTAATTCAACAGGACTATGGGGGAAAGTGTGGAAGAGAGGGAAAAGAGAGAAAACCGGGAAACTATCACTCATCTAAAGTAATCTGACATTATTGTCAGATTATAATTCAAGATTTCAAACAGCCTTCAAAAATAGCTCCAAATTTTGCACATCAAGAGACTGACTCAGAGGTAGTGGAAGACAGTACTAGTTTTACCACTGACTTGTTTACCTTCAGATCCAATTTCCAAAATTTTATAGGTGTACAATATATAAACCACAAACATGATCAGCAGATCAGAACACTCCAGAACTTCTCAAAAGTTTGTCATCTCCCAAACCGTTTTCCTTTAGAAGATACCCTACAGGCTATTTCTACAATATAGAAATAACTGTAATCTCCAAAGGGAGTGCAATTGGCCCAGAGGACCTCCATCCTTTGTGTGCTATTAGTCATTATCACGGACTTGGGGTGTCAATGTCAGACTATTGTCCCAAATGCAGGCTTGTTACCCAGTGTGCAGCACCAATTCACACACTAGGTGAGGTATTTCAATTTTATACTCTAGTATGTGCAAAGTAGGGAGCTAGGTGGTAACCCTCAAAAGGCTGGCTCCCTGATCATCAAAAATTTACATACTTTTACATTTTAATAAACAAAGGCATCATTGCATTCATTGGTTACAGATTACATAACCTTTTAATTAATTGGCACTCAAATCCCTATTTGCGAGTTATATCTCTCATGTCTCATGCTAATTGGTCTGCAGGCACAGTTTTTCCCTCCATTTGAGTCTTGGGTCTATCTTGAATAGGTGGTCAATGAGCTGGTGATTGTAATCTCCCACTGCCAGAACTACCATTCCCCCAATTACTGCTCAGTTCTGCTGACATCACTTCTGGTGGCTACCATGCAGACAGCCTATTCATCTTTGGATTGTCTTCCCTTTTCCTTAACGCAAAAGATTAACCAAGCATACAATGTTTACAGTGCAGTTACTTAATCATAACTGTCCAGCTATAGCTACTTGAAAAAAATTGTAAACTTTGATTCAAATCTTGAGGAGTTCAAATCTCAAGGGGCGTGATATCAAGACAGTCAGACTTGGGTGTCAATGTCCCATTGTGCTGATTCCATCAAAAATGAATGATTTTTCCAAAGAGCAAGAGGAAAAGCAACAAACATGGTTGTGGAAGGAGGTGAGAGAATGTCAAATAGTCAGGAGAGTTAGTAAGAGCTGCTCAGGGCTCTGTGCCCCATGGGGCTCTGTGCCCCATGAGCTCTCTCGTGTGCTCTGACATGCCTGACTGTTGCTCAGTGCCATGGCTGCTCTTGGTGGTTGCCATACAGCATATCTGAGGGCGAAACTTGCTATCAGCTGTGGCCAAAACTTGCTATCAGCTGTGGCCAAAACTCCCTTATTCCGTACTTGTCCCCATCAGTAGGGTGGAGAGAAGTAAGGCCACGAGTTTGTGGTTGGTCTGGGGCTGCTGTGACACCAGCTCGTGGTTCCCCAGTCTGGGGGGTGAAAAAAGGCATTTGGTCTCTTCCATTACATTTCCTCAGCTGTTCAAGCTGGGCACTAAGCTGAGAAGTTGCTGCCACCTCAAAAGGCTCTCACCTCAACTGGTAAGGCCTTGACAATGGTTGCTTTTGTGGACATCAGTGACTACTGTGCGAGCTGTCAGGAATACCAGCTGCAGCGCTTGGGGGTTAATGGTGTCACTGTGTGGTGGGTTTTTTCAGCCCTTCCAGAGGTTTTGCTAAGACAACCTTTCAGTTGCCTCGGTGATAAGTACTGCCTGTCTTTGTGTGCTTCGTCTGTCTTTGTGTGGGAGCTGGGTTTGGTCTCAGTAACAGGTATCTGCTGTCAGTACCTGTCAGCCTGAACAGTCGCTGCAGTGTCTGCAGGAGACACATGGCTTGTTTCCAGCCAGGACTGGTGAATGTGGATGACAACATTGCTTTCTTTTACGTTGGGTTTGAGTCTTCTGCTTGTGTTTTGATCTGTAGAATGTTAAAACTTTTCAGTCTGCTTTACAGAATTGGGAGGTTTAGAAACTCTCTGGTGTGAATGTTTTATACTCAGAGTTGATCTGGTATTGCCTCCCTGCCATAAAAAGAAGAGTTTGGCAGAGGAAAGCAGGCCAGCTGAGTGAAGCAAAAACATTCCTGTAGCATGGGCTGATGTGTCCTTTCTACATTAACTGGAGTACTGCTGGTCAGGATGCTGCGGCCCAAACTTTTACACAGGCTGAGACAGCACAACCCCATTGAGGGACAATGCTCAGCCGTGGCTGCTGCTTGCCTTGCTGTAATGTGCAGTAAGGGCTTGATGAATGTAGCAGGGATGCGGCAGCATGTGCTCCATCCAGGCAGGTCTGCTCTCCTGGGGGTCTCTGCTGCATGTCTGAGTGAGGCTGGTGGCATGGAGCAGGTTTGGTGTGCTGGGCCATGTTGGAGAGAGAGGGACAGTGCCTGCCTTGGGGACTGTGCCTTGCTGAGAGGTGCTCAGGGTGTGGGGATTATGCACACAGCTTGTTTGCAGTCTGTCACCTGTCCAGATGCCTGTCCTGCTCTGTCGTGTGCCTGCTGGTTCAATGGGGTTGGGGGACACAACTCCAGTCACTTGTTTAGTGCACAGCCCAGGCGGTAGTGTGGTCTTGTCCTTCACACCCCTCACTTTTTTTTGGTCAGAGGTGCCCTCAGTTCCCTGGGTGACGGTGGAAGCCATGGTTTGTCTGGGGGCAGAGTGGGCTCTGAGGAAGGCAGGTGACAGTGGTGACACCATGTCCCCAGTGCTCAGGGGAAGACAAGATACGGTCTCTGCCAGCCACGCACTCCCACGTCTCAATTCCCTTCCTGCCCATGTGCTCTGCATACATGGTAGGAAAGGGTACAGCCTCCTACCAATCTTAATTAAAACCACAGATAACCTGCTCTTGAGCAAGTAGCCAAACTGCTGTAGTGAAAAATTAAAGGATTTTGATCTATGGCTTGTGTGTATATGCAAGCATCAGACCAAGACAACCATGCTTAATTTTACAATCCTAGATTAACTTCTGTGACCTAATTGGATTTTTTTTTTCCTTTCTACCTGCTTCAAAATGATTGTCCAGTCATAATATAAAAATGTTCTGAAATTGCAAAAATAAGACAGTATTTTCTTGTTACTCTAAATTTAAAAAGTGATTCTTTTTATTTCTCGTATGCAGACTTAGCAATAAAAGAATGAGGAACTGCACTGGAATATGTATGAATAAAAGTAAAACTCTAGCTGACAGACTTTATTTTAGTGGTCACTTCAATTTAAAACCTCTCAAGCTGGAGGTGTTGGCCTCATTTTTTATTTACTGAAGAAATAAGCTCCTTGATTCTTATCCCAGCAATCTAGCAGCTTGGCAGGCTGTTCCTCATTTAAAGGACTGGGATAATATTTCTAGTGGCATTCAGAAAGTGAAAGCCATTTGTCTATAACTTTCTATTCCCTGAAAAGGACATTGTAGAAAGCTTTAGGGAGAAACAATTTTTTATTGTAAAATCCACTGGAAGGTCACTCTGCTTGTTTCAGGGAGTTCAGGCATGCACATTTCATGTTTGTTTCTTAGTGCTCCTTTAAAATTAATATTCAGAAGCTGAGTCATTTAAAATTATGTGCAAAACAACAATTTACAAAGGAATAGAAATTCTGTCCCCCCTTTTCACAGAAGTCATGTTTTGTTTCTTAATTGAAAACCATTCATCTTTTATAAAGTGTAGTTGCAGGGAGACTGCTTTACACCTCACCTCATATGTGCCATTTGCAGTCATGTGGTGTAGGAAATCAGCATGGGAGGCGTGGTACTTGGGAAGATTTGAGTATCTCAATGACATGGAATTTTGCACCAGATAGAAATGAGGCTTGAAATTCTTCATGCAGGAAATTAACCCACAAAAACTTCAGAAAACTGATCTATATGCTAATGTGTTTTAAGAATGCAGTGCAAGCCACTGGAAGTGGGAAATGAGAGGGGTGGTGGGAGGAGTGGAGTGGTGCAGGGGGGCATTTCCAAGACTGCTTATTGCATCTGGGAATTGTGCTAGCTGCTACTTCAGTTTTTACTGATAGAAGCCCCATAGGAGAGGAGAGGGAATTATTAAAAAGATTTCTTCAAAAATTGTGACACGTGGGAAGAAATCATGGTTTAATACACAGCATCTTTCATTTGGAAGAATCTCAATGTACATTAAAAATCTGATTTGTAGGAAAACTACAACAAAACTGAAGCAGAGACTGTGCAGAGCAGGGACATGGAACAGAGCCTGCAACCTGATTTCCAAAAATCAAGATCAGAGTGATGCTTAGGTAATGTGTATCAACACAGCACAAAGGTGGCCTTGCTTCTTGCTATAAGTTACTAGGTGCTGCTGTGGTGCTGAGGAAGGCTGAAAAGGAAAGGGAGGAGAAAGAGATAAGAAACAGGGGGAAAAATTAATGAACAGGATTCATGGACCAGCAAATAGTGAGATGAGGAAGAAAGAAAAGTAATTAAGAAGAAAAAAGTTGAAATGAATCTTTCTCCCTTAGGTCTTTGAGAAGAGGTTCATATAATTTTCTAATCATTTTTTTTTCCCTACAGCTCATTCATGGTTACATCGTCTACTTACATCAGCAACACCAAAAGTTTACATTTAAGGCCTGATTCATAGAAGCATAGAAATTAGCTGAGTGGGAAGGAGTAATTTAATCATGTAACATCATCTACATGTGATCACCTACATGGGATTAATGAAGAAGTACAGATCCCCTTGCAGTGTAAGAGGGGAAGGGAACAATGATTGCAATACGATGTACGTAAAGTAGAGACTGTTAAAGAATAATTTTACAGCTCATGAACCTGGCATTTATCTAGAGTCAGATAATTTTTTAAAAATTTATTATTTTTGGCCTCAGGAGAAAAACAGGTAGCAATTATAAAGGGTGACTATGTTGCATGGGACTCTTACGAAATACTACTTGACCAATACAAGGTATCACAATATTTACTCTGTTTCCTTAAATGATAAAGGAATTTAAGATAATTCTTGATAGAAATCACTTGTGTATGTAAAGGATGAACATACACCAGCTTGTCTGTTATTGATATTTGCAATGGTTAAATGATACACAGGCACAAGGACAATCTCTCCACTTGAAGCCTGTATTTCATCTCAACACTGCAATGCTCTTTAGTCTTTGACAACTAGGATTGAAAATAGAGAAGTGGAAATAGAGCCCTAAGAAAAGATTCCTTTATTCTTTTAACATATTCTCCTGAATAAAGCAAATTTTTTTGTTGTTGTTGTTCCTTCCTTGTACCTCCAAAGGACAGAGAAATAAGAAGTGATAACTATGGAAAGCTAGACAGCTCAGGTAGATGGCAGTGAAGTCTGAATAGTGACACTCTTTTAAGTAAGCTTGGTGAGACACGGGCTTTGTTTTAAACCTTTTGGAAAGTTCAATCTCATCATCTGTCTCCATTCAGGGAGATCAAAGAAATTGATCTCCTGTGCGAGGTACATCACTGTGGTGAGGAACCCACAGCTCTAAAGGGATGTACATGAACCAAATCTAAGTGGCTCGGGACATACACAGCTCTTAACATGTTTTTGCTGTGTTTAGGATGTGCTGTGTCCTTGGGAGATGATGCGATCTGTGTGGGAAAGATGGAGAAAAAAGGACAGACAATACACACACAGTTATTCCTCCACTGCACATATGGACTGTTTTCCTTTCAGGAGTTGTATCAGAAGTGGTTTTGAGAGGGAAAAAAAATCAGCTGCAGGGAATAGGAGAGATGTGGCAAGTGTGTGGAGGTGGTCAAGACAAAGCTTGCAGAGAAGAGTTGAGGCTGGCACTGGCAAAAGAGCAGGAGATGAGTGCAACCAGAGTTACCTGTGCAGGTACAGGTGCCTAAAAATGAAGATACAGATCTATAAAATAGTGATATGAGGGTCAATTTTAATATGGAAGAAAGGGAACAAAAAGATAGGGTACAGAAGGAAGGCAAGATAAAAATAGCATGTAAAATAGCATTTGAAGAGTATGTCTTTTGGGGAGGGAAACTGGTTGATGGGTGCAGTCTTCAAGGCTAGTATGAAGTCACTCCAAAGCACTGGCTGCTTACACAGAGCAAAAAGCTTTTGGATATGGCCTGGAACATATAAGACAGAGTAAAATCTGACAGACTTAAACAGCCACAATCATGGGAATTCTGATAACAGTGCTGAGACAGGGGAAGAAAGCAGGATAGGGAGTCAGACCTGTAACAAAAGACAATTTTGCAAGGGGACCATTAGAGAAAATAAGGCTTTGAGGATGCAAGATGGTTTAGAGAGGCTAAGGAAGATGCATGTAGTCTGAAGATCTTGGATACATTACTAAGAGCTTGCTGGGAAGAGCCTGTATTGCAGAACACAGTGTGGCCAGGCCTGATCCAGGATAGGTGTGAATGGGGGAGTTGCCATGGACAAGTCAAGAAATGTCTCCAAATCTTTTGTAAAAGCAGCAATCACTTAAGAAAAAAATGTTGTCAAACAATGGTGCCAGACTAGCAAAAGTTTTTATTCTCATGAGAAGATAGGTGACTTCTGATCAAGTTAAACTGTTTTAAGGCACCAATCCTTTATATTGTTCTTTACTTGGATTCTGAGCATGGGCAAAACATGTATCTTCATTAGTCTAGTGGCATTTGTTGGAAAACACAACTCTGTGTTTAGCTAATGACTTAATTAGAAAAGCACTAGTCAGCTGGCAGTGAATGGTGACAGGGAAGCGCGGAAATTAACCATCCATCTGTTTTTTTCCTGTTAATTACCTCTAAATATTAAAATTGAATACAGCTTTCAACCTGATTGGTAGTTTGAGTGGTGATAGTGGAGTTCAGATACTAAAAGGAAGACATCAGTAGAAATGAAGATGATGCAGCACTTGTATTTTACAACTTTTGTACATGTTGCTGAAGCACTTCTACCTACCTAGGACAGCTGCTGTGGAGGTCACGGTCACTGTTTCTGGCCCTTCAGCCAGACTTATGGCTTTAAATGAGCATCAGTCTTGGCAGCAGAGTTAACTGAGCCCTTAGTTTTCCACAAGAAATGTGACTGCACACCACATAGCAGTGCCAAGCTGTGGGGTTGGTGCCACTTTGAAGTTCATTTTTAGTAGAGGTGTTGGACTAATTGGCCTCCAGAGATCTCTTCCAACCTAAATTATTCTGTGTGCTGATGTGCCCTTAGGATCAGCAGTCAGAGCTGGGCAAACTATCTCATTTTATTGGTTTTCAACTCTGAAACACCTTTCACCAGCATTGCCACTCCCACCTCTTCCTTTCTCCTAGCAAAAGCCCTTGTGCAGCCCACAGCTGAACCTGAGTCCCAGTGACAGCCCAAGGAAGCTGGCTGGGGTACAGCTTCTGCCTCATCTTAGCTGAGTGCCTTGGGGTGGCTCAGACTGTCTGCTGGGCCAGTCTTGCACATTTACTCTTCTCTTTCTGACCGTTATTGTAGCTGGGCACCCTTGTAGAAGAGAAGGAAATCACTCAAGGGACACCAAAACCTACTCTCTTCTAGCCACAACCACTCATGTGTCCTGTCTTCCCTGTCATATTCATCTTGTTTCAGGAAATTATGCCCAATCCTTTTCTTTGATACTCATTTCCATTGAGCTTGCTGAAAGAAAAAATAAAGTTATTCTGCAGCACTTCTTAAAAATACTGCATTTTAATTTTATTTTAATTCTCAGCTACTTTGTTTTCCTTAACAGCATATGTACTCTGGGGAGCTGCTTTGTAAGCCTTATAGATTGGCAGGATAAGAACACACTTCCCCAGTTTCAATCAACAGTTTCCACCTCCAACAAGCTGCAAAAAGGAAAACCCATATGGGATTTCTGTGCTTCCTCACTAAAAAACATTTTCAGTGGCTGAGATTAATTTTCCCCTCATTTTAGGTGTTACTGTTAGCTAGTAGGGAACCCAAAGACATCTGGAGGAGGCAGCTGTGACAGTAGCTTCAGAAGGACAGCTGCAGGTAAACCCTTCAAACTCAGGCAGAGAAAGTTGGAGTTCTGAAAGAAGAATCTCATCGCATGTGGGTAAGCAGTAACTCACACTTTTGTCACGTTCAGACTTGATTTACATTCAGCTTGTGGCACTGCATCTTTCCAGCCAAGTGCTTTCTCTCACCAATAAGGATGCAATTTCTCAGTTCCCTCCGGACTTTATTACTCACATGTTACTTGCACTTCCGGAGTTTATTAGTCACATGTTACTTTCACTTCCTTGACTCTTGGTAAGAAATATTGTCATCTTGTGAATTTTCAAAACAATTTTAAGAGATAGTTTCCAGTGCTCTTACAACACTTTTGCTACCTCTAATACTTGTTTCGAAGGATTTGGAACTGCCATACTGTAGTTCACTCTAACTGCATGTCAGGTTGATGTATGTGATACTTTCTATATGGTGTATCAGTGTAATTAAAAAAGAATTTGTCCAGAAAAATGGACAGGGAAGAAAATTACGGTGCAAAGTAAGCGATAAATATTTAAACAGTGCTTAAGAGTTGCTGATGGACAATACCAGATTTGATTTTGCCCCTTCCCAGCCAGATTTCCACAATATTTGAATCAGGACGCTTTTACTTACATAAGCACAGAAGACAGGACAAAGGACTCTTTGTCTGTCTCTCGAGACAAGGGAAGTAAGTATGTGAAGCACTCCCAGAGCAAGAAGTCCTGCGAGAGGACCTGATCATAGTGAAGTCGGCAAGAATACCATTGCAAATTGTAAGATGAGGACAAGGCAGATGTGCAGACTTCTACTAAAAATAAATTATTTTCCCTAATTTTTTTCCTGATGTTCAAACAGAAAACAATTTGGTTTTAGCTGATGTTTCTGAATTTCTGTGTATTGCTGGCCTGCTGAGAAGATTTCCAGTTGTTTAAGTCAGTGGGGTAAGATCAATCAATGCATGGGGTTGTTCACTACAAGGCCCAGGTGAAGTGTGGCACAAAGCAAATAATATCACTCCAGAACTGACCAAAGTACAAGGCTTGAAGAAATAGGGTTAGTGCTATTAAATGTGTGACCAGTCAGATGCGCAGTCAGTTTCACAGGTGTGACACTTGCTAGCTGCATCCTTTCAATTCCCAAACAAACTGCACAGGTGTCTGCCCAACTCTTTGAAGATACATCTGAAATATCTGAAAAGAGTCACCTAAATAATTGATTTGGAATAAAAAATGGGATTATTTTCCAGATGCAGTGAACTGAATCTTTCTTTCTGTTTTTTGAGTGTATTTCTGAAGAAAGGAATAGTTTATTCTGCTTCAGCCCAAGCTGGAAATGGTAGTAATTTTCCTTCTAAGGGGCTGTTACAGAATGCCATTTAAAGTAAAGATTTGTTGTTTAGCTGTCATGACCATGAAGTGTTTATTAATTTTTGAATATGCATTTATGGGGTTCAGTTTATACAGAGCATGACAATTTAGATGTTTGATTCTTAAATGGAAAAAGTATAAAAGTGAATATTGTTGTTTGCTTCTTGAATCATTGATTACACAAAATGTCTTAAACATCAGTATCTAATAGTAATAATATCTTTTTTGTTGTTTCATTTCTAAAAAATCTTGTCCTTTGTAGAATAAATTTATTTCAAACCCTTTACCATGAATAACACCAGGGATTAAAAAACCAGCATAATGAACTACAGGCTGAAGATAAGTCAAGCAAATAGGCAAAACCAAAAATCCCCTTTATCAAGGGAAATGGTGACAAAGTCAAATAATTTTGCTCAATTTTAAGGCTAGGAGTCACGTCAGCATCCTCATCTCCCGGTATTTTTATGTATGTTCCCGACACCTGATAAGCTTTCTAAAGGCCAACTTGAAATCCTCGTTAAAGCTCGTGTACAGCAAAGGGTTGATGAGGGAGTTGACATATCCAAGCCAGGTCAAGAAGTCCGCTACTTCTGGAGACACAGTGCAAATGTGCAGGCCCACAAGCAGTTCCTTGATGAAAAAGGGCAGCCAGGACAAAATGAAAGCACCTAAAATCAGCCCCAAAATGCGAGCAGCCTTTCGTTCCCGTGTCGTGGAGATTTGCTGCCGGTCGCCAGCCAGGTCCAAGTCATTCTCGAAAGGCGGGATCCTCACGGATGCGTTGATTTTATCAAACTCCGTGGTCGGGTCAGACGTGGAGAAGTCCGAGACACAGAATGTCTGTGTGAGCTTGCAGCTGGCAAAAGAGTTTTGGCTGTCTGTGCTCCTGTTGCTGAGGTGGCGGCTGGAACCCCGCTTTTGGTAAAGGCTCTTTGCAGCGTGGTAAATTCTGTAGTACAGGATCAGGATCAAAGTCAAGGGTATGTAAAATGCCCCAAATGTGGAATAAATAGTGTAGATTACATGATCGTGCTGAATGCGACACTCGCTGGGAATACTGATGCTGTGGTGATTTCTCCAGAACAAAGGGGGCATTGATATGAAAATGGAGATAGTCCACACGGTGACTATCATCAGCCCAGCCCTTTTCACTGTTCTTTTCCTGGCATATTCGATAGCGTCTGTGATTGCCCAGTACCTGTCCAGTGCAATGACACACAGATGAAGGATTGAACACGTGCAACAGGTCATGTCGACGCTAAGCCAGATCTCACAGATGAAGTATCCCAAAGTCCATTTATCTATCATTATGTAGGTGATGCTCAAGGGCATGACGAGAACAGCAACGAGGAGATCTGTCACAGCTAGTGAACATATGAGATAATTTGCCGGCTGGTGGAGCTTCTTGGTTGTGGAGATGGCTGCAATTACAGCAGAATTCAGCAGCATAGTCAAGGTTGTGATTGTGGCCAAGGTCAGGGTAACAAGCATCTTTTCAGTTACTGTTTTTGGCTTTGCAGCCACACTGGCTTCAGTGGTGCAATTTGTGAGATTCATTTTCTGCCCCAGGATGCAAGAAGGTGCTTCTTCAGGTAATGAAGGGCTGCAGGTTCAGAAGTCATCCATTTAGAGAGGTGTTCCAGGTGCAATTTTTTTTATAATCCCATATTCAACATAGCAGCAAAAAGCTTCCAGGTTTTCTCCTGTTCATTGTTTTCCTAGAAAATAAAATCACATCTATTAGTCAATAGAGGATAATCCCACCTCTTGGTACAGAGTTCCACATTTCTAATAATACGTTGGTCTGGTTTTCCTTCTTTTCTCTTCTCTTGCCTTTTCTCCCCCCTTTTCTCTATATTCATGATTCACTTTTTTCCTTCTCCAAAGAGCACTTTGGGCCAGATTTCCTGCTGATGTGAAATGATTATTCCTTCTTTGGTTTTGGAGATTTTACTTAAAGTGGGAGGTTGGACTAAGGGACCTCCAGAGGTCCCTTCTCACCCATATGTCTGTGATCTTTGTAAATTATGGATACCAGGAGCTAGTCCTTTTCCTGATTGTTAAAATACATTCCAGCAGATGAAGACCTGAGGAAATTTGCCTTTTCATTTCAATTGCTGTATGAGAATCATCAATTACTTTTATACATAACCTTTGAAAAGGAGCAGCAGAGGCATCCCAGCACTTCATAGTTTTCCATTCTTTTTCATATCCATGTCTGTATTGATATATTTGAAACTGTGCTTAAAAATTTCTCAGGTTACCTTCATCATGCAGGTTTCAAACAAAGTTTAAAACTTTATGGCGAATGCTTAGTTTTACACATCACTTCAGTGTTGCTAGGAGCTTATATAGTTTTGTCTAATTATTCCTGACATTTCACATAGCCCACTGTGAGCATCTTTAAAGAAGACAGACAAAAAGATTTTGCCATTGCTTTGAGATTTCTATCTAATTGTGCTCCCTGTCAAGGAGTCCAGTGTGATGCAAGGTATGAATAAGAATTAAAAAAAACCCCTATTTAATGTTGTTTCAGGAGTTCATATGTCTTTTCCATACATCCCAAAAGCTGACTGAAGCCAGCGTTAGCAGTCCATGAGATGTAACTTGGGATATGCTCTGGGACTTTGCTTACTCATTTGTAATGTACCTTGGAAGAAAGGATGTATAAAACTGAAAGTCTGAATCTTTTCCCATTAAAATAAACAGAAAGATTCCTTCCCCTGGCTTCATTTATCAAAGAGTAAGGAGGCTTCTATGCTGGTTGTACAGGCTCCCTCAACAGGCACGGGAATAAGATAGCTGCTGCCAGAAATACACTTGTCCCCTCTCAAGACAAGCCTTTAAGGCAGATGTTATGAATCATGTCCTGGAAATGCTGATTTTCTCTATTTTGACTACAAGTGGCTCCTCCACAGTTGCATTTAGAGTACACGCCTGATTTTTAGAAGGCTAAATTTGAAAGGTAAAACCCATTCTCACTGACACCAGTGGCACTCGGATTAGGCTCTGAGAGAGAGTTTGCACATCCAAGCTAATAAGGAATTAAGAAACTGAATGAGGAATTATGAATTTAAAGCAAGTCAACTGCTTAGCTCTGTGTACATATGCTCTTATTCAGAAATTGGAGTGCCATCTTCAGAATGAGCTGAATGAGGAACAATCAAAAATAGAAACTTTGGAAAAAACTGCTATTTGTGGATAGGCTCTAGGAAAGCAGATCTGTATTGTCATAGACTCTGGGCTAGAAAAATGTGAGTTTTAAATTCTTTCCAAGGAACAGTAGAACCACCTTCCCCCCAAAGCAGACTCTGCTCTTAAGAAACTGCTTTAAACTGCTTTAAAATATGAATAGCCTTGGAGAAAATACCAAACCTGCTTATTAAAAAATGACCGGAGAAGTCAGATGGAAATCCATCCGTCAGTCTTCACAACTGGAAATGGCAATTTGACTGTTTAGGCCTAAAGTCAAAACTTCAGCTCAAACCTTTTCACAAATTGTTCATGGGAGTCTTCCCTTCAAGCCAGATCCTTGCTATGTCTGATGCTTTGGCCAGAGGATAAAGATTGTCTCTGCCTCCCTGAACTCCTGGAGTACAGACCAGAAGCAACTGTAATCAATAAGCTTTCCTCAGCATTATCACTTAGCGAGTGTATCATGGTCCACAAGCACACTGGGCCAAAGACACCTGAAGACACCATGGGATTCACATGTCCTCAACAACCACTTACTGAGACACTCCACACACAGGAGAGCTCGTGATGCTTCTTGATATAAGCAGCATTTCTTTTTCTTGTCCTTCACTTCTCTGGGGGCTCTGAAGTTTCATGGTCCTGACACATCTCCCCATGCTGTGTGTTCCCAACCATTTTCTCTGCTGAGCACTGCCTATATGTGTCCTTAATCCAGTAGGAGTTGAGTTGCTGTGCTTCTCCCCCAGGATGGCCTTTCCCACTGATCCATCCCAAGGGAAATCCTTTTGGAGCTCTACCTGTTCTCTGTACCACAAGGATACTCTGAAAAATAAGTTCTTTCTTTCCTTAATTAACCTGTCTTAAAACAAACTTAATCAGACCAAGTACCAGGTTTCCTTTTGGACAAAGGATACTGATGATAAAATGGAGGAGTTGAGTTGCTTAAATCTGCTCTCTGCTCAGTGGGGCCAACATTTTTTTCCTTGGAAAATCACTGCAATAACTGAAGACTGGGAAAAATATAAACGAAACATCACCCTTGCAGAACACCAGCCTACGGGTACCTCAGACCAGGCAAGGCCATCAGTTTATGGTCAATACCCATCACTGGGGAATTAATTAAGACTTAATTCCCAAGCTCCTTATAGGAATTGAGCTCTTAGCAATTCAAACAATATAAATACTACATACGAGAATGGTATTAAGCCAATATTATTGAGAAAGTATATTTAAATGATGAAAAGTCATTTCAGTTTTTAAGAGATGAAGGTTTCCTCTACAGCTTAAGTATGTGCCTCTTGTCATCCCTTACCCACTTCATGAGGATACACACTGGCACTATAACTAGTCAGTTATTATTAGTTGACTGTAGGCTTTGTGGCTCCTTTCTCCTGCTGTTGGCTGCTCCTCTTTCCAGACCATCCTTATTTCTGTAAGACCTAATTCAAATTCCTGCCTTCCAGAAAGCACAGGGTCCCATAGCCCCAGCTGTTTGCCTCCCAGCCCACCTCCTGTGCTGGAGCAGCCTCAAGCTCCCTTGACCTGCTGCTGCCATCTCAGCCTCTACCTCCAGGGGCTTGGCCAGGGCTTATGTTGAGTCTCCCACAGAGCCTGTGTCCCAGCCTCTCCCTCATTATCCTTGCTTGCCCAACTGTCATCTCTCTGCTTTTGAATTAGATGACACTTATGTGGAGTATTTTTGCCCAGAAAAGAGCTGGGGTTTTAAAATGGGAAGTGATTTACTAGGAGGTGTCAACGACTCCCCTTGCTTATTAATACAGGGCAGGATTGAAATGCTACTTGTCATTAATCTTTAAAAATGCAGGTGTGCTTGTGGTCATACCACACGTGTTAAACAGGAGAATCCTACTATCTCTGGTCAATAATAGCTGGCTTCCAGCATTTCTATCACTCGTGTACAATTGCTATATATAGTATTGCTATCACTATCGTAATTGATTGTGGTTTTCTAAATGACATCTTGGAAGGGACATTAATTAACAGTTATTTAAAATACTCTCATCAAAAGCACTGCCATGTTTATGTTTGGCAGCTGTATTCCTCTAGGCTGTCAGTCATTTCCTACATAGAGTATTTACCACACACAGACTAATGTCCCACACTTGGTGAGAGAAACTCATCTGGGTTCCTCCAAACGGGAATCAATCATGTTTCATATTAGCTGATTGTAGTTAATGGTGTTGAGTGCTGTCTAGGAGGAAAAAAGGGGAAAGAGGCTGATTAATTGTCCCTTAAAAGCAACTGGACAATTTTAAGCTGCGAGATGACAATGTCCATGTCTGCTCCTGCCAAAAAATATGTCCCACTTCTCAGCAGAGGACCACGGTATAGCAGAATACTCCAAATTTCTGCTGGACAGACTGACTGCCGCTCCTCGGCCACTGAACTTTTCACCATTTCATAAGAAATGGAATAACATCACTTGCAGAGAACAAGTGGAACTGGCACTGCGCGTATGTACGGGCAGCTCAGGTTGGTTCCTTTACATCCACGGTTCTACATTTCCTCTAAGCAACTATGGCACTACACAACTGCTACATCTTTGTCCCCCTGACAGCAGTAAACCAATTTGACTTTGGTAAAGTCTGAATTGGTCTGAGAGCTTTACACATTCAATATTTGCATGATCGTTGCTGTGAAGGGCAGGAATCTGTGGCATGATTTGTGAGATTGTTTACGGAAAACATAAACTTAGCACATTTATGATAATGCTAATATTTCAAACTACGGAAAGATGCTAAACTTCCAAGGCTCTTCCTTGTTATCTCTTCCAAGTTTATATATAAAGNTGGAAAGATGCTAAACTTCCAAGGATCTTCCTTGTTATCTCAAAGAGGTTGTCTCTTCCAAGTTTATATATAAAGCACTGAAATTCAGGCCTTTCACTTCAAATTTATTTTACAAGATCTTGCAATTTTCTGGATCATCCTGCTTTTGTAAAGTCAACAAATCTTCTTAGACTTCATGGTTTCTTGGTAGTCCAGAATGACAGAGCTGAGCTTAACTGAAGATTGTAAGTCTTCAAATACCTTGTACTGTACTCTGGCATGCTGGTGTTGCCTTGGATTTCTGAGGATCTCAGTGCTACTGCAGAGGTCATGTTATGGCAGGAGTCTTAAGTGGCTACAATTTATGGCTTTTCCCCATGCTGGCTGGCATAGGGACCCAGGGGACAGCGGGATGCAGCATCGTAGTGGTGTTGGCTTTGGTAGATACCCATCACCTCCTCAGGGCAATGAGGTGAGTCCATGTCCTCTTGGCTGTGCAGGAGCAAAACTCAGTGTTCCTGCAGGCCAGCTGTGTGCGTGTGTGCAGTAACCCTCATGGCTCTGCTTATTTTCCATTGAAAACTAAATGCTGTCTGTGGGGTTGCTGAAACAGCAAGCTGTGAAATGGTGCTTAGGCACTGTTATTTCTGCCCCTGGATCTGGTCTTTTATAGCTCTCCATCTCTTTTGCTGAAGAGCCTAGGGCAAATGCCAGGGTGACCATGATGTTTTAACTCTCTCGACATCTTAAGGTGGATCTCCCCTTGCTTGTCAGGGAGGCTTCACCTTCCTTCCCAGTGGACACTACCAGCCTAGAGGATTTCCTTCCCAAGTTAGAAGGAAGAGAGAAGATTGATAGGAAAGGGGAGGTGCTGCCTCCCAAAAAGCCCTGGTGCAATCTGATCTGGAATCAATGAAAGACCACAAGCTGGCAGTTTTGCAAAGCATTTTTTTGAAAGAAATCCATCCGGGATGGAGGTAAGTTTTTCTGGTGCATATCTTGGCACATGCAAATGAGAAACAATAATTAGTGATGATCTTCAAACCATGTTCCCTCCCACAAGCAGTGGCATAATTATCATTCACAGATGATTACTCATTTTTATCTACTTTCAATATAAAAATTAGTAAATCTTAGGCAGTGAAAGCTCCTAAGATGCTGCTGAGCTGCAATCTGATGCTAGGACTCAGTGCAGATTTAGTCCTGTTTTCAGTCAGTCATAAAAAACATTCGCTGTGGTGGTAAAATATACAGATTTCTCCCAAAAAAACCTAGAGTAGCTGCATATTCTAGTTGTAATAGTTTGTAATAAGTAATACTCTAAGTTTATAATAATTTGCTTTAAAGAGACTACCAAATGAAAAAATAACTTTAAAACTCTCTATCACTTCTCACAACACTTTAGACCCTTAGCACTGTACATTCAAAAAGTCTCTTTTGTGTTATACCACACAAAATACTCATGTGAAGTTCAGCTCATTCCTTGCAGTTCGCTTCACTTTACCCTCTTCATGCCCTACGTTAAATCCTGAGATGTTCAACCTATGGTTAAATAGACCAGAGGCTGTATTTTACCATACCATGGAGCCAAGAGACATGGGTAGCTGGATCTTGCAAAGTATTTTGGGGTAGAATTTATAGTACAACCCTACACTGTCAAAACATGTAAGAGCTGCCTTTCCCACCAAGCTGTGGCAGGAAGACCTTCTTCCTGTGCCTCTCCTTTCTGCAGAGATGCTTTATGGAGATAGAAACCTTCTTTCAGTGTAAATTCGTGCCTGACAGTGCAGAAAAGATGTTTTGATTTGTCTCTATTTGTTGTTTTGCAGACTGCATTTGTGTAAGTGCTGAAATGCGCTGGCTTGGTACCAGAAACATCATGTTACATTAGCATGGAGTGCTGAATGGGTTAATTCACCCACCCAAGAAATGGCACATTCTCAGCTGCGGAGCTCCCCGTCACTGCAGCTACATGAGTTACACCAGTTAACCTGATTAAAGTCGACTGAAGTGCTCTCCCCTGATACATGCATGACATCTATGCTAACAGATTGTTTGATTGCCCCACAGCAGCTCCAGAGTTGTGTCTGTCAGCAGATCTTGCCTCAGTGCAATAGTGCTCTTGAGCCCTGGATTTCCTAATTTATAGACAGCTAGACCTGGGAGACATATAACCTACACACTTAACCTCTCATCTTGACAGAAAAGTACAGTCTGCACGTGTTACTGACCCTTGGAACCTTCATGCTTAACTGTCACTCTCACATAGAGACATTATTGTCTGATTAATTTTTTTTTTTTTTTAGAAAACTGGTGGTTAAGACTGTCTTCCTTGAACTTCATATTTCTAAATGTTTTTTACCACTAAAGAAGACCTTTTCTTTGTGTTTTTGGTTCTACCTGTCTTTGTATGAGCATCTTTACAAGATGCCGAGTTATCAACATTCCCTCTCGTCTGTTTTTATATAAATTTTTAAAGCGTTTAATTTTTTTTAACCTATGTTGTTTTATAAGATGGACTATGGCCGTGATCCCTGCTATGGACGTTTTCCATAACAGAACCATAAAAATTTCGAAGACCTGGTGACAGACTCAAATCTCTTGCTATGGAACACGTGATTATCCCAAGGGAAGACATTTGCCCCGGGGTTCGTGCTGCTGCAATACCCACTGTTGCTTTTGGCTTGGCTGTTTGGCTCTGCACTTCCCTTTTGTCTTACTGAACGGTTCAGCAAGGCACGCACACAGGTACAAAACAAAAGAGAGTTGATGCTGAGTATTGGTGGGTCCTGGGGCCTTTCATAATCCTCCCTCCCACAGCTCAATCTTCATTCAGACTATTTATTCATTGACTGTATGACTAAGACCTGCAATCAGGTAAAATACAGGTGGGAGGACAGCTTGGATAATGAGATACCCTATCAGACATCGGCAGCTAAACTGCAAGCACTCTCCCTATAATTTGTAAGAGGGAAGGGCAGAGAAGTGTGCCATTTTCAGCACTTACAGCCCTCCTTACAAGAGCAACACCTGGAACGATGCTTCACTGATGGGTGGTCCAGGGACAGCTGTTCATGAAGCTAATCAGTAAGGTTTAGCTGTAAAATGAAGACACACAATGTATGAATGAGTTCATCCCCAAAACCTACAGTTCTTCCTGCAGCCACACCACTCAGTCCACCAGGCAGCAGCCAAGACACAGATCCATCCATAACAAGTCCCAGAGATATTTTCCCAAAGCAAAATAAACTAGAGTCACATTTGCCCTAAAGCTAAAACAAAATGACAGTAATTCTGACTCTAGAGGCCATGCTGTCACAACAATGGAACACTGGCGCTGAAGAGAGCCCTTGTTTCTTAGCTGGGAACAGCATAGACACAATATTGGTGATTGAAAGAAATAGAGAATCACACAACAAAGTGCTGGAGGACTGGGAAAGAGAGGAGTTCGCTCTGTTATCTTCTGAAAAAAAAAAAAAATCTCTTGCTTTAAAAACTGGATCCAGTAACAAAACATTTCAGTGTCTCCCTGGTCACTAACAATTCATTCTCTCAAGTAAGAAATCTATGTTTCCCCTTTTGAATGGACTTACAAAAAGAAAATCCATTATTCAAACTCACTTTGACTAATGTTTACTCTTTTAAAAAAAAATTCTTTACTTCCTCAGGTTGCAGTTACATGGAGAATGGAAGAACTATCCACAGAGCTCCAGAAATGGCAACTTTTTAAACAATGTGAGCTATTTTGAAGGTTAGTATCCTTTGAAATACTAATGTTTTGTTTGTTTTGTAACTAGAAACAAAACTGCCTTGTTGTGACTCTCCTCCCATGGTCCTTTAGAACAAAAATCACACAGAACCTGTAAAATTGTTTTAAACCAAGAACTGTTAATTAGAAAGAAATCTGTTTCATTTGCTAACTATTAAAGCACCTCACTGGAAGTTCTTAAATTCCTCTGAAGAGGACTACATCTAATGTCACTAGACAAAGTTGTTGTGGGAACAGTTGGGCTTTCTCCCCAGCTGGCAATCCTTATTTTTACTCTGAGTTGAAGATCCCAACACAGTTTGCAAGTGTAACACTTCACATAACTGCACACAGGCCCCGCAGGAGGCACAGTCCAGTTCCTCACTTATTAACACCTCAGGGGAGAAAAACGCAGTTTGTGAGTGGGAGACCATGTAAAGACAATGGGACTGACTTGTCCTGCGGCTCCTGATGCCCAAATGCTGAGTCAGCTCTAGGAATTCAGCAGCGCTGTAACCTGCCGATGAACTGGGCTAATTATCTCTAGGCACATGCCTGAAATCCTACCCTAATCTTTACTGTTTCATGGCTTAAAGGAAATCTAAATGTTTCTAAAGTGCACCTTGTAGGAAAGACTCATTCCCTGTGGTGAACAATTATTACCTACCCACCTTTCCTGTGTCACCTGTGGCTTTAAAGGCCTCTGTTTTCATCAGCTGGGCCCTCAAAATTCTCTTTCCTAACTGGAGAGCCTAAGCACTCATTCCTCGCATTGATGAACTGTGCTGTTGTTCCTCATGCAGAGGAAAAAGCCTCGGTATGTACGTTATACAGATGCTGCATTATTAAAGATGCTTAGGTCACTTGAGTCCCTGAAACTCAGGTCTGTAAAATCCCTACTCTTGTATAAAGACGGTGAAACATTAGCTCCTGGGTGCATAAATCCTTTCTGAATATGGGTATGGGGCTTCTAAACTAATTAGCTGCTTTAGTTTTTCTTTCTGAGGAGTTTCTCAGCCTTGGAGCCCAGCCATGTAGCGCAGCATGAGTGGCAGGGTCAGGAAACTACTGGCAGAAACCTAATACATCATGGTCTGTTATGGTTCTGTTGCTTTGCATTTAAACCACTAACTAGAAAAGGAAGCATCTGCTTTTCAAGGTCTCCTTAATGCATTGAGAGAAAAAACGCAAAAAAAAATCTGTTCTGAATTCTCACCTGCGAATGCATTTTCCATCTCAATTTCTCATCTTGCTGCTTAGAGACATGTCAAAGACACACAAATATTTACCGATGAATATCATATATTCAGCTCTGGGGAAATGGTGCTATTTGCATTTATATGGAGACTATCACTTTATACAAGCTAAATGTCACTGTACATGCATTCTTTTTCCAGTCAATATTTGTTCCTTGCTGCTATTATGTATCAGGAGACTGGTGTCAATGGGGTTTATTTAGTCTCCACATGACTTGGTTCTGTACACAACTGCTCTGCAATTCGTAAAGGCCTCAAATGAGCAAATTTGACAGGCTAAAACTTAGCAGTCCATGAAGCTTGATCTGAGATCCTTTGAAATCGATGGAAATACTTCCACTGTGAGCAAAAAGGTTTCAGATTAAGCCTCACTGAATACACAGCCGATTTCTCGCTGGTAAAATAAAGCAGATGACTCATACAATGGCTCTAGGCTTGGTTTGAAAGGAAAATCTTGTGTGACTGAACAAATAGTTTTATTGTAGCAGAAGGTGCTGTGGGTCCTTAATCGTGTAGAAAAATGTCTCATATTGGTGAGAAGCACTGGGCTGGTGGCATGAGCCTGCTGCCTGGGACTGCGAGCGTGGGATTTCCATCTGGCCAGTGTGCTTGCTGCAAACGCAGGAGAAATGAAATACTGACAGCCCACGTGGTGTACAACAGCCTAAAGGTCAAGGACCGACTCCTGCTTAGTATGAGAAAACACTTCTTCCACAAGTCCTGGGTGCAAATCCTGCTGATGAAGAGGCATTTGGATATTAGACTGGCTGAGCTCTGACCTCCACGGCGGCCTGATTCACCCTCAGTTTGCCATGTGGGAAGAGGGTCCAGCGTTGCTGCAGTACATTTATGGTAATGTGAGTCTGTATTTGAACTGAACTCATGCTACCATCTCAGTCTTAAGGCAAACTCTTGCTAAACTTGGGCCCTGGGCCAGAGTTTGAACAAAATTTTCAAGTTAAACCTGGTCAATAGCTCTTGAAAAAATCACATGAAAAAGAGACTGACTGCTTTTATTTCCAGAACTTTGCTGTTGGTAGTGGAAGCCATGGGAACCATTAGATCAATGCCAGACACTCACTGAGCTGACAGTACATCCAAATGACTTTTTGGTTATCCATATACAGTCACTGTTGTGATACCTCAGTTACATTATTCAGGGTCTTAGTGATAACTACTTCTAGCTCGAGCTTCCATAATATGAAGACATACTTTTCCCCTGAAATTCTTACTATACACACAACCAAGCTAAAATGTTTAATTTTGTCCGCTGCCTGGAACAACTAAAACATAGCTCTGCTTTTGGAGACTTCTGGTTTCGATTAAGATCACACAACTGGCACTGTAACTACTTGTCTGGAGCACCATGTAAATACAGAATAAGCAAAAAAACATTATGAAAATAATTGAATATCAACCATTTAAGGCATGTCATTATATGAATTAGTGATAATTAGCTGTCAAAACCCAAAAGCACAACATAATTAACCCACAAATACAACATAAATATAGAGCAATTACAAAATTTCACACACTCTAATGCTTGAGTTGTCCTTTAACAGGTGTAATGAAACATGATGAATCAAACTCCATTGGAAGTAGTGTACAGGAGTTGGTGAGTATGATGCAGGAAGAAAAAGCGCAGTATTTGGCTCTAATTCTCAGCAGAATACCACTGGAAGTAACATGTTTTTCAGCTACAAACTACATTTACAAAATTTTTATTTTCCCTTTTAGTAGTAAATTGGTTATACTGAATACAGAAGACTGTGGTTCATGCTGATAACACCCTATTCACATAGCCTTTTATTAACGAGAAAAATGCTTGTGTGAACATGTCTTGCCCTGGATTGCATTTTGCTGCAGCAGTTAATACTCACAACAATTAAGAGATATTAATATCATGCTAGCAAGGAAAGGGTCATGGAAAAAAAAATTAACCAGAATCTCCCCACAATGTCTCAGTGGTAGAAGACTGATTTTAAGGGTATAATACATTCCACAACTCCTGTGAGCATTACAAATGTATTTTGCTCACTAAGAACAGTATTAATTTCTGGATTAAACCAGAGTACTTTTATCAGCAGCACAAGCAAAGCCTTGATTTACTCTGACACACAAATGAAGGGGAAGATGAAGGGGTAGAGGATGGAGAGTCTGTCTCTTGCTTTATCAGACATCTGCTTCAGGAAGCTTGTGTAGATACAGGCTTGGGTAGAACTTACTGTGGGATCAAGGATGAATACAGCTAAGCAAAATGCTTTAAAATTTATCAGTTCTATAAAATTAAAAGAGCATACATTCTCTAACTCATACAGGGACTAAAAATATGTGTATTATGTATTTTTTGTACATACAAAACTAGTATGTAATTGCACAACCAGCATCTTATTCCTTAAATATTTTCTGAAAGTCTAAGGCCCTCATTAGTTTGAGAATTTGAATTCTAATCATGAACATCACGACTGTGCTGACTCACCTGCCCGAGGGGACCAAAGAAAAGGAGCTGACACTGCATGACCCGTGTTCACTACAGCGAGGGATGGAACAACACTTATATGGCATTTAAGGCTTCCTCATCCCACATGGGAAGACTTGTCTCACTTTCTAGATGCTGTCAGCTTTGCAGCTGATAACCAGCCCAGCATTGTTTGGAGTGAGACATGGTGGGCAGCATCCACTCAGACAACAATACTAATCCTTTTTGGACAAGCTGCCAGGCTTGACACCCCTCCTGCTTTGTTAAATGTGGACATTGCTCACCAGGCAACACTTCTTCTCTGCCTCCAAAGCAAACATATACCAACCTGTGTGAGACATTAATTGGATGGAGAGTTAATTTCTGAACAGGATGGTCCAGAAGATCCTACCAGACTGAGTAAATTTTCCTCAGTCAAAGCCTGTGCAAGGTAAATATTCTTCCTTCACATCGTGGAGTCTCTAGGACATTCTACCAATGTAACACAGCAGAACTTTGGATAAGAAAAGGAGCTGCTGTGATTCTGTGTCATCGCTACATGAATTTATTTCCGGACTTACATGGCACTGCTTATGATGAGGAATTTAAAGTTCAGAAATCACCAAAACAAGATAAATCTGATGGAATGTGAAGTCCTGACTGGCCTTCACAGAAGTGCTCTGCCCCTGCTGGAACATCCTATCAGCACACCTGCCCCAGAGTTCGGGGCATTGAGTTTGTCCTGTCCTGCTGACGACTTCCCCAGTGGGTCCAAGGCACAGCCACTTTCTGCTGGAAGCTTGTTCTGGCACCTGAACACACTGAGAAAGGAGATGGGAGGGTCAGAGGCAGACTCTGATTGCTGTATATATGGCCATACCCCATCCATCCTTTGTCTCCAGCTGCAGCATTCTTGGTGGCACTGAATCAGAGAATCAGTTAGGTTGGAAAAGACCTCTGCTGTCATCAAGTCCAACTTTTGACCGGGCACCACCATGTCTATTAGACCACGTTACTAAGTACCATGTCCAGTCTTAAACACTTCCAGAGATGATGACTCCACCACCTTCCTGGGCAGCCCATTTCCAATGCTTCACAACCCTTTCTGCGAAGAAATTCCACTTAATGTCCAGCCTGAAACTCCTCTGGCACCACTTGAGGCCATTTCCTCTTGTCCTGCCACTAGTTGCCTTGGAGAAGAGGCTGATCCCCACCTCACTACAACCTCCTTTCAGGTAGTTGTAGAGAGTGATAAGGTCACCCCGAGCCTCCTTTTTTCCAGAGCAAACAACTGAAGCTCCCTCAGTTGCTCCTTGTAGGACTTACCCTCCTTGATCAGCATCTTTGCCCTTCTCTGGACCTGCTCCAGCACCTCAATGTCCCTCCTAAATTGAGATGTCCAGAACTGGACACAGCACTCCAGGTGTGGCCTTACCAGGGCAAAGTACAGGGGGACAATCACTGCCCTGGTCCTGCTGGCCACACTGTTCCTGATACAAGCCAGGATGCCACTGGCCTTCTTGGCCACCTGGGCACACTGCTGGCTCATGTTCAGCTGCTGTCAGCCAGCACCTCCAGGTTCTTTTCCAATGGGCCAGTTTTCGAGCACTCTTCCCCCAGCCTATAACGCTGCAGGGGGTTGTTGTGGCCGAAATGCAGGACCTGCGACTTGGTCTTGTCCAACCTTGTACAGCTGGCCTCAGTCCATTGATCAGCCTGTCCAGATCCTGCTGCAGAGCCTTCTGACCCTCCAGCAGATCAACACTCCCATGCAACAGGGAGATAGGTAGTATCTGAGCTGCTTTCTTTCACAACGCACCTCAAATCTCCTGAAAAATCATTTAATGTGATTCCTTATGTTGCACAATATGCTTGCAGGTGACTAATCTGTATTTTTTACATTTGGAGAAGGTTTGACTAGATGAATTTTGGAGGCCCAACCTACATGACTCTATGATTAAAACCATTGTCACACATATTACAAGAAAATACAGGAGCGAACCATCATCTCAACTAATACTAGTTTAAATAGAAGATCCATGTCTGCCTAGGAAGGTTTCTTTTAGGTAAAAAAAAAAAAGAAGAACAATGTTAGGCTAATGACAGCAGCAGCAATACCACACCTCATCTGGGCAGCAGCTAAAGTAACTGGCTTTTCTTAGGTAAGCTTAAGGTATATAGGTCTGTTCCCTTTGTCCCAACACCCCTCTTTTGCCACAGCCATTTGCTACATACTGTGGCACGTGAGCGCATCTGACCAAAGGCTGGAAGACATGGACTAGACTCTGTGATGCTCCAGCCCCTGCAAGAAGCAAAGTCCCACTATCCCACGGGCTGGGGAACACCAGTGAGTGACTACTCTCACGCTAAGCACTATCTCAGGGGTGCAGGCAGCAGAGCAGGCTGCTGTGGTAATGAATCTTATCCCTCATAAACCACAAAACACAAACGTAGAATAACTCCAGATAAATCCTTGGAGAGATGCACCAACCTGCTGTGCAGCCTGAGCAATCCCAAACCCCAGAAGAGATTGCAGCTACAGGTGACCAGAGCCTGGCATTGCCCTCCTCCTTGCCCACTCTTTGTGGGATGACCGGGCCACAGGGCCCTTTGTGGCTCTTCCCACAGTGGTGGGGAAGATGCTTCACTTGGGGTATGCTGGAGGATGAGAAGCAGCCAAATGCTCTGGAAGCATTGCACCACCTGTCTATGCAGAGGTGCTGGTGACACAGGGACTCCTCAGCTGGGAGAGCTTCTCTCAGGGCACCTGATGATTATAAAAGGGAAGCTGAAACAGCTCGGGTGTCTGCAGGTTGTTGCAGCAAATTAAATACGATGAAACACAGTAGACAGTTCTATATGATCTATTAACTGTATTAGACCCTCATATAGGAATAATTTATTGCTGAATTCTACACAGCACAGATGAAGTTCCAAACATCCTCCAAAAGGTTTTGGTTCCTTGCAAAGGCATTGGCATAGAAGATACATCCAGTGAGATTCAGTAGGAGCTGGAAATTTACTCTGGAGGCTGTCCCAACAGTGTTAAAGGAGCAGCTGTAGCCCTTACACCTAGTTGTCCTTTGTCATGCTGACACTGCTGGCACACTTGGTAGGAAATGCCAGTCCAAGAGAGTGTTGAGGTTTTGTGAAGACTGTCCAGCAAGTCTTATTCTTTTCAATGACCATGTGAGAAGTACTCCGTGTTTCAAATCAGTCTGATTTACTTCTCACCTAGCAATCTGCTGGAGCAGGACTGGTTGTAGAGAAGACCTCTGGCATACTCATGCTGGTGGAGTCCAGTGCTGAAGGGTGGCAAATACACCCCAGGGCTGAGTGCCTGCAGGAGGAAAATGAGGCAATTCAGAAGTTATTCATAGGTGTCTCATTTCAGTGTTTGCAAGCAAGAATGCTTGTGCTGCTCCTCATGCTACTCTGCATTAAGGAAGTGCAGGCACTCACCTTTAATGGATGATTGCTCTTGGATGAGTTTGCTAATGGCTGCAGTTATGTCACTCATGAAAATCATCTTCACGATTTCTGAAAGACCCCATTAACACTGCATTAGAATCCTGATGGCTTTCATTCTCTGAATTATTTAATTACTTTAATTTTTTAAACATATCAGAATACCTTCTAAATCAAACGTGACCTCCCAGTCTTCTGTGAGAGAGGCTGACCTTGAGCATGCTTCCTGGGGCTGTTGTAGCCTTGCTTCTCTCTTCACACATGCTCTGCCTGCAGGACTCAGCCTTATACCTTCAGAAAAAGTCTTTTTGAGGGAAGCAGCATGCTAAGTGGTTTTCTTTTTTTGTGATTTATCCAAGTGCCTGTTTGCTCCCACATGCTGTGAGTGGATAATAGCAGTTCTCAATCAAAGTTAAAATTACTAACGCTCTTGTCTGTGAAAAATTTAGTGCAGGAAAAAGAAAAGGTTAATGATGCTGCTACACTACCGATCTTACTACGGTTTATCTTATCTTCATCCCTGCATCCTTGTGAGCACTGTTATATTGACTGGCTAGTCCAGTCGATCTCTCAGCTGAAACCCATGAAAGACAATTGTATTTGATATTTTGCTAAGATGGTGAAAGTAGTGTAGAAAAAGCGATGTAAACAGAAACAGAAAAACAATGTTGTTTCAGACACTATGTAAATCATGCAGTAAAACAATTCAACAGTGTACTGGCAGCACAGTCATTAGCACAGAGAATTCCTCCATCCTCCTCCTAAATATATGTTTATAGCCGTAAATTTTGCCTACGTATTTCCTCATAGCTGGAACCTGTTGAAATTATTTGGCACAGGATGTTGGAGTAGTTTGAAGAAAAAAAGAAGAGCAACAACAGCAGCCACTCTCACTTCAAGTTATTGACACTTCACTGCCTGTCTGCAGTCCCATCGTACACAGGCAACATACCATTAATTCTCTTTTTCTATTGTGTTCACTCTAGGGTCTTTTGTGACAAAAGTAATGACTACTTTTTAGTTGTAGTCTGCTACAACCTTTTGTCAATGTAAAAGGGCAGAGAGTTGATCCTTTCACTTACACATTCTCAGTCTTCTACTGAACACATTTAATTTATGGGAACTGGAAAATGGGACAGCATTAGAATTTCATATATTCATGTACAAAGTCATTTCAGTTGAGATAGATGAACTCTGATGGATTACATAGCGTCAAATTATATGCTTCAAATTATATAGTGTAGTGATGGAGTGGTTTGACCAAGTCTCAGTAGGCTCCTTATCTGAAAAGGTCTTATATCAAGCATCTGAAACGATCTTGGGCACTTAATCAAAACCAGTCTGGTCTGTAGGGGTCATCAACACGCATAGACCACTGCCTAAATTACTCTGTCTGCATGGTGAGAGTAACTCAAATGATTGCTTGCTAGGCAGTCTGGGATCAAGTCACCCATTATCAGAGTGCCTGGTCTCTGAGACACTGAAGCCTCCAGCAGATGGATGAAGTTATCTTTACTTTATCCCCATTGAATACTGCTAGTTCCTTGTGGTGCTTTAGAGAATAATTAGCAAATTTCAAACTTCACCCTTAAGATTATAACTCTGTCCAAAGATTGTCCTTCCCTGTGCCTTGGATGTTTTCAGTGTTCCCTGGTGTAATCTTCCCTGTGCTACATGGAAGCTTTGCTGGAGCATGTCGGCTCCAGTTCTCAGATATGCAGATGCATGAGCTCTTGGTATCACTCCATACCTTCTTTCGCAGGTCTAATACAAAGCTTTTGGCAGATAGTGAAGAGATTTCCATTTTCCCACAAATTTTGGAAGAATCACGCCACAATTCCTCAATTCCAATTTTCCCAAGACTCGATGTTTGTTGGAGTCTTGCTTCAATACAAACCTAAATTCAGAACGTCTTAAGCACAAACCTAACATGAAATATGAGAGTATTTCCAGAGGTGGTTGCTGGGTCTGTTGCCATGCTGAAGGTGAGACAGGCATTTAGTTCCCAGTGAATGACCCTCGAGGATTGCCTGTATAGAGCTGGCACAGGTGAGGGCTCAGAGGCCAAGTACGTCAGCTGCTGCCCTAAACCATGGTTCTTTCCCAAAAACCTTGCAGTTCTGCATGTGTTGGCCTTACAAAAAGGAAGCCAATTTAATCTATGTGATCAGGCACCCCTAAGACACGTCTTGCCTTAATTATATTTACATAGGAATAACAACCAATAGAAGGAAAACTCTGCTCTTATCAGCACAGCTTGACATTCCCAGTGCATTAGCACACTAAATGATTTGGTGGTGACAGAGTAAATAAGATACGAATTACTTTTAAAAAGCTTTTACAATAAGGTCTAAGATGCTTCCATCTCAAGGGTGACCTGTAATTGTTAATAATTTGCAAAAACAACCCCATCAATGAAAGTTAGGGTTTCAATACAATTATCATAAATGTTTCAACTAATCAAGTTATTCAGCACAACTAGATTCAAATATGCCTTTTCATTTTCATCTAAGGCCCTATGACAACTGGACTGCCTGTATAACAAAGCAGCAAACATTTCTGTGGGAGCACTCTGCTTTCGCAGAGACAGCAGAGCTTCCCTGCTGAACCCAAACATTTTTGGGAGAACCTAAAAAGCATCCAGCTTAGTAACCCTTCTGGAGGCCCCACGGGCTGAAGCTGGATGTTGTCCAGCTGTGGAAGTCATAGAATCACAGAATAGTTTAGTTAGAAAAGCCCTCTAAAATCATCGATTCCAACCATTCACCCAGCACTGCCAAGTCCACCACTAAACCATGTCTCTAGGTGCCCCATCTACATGTCTTTTAAATACCTCCAGTGATGGTGATTCCACCACTTCCCCAGGCAGACCATTACAATGCTTGACAACCCTTTCAGTGAAGAAACTGTTCCCAATATCCAACTTAAACTTTCCCTGGTGCAGCTTGAGGCATATTCCTCTTGTTCTCTAGCTTAGAGACCAACCTACCACCTGGCTACAATCTTCATTCAGGCAGTTGCAGAGAGTGATAAGGTCTCCCTTGAGCCTCCTTTTCTCCAGGCTAAACATCCCCAGCTCCCTCAGCTCCTCTTCATAAGACTGTGCTCCAGATCCTTCTCCAGTTTCATCATACCCTCTCTACACCTTGTGTCACAACAGTGACTTCATTTTGTCTCACCACCTCCCAAGGTGTCAGTTGAGCAAAGAGCTGGCATTTGCCCTGGACATCTAAACAGCAAGTCCAGATAGGCAGAAATGGGCCACATCAGGGTACAGTGGTCTGTGAGACAGCTACTGTGGCCAGGTGCGCTGGCAGCAGTGCACACCAGTCCCACTGTGTTCTGGACAGGACTTGATGCAATTTTATGTAGATTTTATTGCCAGCCTCATTTTATTCTCACCAAAGCCAGCGATTTATTTAATTTAGAACAGCTTTATTCAGAGATGTTTATCCACAGAGTGTCCCAATATGGAGGTGTGGGAAAGGAGATCACTTACAATTTCTTTAAATTTTTTCTCTGGTTATTTTCAGCAGTTCTCTACTGAAAATAACTTGGAGATGTGCATAAAGGCTGATTATCAAACCTATCTAGGGGATTGAGTCACACAGCTGTGCATCTAAATCTAAATTTGAGATGGTATTTTTGGATTATAGATGGTGAAATGGGAGAGGGAACAGCAGGGTGAGAAACTAAGTGAAAGTGTGACTTCTGCATAGGGCCGTGAGGTTTCATCACCAATGCTGGCATGGAGGGAGGAAGGATCTCCTTGGCCTGAGAAAACCTAATAGCACAAACTGCACCCAGCCCTGTTAAACTCCCCAAGAAGTGTGCACTAGGACAGCAGCACCATTCTTAAAAATACAGCATATTTTACACCTGAGGAATTCAGTTTGACAACTTAGTACCTTTGGAAGAAGCTGTGGATGGCATGCTCGGAAAAATTGCTGTGACCTGCAGGAGCAGGAGTAGAGACCCAGAGCTGACACAGTTTCCTGATTAAGCTGAAACCAACACAGCAGAGCTACATTTTCTCCCCAGGACCCAGCTTCATAGCTTTGCCAGATTATTTTGGCATGTTTTCCCGACACTGAGGATTTTAGCTTTACTTGTAATAGTACCTTTTAGCTTGGAAACATTGTTGATTTTCTCTGCAGACTCTTTCCAGAAACAAAAAGGGGAAAAAAAAGAAAGAAAGAAAAAAATTAATTTCCAGACACTAGAGAGTACAGGAGTTGTTCAGGTGATGAAGTCAATGAAAGGTATTAGATGATAAGTAGGAGGCTTAAATGTTAAAAATCTCAAGGTAAGAAGACAACAATTTGAAGAGGCCTTCTCTCCTCCAGTACAACTGGGAAAGGATGATATTACAGTGAACCTCGTTAAAATGGAATATTCTCAACACAGTATAATTGATGCTAGTGCTACTGTCATACTGAAGATCTGAAAGGGAATAATTACGTTTTCTACTAGGAATAACTTTCCATTTTGTCACTGCTTCCATACCTGAGCAATCCCATTAATCTCAAACATCTGAATCCCAGATCCTCTGCTTAATTTCTGCTGGGAATTGAGAGAATAGCAAAACCAGCACTGCCAGAGATACAACAGCTGAAATTGATGCCCTTAAATCAGAAGAACACATCAAAACATTCCAAGCAGTCTTTAATAACTCCTTTTGAAGAGCATGCAGATATAAGAGAGTAAGCACACAGCAAGCAGGGTGTCTCATGGGGCACGCTGGTTTGGCCATTCACTGCTGGGACAGGGAGTGAGGGATCCTATCCCCACAGTCCTGTGTGGGGTGTTGGGAGCATGCATAGGGCTAAAAATGCGAGCTGAGAGGGAGGATGGCTCCGCTCATTAGTGGGAAATTTCTCTCCCCTTCTGTCTCACCATCATTAGCTCTTGACAGGGCTATGAGTTCTTCCTCCAGCTTCCATATGGCTTCTCTAGAGGTTTCTGTTTGGTCTTGGCTCCTAGACTAAAGGGAAGCAGTTACCTACTTCCCTTGAGTGTCAGCCTGTTAAGTCTAAGAAAGGTGTACGCTCGGGCTGTTAGAGAGAAAGTATCACCTAGTGTTTCAAGAGAAAGCATTGGCCAGAAATGAAGGGGACTAGCACACCATCTACACAACTACAGCAGCTCTGAAGTGTCCTAGAGATATTCCCTAAATCAATGTTTATTCTGTTCCTGAGTGCTTCTTTATGGTGGTGTGCATATTCCCCATAATGAATGAGAGAGACGCAGGATGAACGGTTTTTAGACAACGTGCTACGCTGCAAGAACTTTGTCAGATGATTTAACATTGGCAAAGAGAAGATAAATTTAATCACTGAGAGCTGGGATGGGGGATATTGAACCACATTTTATTGGTTTATTATTATTATTCCACAATAAAGTCGAAGTTTTGGCAGCCTCTCTGAAGAGCATGAAGGTACCACTTACATGATGCTACAAAGATGCAGAAGCCAAATCCTATTGGAAACGCCATACTGGAAGGGACCTTAAGAGATTATGTGCCCTGGCTCTTCTGTGAAGCAGGGTTAGCCAGAGCACCACTAGTCTGGGAGTGCAGCCTGTGTCTCCTCTTACCCAGCGCTGTGCTTTCAGGACCAGTTCCCTCCCCCTGAGTATGAGTGATCCTGCTGCTTGCCTGCAAACAGTGACCAGGCACCACAGGACTGGGGAAAAATTGAAAAAAAAAAAAAAACACTCAAGGAAAACTGGGGTGGTTGAAAGTCTTACCTAAGTCAGAATTCCGGAAAGGTTGAAGAAAATCAGAACTGAGTTCCCTGCCCTCTATCTGGACATCCTGGAAAGACATTGCTTTGAGAAACCGTAAATGTAGAAGAACCAGTCAGCTGGTCCAACTAAAGTTCACCAGCAGGACTCCTCCCTCAACCAAACCCAGACCCTTTCCTTTGTGTAGTCCCAGAAGCAGTATATATAACAACAATACTTTCTACTTAATGAAGTAGCAGCCATTTTTTAAAAAAATAGTTGATGCTAAATATATCTTATTTATGAGGACATTAACGGAGTTGGCAGGTGCCACTAGGAGAAGAGAGCTCACATTTGATCCCCATCAGCACCATAGGAAATGGTTTTCTCCTTGGCTAGGTTATGTTTGGAACATGAAATGTCAGAAAAATGCAAGGGTTTTTTTGGGTCATAGAAAGCATTTATTTTTGCCTGGCTGACACTGATTTAGAAAAAGAGTTTACAGGTAAAGGTGTAGAGATCTCTATATGATCAGAGGCAGAAAGATCCAGTTCTTTTCAAAGGTGCTGACTATATCCACATCCACGTGTGAATGCAGTGCAAAGGATAACGTAACCGGGGATAAATGCTAGCACAAAAAGGTTAACACTGGAGGGTAACTGGAAGTAGGTGACGCATCAACATATCTGCCCAAACCGATGATGAAGGATCAGAAATGTCCTTGAGATGGCTTCAAGGGAAATTTATGCCTAAGAAGCTGACAAAATCAGCAGTTTGGGGCACCATTTTGTAGCACATCTGACAGATATGCAATAGAAATCGAATACAAATTTCGAGGGACCAAAGGAATTAGCTAAAGAAACACCATTTTGGAGACCTACTAGTAAGTCAGTTGTCCAGAGACATTTCTAAAGGCAATGTTGATTCTGTAAGAAGCGCTGACTAGCTAGATCTCTGTGTGTTGACGCTTCAGTGTAGGAATGCAAGGAGCCATCAAGGAATTTTTGCCTATTTAGCTCCATTGCGTTAGGCACAGCCAGGATGTGACACTTATCAGCGGGCATAGCTTGCCGATGATTTTCTTACCATCACCTGTCTGGTAATCACTGGCCAAGGTCTACTTTCGCATTCACTGTACATTTCAAGCTCCTTTTAGCCCCATAACACACTTTTTCCCCGCCCCCCCAACTGTATCTGCCAAAAAACCTTCTAGCACAAGTGAAAATTCAGACTGATCGATTTTCAGAATAATTTTCATGACCGCGCAGTATTGCTCAGCCTTGTATTACACACGGTTTGAACCACTCATGCAGGATTTCATGCCTCATGGAACAGCTTAAAGTATTCTGTCTAAAATGGCCCAAAATTAGATCAGTGTTGGTACTGCTGAACTAGACAGTGAAATTGTTTAAAGCTTGTTACATTAAAAGTTCCATTAAGATATATGTTGTTGAATCAACAGTGTAAAAACATTATACTTAAAATACTAAAAATAAAATTACTACCATGCTTTGCCTGCTGAAGACAACACTTAAAAAATATTATTTATAAACCAGTTTCAGAGAGAAAACATATTTTTCTGAAAATAGACCATGGTATCAACAGTATCATGAATTAAATACACAGAGAAGAGAGATTAAATTACATGCAACCAAAATATAATTTCTGAAAGAAATATATTTTTTTCTCCCCTTCTGAATGATGCCCATTGTGTGCCTGGTTAGAAAACAATAGCTTGGTTATGAAATAATGGAAATTTTATCCATGAAAATGCCGCCCTCACATTAAAATCATCACACAGCTCAGAGCGTGCTGTCTGCAAGCTTCTTTGCTATAAATCTATCAGTAAATAGGGACTGTTTTACAGTGGCTCTTACCGTTAGGTGAATTTCTTATTCAATGGTTGACTAGAATGTGCTACACGTGAAAAAGAGAAGATCAAATCAAGGTGCACTGTAAAAATTAAACCACAATATGAGATAAATGCTAGCCTCTGCATTTTTAACCTATTTTTACATTTTATGTTCTAGTTCCACAGCCTGTATGGTAACAGCCCTACTGCTTGCTCCTGGCTGTGGTGCCCCTGGAGGTCCCGGAGGTCCCGGGACACAGCTGCACAGCAGGGAGAGCCCCATGAGCGCCCCATACCTGTACCGGGGTGGTCAGTGACACAGGAGCTGGTCATACCTGGAACACTCATAAAGCATGGGAGATGGGTGCAACTCAACCTTATTCACTTTTGGGAAACTGCTTTAGTTAAGGGTGCAAACTCTCAGGTTTCTCTCCATCATTTGACTCTGGCTGCTCTGGAACCACCCTTTCAATCCCTGGGGTTTTTCCAATGCTCCTCTGACGCCCAGGCAGAAGCGCTTGCAAGGGACAAACAGGGTGAATATAGACATAGGGAGCAATGAGATTCCACGGTCTCAAGTCTCACAGAATGGGGTTGAGTGTGGCCAGAAGATGATGATGAATGCCAACCCACCCTGCCCATGAGGGAAAGCTACAGAACCATTTTAAGTGTGCTGCAGCCTGGATCTCATATACAGCATACGCAAAAACTTCACATTGGGAAGGTTTTGATTGGGAAAGAGCCTGCACTTAGCTCCATTCACACCTGCTGAATCCCCCAAACTATAAAGGAGCCAGGATAGTAGCAGTTTACCTTAGAAAACTCCCTCAGCAACCAAAGAGTAAAGAAAATGGGCTTAAGAAAAGATAAATGTTTCAATATGGTGTGGAAGACACTTAAGTAATATTTTCTCCCCTATCTGATTATATATTAATAATTCATTTACATTCTCAACAGTTCCCAAACCTCTATTGGCTCCAGTGGGCAACTACAGCGCCTAAAGGATGCGGACAAAACCCCAAAGCATATGCAGTGAATTTGTATAGATATCAAGGACTCAAGAAAATTGTCAGGATTTTTTTCTTCTAATATACTGCTGTGATAGGGCCAAGTTCTCACTTCTCCCCTGGACCTGGTGTCTGGACCTGCCCATACTCTAGATTTAAGCTTTCCTGGTAATGCAAAATAGTACCTTAACATGAACCTTAAGCTCATGTTAAGGTGATCTTGGATCACGCCCTGATCTTGGATGTTCCTAGGGCTTGCTGAGGATATTCTCACTTGTTCTTCTGGCTGCCCTTCACCAGCACTGGGCAGGGTTCTCTGCTAGCACTTATTAACAGGAACAGTTAACAGAAACAGCACGATTATAAGTTTCCAAACATCCATGACGTGCTTTTTGACAGCAAGAGAAAAAATTGCAAATACCTCCACCAGCAAATCCCAGTATATTTATCACACACCTACATATCAAACTTGCCTCAAAACAAGCTGTGCCTAAATCTCTTGTGGCTCTTGTGTTTTCTTCATGATATGTTTTTTCTCCTGTGTTTGAAAATTGTTCTTCTATTATCAAATACTTGAGAAAATAAGCAAGTTTTACTTTTGTAAGACATGCATTTACTTTTAGCAGCTTAGTATATAGGTTAAATCATAACTCAGAGCCTAAAACCAACAGTGACAGAAAACTGGTATTTTGACACTAAGTACTGTAGCCTTTTCAAACAGACAATTGGACTATACTAAGTCATTAAAAAATGTCAATTGTCATTTAATATGAGAAGGTTTCAGAGTAAATGTGGCATCATTGCTGTTAATGGAAGATTTCTCCCTCTTTCACAGACACTTCTGCGTCTACTAGAGAGAAAAGAAAGTCTATGATTGCCTCAAACTCTAGAGGACAGAGATGTCACAATTTACAGATTAAATGCAGGGCTAGTTTCACTTCTTTAATCATGATTAGAAAAATTCTATGTAGAAATTCCCCTACTTTCTTTTTCTGAACCTCTCCACAAGTAGAAGCAACTAGAACTGTAGTCCCTGCCCCTAAAAATCAGACACAGCGTTTTGGACCTCACCAAGGCTCAGCCAGGCAGCACAGGCTCATCACAGGAGGTCTTCTGACACCAGCTTTCAAGCACAAACTGTAATGATTCTGGATAACTACTATTTCTAGGACTAGATTAACAGTTTACTACTATTTCTTACTTTCTTTTCCTTGGTTGATGACAATCTTTCAATTTTCTCCTGGAGAGAGTTTTGTAGACTGTTGGGCTGTAACTATGTCTACATGGATAAAAAGAGGGAGACTTCTTCTTTTGCATTACCTGACATGACTGGAAAATATCCAAAGAAGGAGACCACAGGCTTCCTAATTGCAAAAGGCTCAAACAGCTAATGAGACCTCCCCTCACCCTTCCCTGTGTGTCTGATGGGTTAGCTGTTTTGAGGACCCATGGGAAGAATTCAAATATGGACACGATGATCGCTGTTTTTCAGAGGAACACTGTGTGTTTTAATGTCCCTGAAAGCTCTCCTAAGGCTCAGCAAGCAGCTGCTGTGTGAAAGGCAGCCCAGAGATAGGCTCATACACGTACAGCAGGAAAGTGCAATTTTAACCCAGGTGAGTGCTCTATTCATACCAGCTCCTAATGCATAATTTGTCCAACTATTCATGAATTTCAGATCTTTGTTTCAGTCCAGTAAACAAAACCAGTTATAATTTTGGCTCTTAATTCAAGAAGATAATGCCCAGCATAATTTGATTTTTAGCTGTCTCTTACGCTGTGAAGTTCACACTCACACTGTGCAAAGTTTTTATCAGATACTTACAGCTCTGTGAGACCGCTTGGCTAGTTTATGCTAGTTTATGAAATATAACAGCTCATCCAAAAGCAAAAGGTGGATACTTGACTGTCACAGCTCAGGGAAACACAAATTGTACAGAAAACCACCTGAGCAGTGACAACTACCAAGCAGTGTCAAGCAGAGAGCTGGGTACATGAATGTACCCAGCTGGGCCACTTCACTTTGGTCAGAGCAGGCACACGCTGTTCTGACCCTGAGAAGTCTGGCAGAATCAGTTGGAAAATATCTAGTAAAGAAAATGTATGTGTGCCTGCTTGTGTAACCAACTTCAGATCTCACTCGGTTTGCAAACTGGGTGATAACTACTGAACCTAACCTATTTCAGCAGTTTAAGAATTACTTTGTTCTGTTATTTCAGTCCTTTAATGAAGTGTCATTGTACATGGATCAAAATTAAGTTATTGGCTGTATAAACCTGTGAATTATGCCTGTATAGTACAATTGCCCACTCCCATGACAGGATCTTGCTGGGCAGCCAACTTCAGTTTTGCACTTTTGGATTTTTTGGGATGTGAAGTTAAGGCACAGCACAGATACAGTTTTGATAAGCTGCAAGTATTTTCCCTCATGCAGAACTTCACACATATGAGAAATGCTACTACTCAAAAACCTTACTGCAAGAATGTGGTTGTCAATGGTTTAGCCCTGTGATTTCCGCATGGTTTTTATCGACCCATAAATTTTGCTAATAGGTAAGAAAAGTTTGCATAGACAAAACAGATTTCTTGACATGGGGATTAATATTAAAATTTATTGCTACACGATAGGAACTAAGGGAATATTTATATACACAACAATTCTAACTAGTTTTTCTTGTAATAACAAACATATATATTTACAAATACCACTTCTCCTTCTTTTCTTCAAAAACAGTCTAGAGGAAGAAGAAGAAAAAGTCTTTAAGGTAACAGTTCCAAATCACCACAGCTGGAAAATCTCTCTCTCTCTCCACCGGAATGCAGGGGAGTCTGCCTCCCACTTCCAGCTGCTTGTCTACTGAGGGTTTACCATGGGCTTTGAGGGAAACACTCGTATCACCATGTCGTCACCACGGAGTATAGGGCTCCGTGGAGGTTCCTTCCACGAGGAGTTTCAGGGGGTTTCCTAAGAGTCACCACCCCTCCCCAGGTCACACAGGTTCTGAGTTTCTTTTGGCTCAGTCCATACCCAAGAACGTTCTCCGGTGCTATGCTCTGCTGCTCCAAGTAGTTTCTTCTCTCACTCTCTGGAATTCCTCTGACTTTCTGCTTTTGGCCAAATGCCCAATCTTGGTTCTCGGTCGCGGTCGGTTACTCCAATTCACCACCGCTCCCCCATTTGCAGTGAAAGGGGTCATCCTGCCATCACATTCAGTCCAAAATTGCACCGGGCCCCCCAGTATTGGGGGCTTAGTGTTAGGCTCAGCCCTTGAACTAAGGCCCGACGTTGTGAGGGGCTCAGCCCCTCAATGGAGAGTTCACCGGCTTCTTTATCATTTTGTAGCAGTAATTCTTCTGCAGTTTGTTGCATGTGGCTTCTAGGTGATTTAGTTTTGCCTTCAAGCCATCCCTGCCCTCCTCAGGCCAGGCCATGCCCCGGGAGGGCCACACATCTGGGCCCAGCCAGGCCGGGGCATGCTGCCACGTTAACTCCTTAATTTCTTCTGCACCACTCATTTCTTTTCTGGTTTGTTAAGTATGTCATTCGTAGAGATGTCACAAAAGTCTTCGATTGGCTACTTGGCTGGAATTTCACCTGGAGTTAATAATTTTCTACCCCAATACTGGGGGAATGGGCTAAACCATGACAGTGGTGTTGATGGGAAGCTGTCCATTTTAAAATTAAGGTATTAATTTGACTAGCAGTCATTGTACGCTTGCAAGTGAGAAAGACATAGTTACAGCCCAACAGTCTACAAAACTCTCTCTAGGAGAAAATGGAAAGATTTTCATCAACCAAACTCTTGAAGCAAGGCAGACAACATTCAATTCTGTGAAACACAGAATAGTGGAATTATCCAGGCAATTTACATGTGAGCTCTGAGTCAGTGCTTTCAGGCAGGGAATAATGCCACATATGCATTCTGCATGAAATAGGACCATAAATCTCCTTCTAAATGGTACTTTTCAGCTTATATGCTTGGCTTCAAATGCATACTCTATAGGAAAGCCACTCAAAGACAGAAGCAGCTCAGGGTCCAACCCATGGGGCACAGTTCAAGAGAGCATTTTGCTATGATGACATGCTGTCACAGCATAGCTAGCCGCAAAAACACCTAGAGTCATGAAGAAAGTGTCTGGAGGGACAGGAGACAGCCAAGGGCTCAGGAAGCCCACACTGGGACTGGGGCTGTCCAACCTGGAGAGCTGGATATGTGTCTCACCCCTTCTCTGAAGGCTCTGCTGAAGAGATCCCGCTACATCTGAGATGCAGGTTCAGGAAAGGGATCCATCCTCGCCTTCCATGACTCCTAGCTCTTAAATAGGCATAAATTGGTAAATCAACTAGCAGCATAATTTGAAGCTATCAGCATGATATTCCCCCAGGATATCCAAACTTGGAAAGTCTTTCAGGAAAAGAAGGATAATTCTACAAGGGTGGTACTGGAGGTCTCAGTGCAGCCTGTTCCCTGTCAACCTGAAGCTGTGGTGTTTGGCTAGAAGTGTGAAAGAGGAGGGTTACCAGTGGCAGCAATCAAGTGGCAATGCTGGGGGCTAGCAATGTGCTGCCCTAGCCTTTAAATCGTATTTGGTGAGCTGCTGATATTGCACCACCATGCCTTTTTGAGAGTACTGCAGAGATTAGATAATGGTTTGGTGCTCCCAAAACCTTTTTCATTTTTAGGATCCCAGACAGAACCCTGAGAGGACATGGGTGACCCTCAGAAGCAATTTTGCTATGAGCTTCTGCAACAGACTTGATTTGCCTTCTCCCAGTGGAGATGTGCTTTTGTGTCTTTCTGCAAGAGTGAGGCTGAGCAGGGAAAGGCTGCACTCCATGTCCCACAGGCTCTTTGGTAAGGGAAAGTAGCCAGCCCTTATGGGTAATGAAGAGAAAACTCCGGCAGTGTGGAGTGGTATCCAGAGCAGAGGCAGAGGTGGAAATGTCCCCCGGCCACAGCAGTGGGATGAGGAGGTGCTTTCCTCCTTGAGCAAACTCTACAGCCCAAGAAGCTGCCAGCTGGGCAAAAGGATCCAGCCAGCAAAGGAAACAGAAGGGCAACTGGCATCCAGGAAGCCTCAGTCAGCAGCCACAGCCTTGGCAACTGCCATGTGTAAGACTAAGCCTTGTCTTTAGAAGGGTGGCCTTTGTTTTGGCATTTTGCCTTCTTGTTTCTGGATGCCTAAAAACAGTAAGCAAAAGGGTTGTTCCATATGAGCAGAGGAGTTAGATGTTGGGGCTGAGCAGTGTGCTTCCTGGAATTCTATATAATTTACAGGCCCAAACAGTTATGTCCAAGATGATTTTGCTGTCTGTGGGACCAAAGAAAGATATCCCTTTGTAGTAGGAGCTCCTTGTTACAAAAGCACCCTTGTCAAGTCCTACCCAAGCCCAGGATATCTAAGGACACCCTGTGACTCTTTCAGGGTATCTCCTTGCCTGCATGGGAGTACAGCTGCTGCTATGACTGTGTGAGCCTTTCGAATCTTTCCCCGTGGGAAATTTCTCAGCAGTCCAGCACACTGGTTGCTCTAGGGCTTGAGCCCATGGTAGCTTCACAGGGAGAAGATAATGCCCTTCCTCTTTTATAGATCTGGAAGCTACAAGCATGTCCTGCTTCAGTCCACTCTTCAGGTCAAAGAGCCTGCTGAATTTCCCTCAGACCACGTTTTTAAGCCCTTCCTTGCACCCTCACCAGGTAGCTAACACACTGAACGGCTGTGTCCTCAGTTGGCAGAGTCCTCCAGCCAAGACCTCACTGATGCTGACTCACAGGACCAAATCCCACCACACGTTTTGTAGGGTGCTATCCTCCTTGTGCAGACCCGTGAGATGTCTGGCTTTCTCTCAGCACTGCTTTTTATTTCTGCAAAACTTCTACCAGGCAAGCTGCTTCCCATACATTTGTGCAGATTATTCCCAGGTCAGCATGATGCTTCCCACCTAGCGTTCCTCAGCTCCCTTCTGCAGATCACATCTCCACCTCAGTTACATTCAAATTCTGACCTTACCTGCATCTGTGGAACTTCCTGCAGAGACCTCCACAGATCCCACATTTGTTGCTGCCAGGACTGTCAAGAGCACCAAATTATCTGTGTACAAAGGTTCAGAAGGGCTAATCCACCATCTGTTTGCAGAAGTAAAACCCTGGGCAGATAGTTAATTTTACACAGGTCAAACCCTGTTGAATTTATGAGGGCTGCTCATAAGCAGCTGTATTTACATACCTGATCTTGTGGAGAAATAGGTTCTGTTTTTAATACACTAGTCACTTTATTAAGGAGAAGGAGACTGATATTTTCTCAGTCAAGTTGTGCCAGGGATTAGTTTGACAGACTTCATATAATTAGATGAAGATGAGTTTGGTCTGGTGACCTTTTTCTTTCTCATGGTGTCCTCCCAGTGTTTGACCAACGACTCTCCAAATAGTTTTGAACTGATTTAAGACGTTTCTCACTGTTTACTTTGAGATTTTTTCTTCCTTTCTATACATGACTACTTCCTTTGTGTCCTGGAAGAGATCCTCATGTCTTAAATATATCATTCTTACAGGAAGGTTATGATAAATCCAAACCCCTCAGTCAGAAGACAGGCTGCTGCTAGGTTTCCCTTCTACTCACTAACGTGATTGCCAGCAAGGGGCACCTGGATTTCAGCAGAAATACCAGGATCAGGGATACACAAGTTTTAAAGCCAACATCCACTGTCTTTAGGTGGTCACTTGGTGAAGCTGGTGGGTTTTACAGTAAAAGAAAAGAACCAAAAAACAACAACAAAGCTCAAGGCACATCATCAAAAGCAACAGGCTAACACTCAGAACCGTGAAACCAACACAGCTTCTGCCAGTGCACTCCTCACGTTGTTAAATAACAATACAAGCAAAAGTGCATCTTAGCTTTATTAGAGCTCATAAGGCAGGCATACTTATTTGCATCCGGAAAAGAATGGGAAGATACCCAAGGATACAGATGATTTCAGCATGTACAGGACTTCCTCAGCAGAGAAAAAACAGGTAACAGTTAAGTACAATTTTCTCTAATTTCACAGGAATCAAAGAGTACCTTGCAGAAGAGGTATTTAGAAATAAATGCTACTGCTTGGACATCTTAATTATATAATCTTCTCTTTCTTCATGCTGGAGAGTGCTCTGGTTCCTGACAACTATCTATGTACCTGAAGCCTGACAATGATCTGGTTTTGGTGCTTGTAAATGAATTGCAGATCATAGTCTTACCAAATAAAAGATTCTCTATGTGCTTGCACTTTTAAAATTGGGTAGAGCATATGAAAGCTACCCTTCCAAGTTCCCAGAGTTTGAGAGATGCCTAAAATGCAAGGGTAGGCTGAAGCCAGCCTGTGATCATGGAGGGCTACTGGCTCTTATTAGGTTGTAATCTATATTTCAAGACAGTCAAGAACTGCTCACTCCACACTTACAGACCTGCTAAAAGAAACACAGGAAAAATCTACAGCACTAGTGATTACCTAGTTCTTGTGCAGACAGACTGGTAGATGCTGTTCAGTCCACGTTTTCCCTGATCTAGTTTGCCTTGAACTTTTGAACGACTGTGATTCATGTGACTGAATGCTTCAATGAGCAGTACTTAAGCCCTGGTTTTGGGAAGCACAGAAGCACATTTGCCTTCAGCCTTGCCTTCAGCTGCTGAGTAATTCCACCGAAGCTCATGACACCTAAGCCCTCACTTGAATTTAACAAGCACTTTGCTGTGTGGATGCCATACTTACATGTTTCTTTATGGTAAAGTAGTGCTGTTTCTATATTATCAAAGTTACTGACTGGTGTGGGTTTTTTCTGGTTTGTTTTTTTTTTTTGTTTGTTTGTTTGTTTGTTTGTTTGTTTTGTTTTTAAACTCAGAGCCCCAGTACACCCAGATCACATGCCAATTCCATTCTTTTGAAGCTGAACATTTCAGAATTTTTTCAGTAAGAATCCCAGCCACCAGGAGATAAACACAGATTAAATTCTTCATGCTTTTAATAGCCCATCATTTAGAGTCAGCATGGACCCAAATAATGGACTTTAGGTGTCAGGCTGGTTACAAACAATAAAATATGAACTAGCCCTGTTCTCTGCCCCCTATCTCTCTACACATGTATATTGAAGGAGACCCCAAACTGCGACCAAAGGAAGTTCTCTATTTCATCTGATGCTCATTCTGGGTCGCAAAGAATAACAGGTAGATCGACAGTCCAACAGCTGTAGCTCATGCCCCCAGAGGTCCAGTCCTGAAGCGAGTACAGTCTACCTCGTACAGCACTGAGAATGACTATTTTCACATCCTGTGCATCATTCCACCACTCAGCTCCCACCCAGGCGTGGGAAAGCAGAGGGGAGAGCATTGCCCTTTCTACCGATTGAGAGAAAGGGCCAGGTACTTAAAAGACGACCGCACAGCAACGAGAATAGTGACTGGGGATACCTGGACAACCCCGGAGAGCACGCTGCTTACCGGGACCACGGGAGCGCTGGGCGCCGAGGGGAAGCCGCTCTGGGCGGGATACCCCCTCTCCGAGCTTCCCACGGACACTGGAGCCGCGCAGCCTTCAAGGACACCTTCGGGAGCCACCTCAAGCTCACGAAGGAAAACTCAGGAGTAACTAAAGGGTGGCGGCGGGTGCCCGCCCGCCGTGTGCTAGCGGGGCTTTTCCTTGCAGCCCGTCGCCTCGGGGCAGCACGGGGGGATGCCGGACGAGGCACCCTGCACATTCCTGCAGCTCCCTGCGACCCCCGCGCTGTCCCGTCCCTCTTCCCGCAGCAGCCCAGCCTCAGGCACCCACCTGGGCTCCGGCGATAGCGGCTCCTTCTGCCCCTGGGCGGGGGTCGCCACCCCGGGGAGGGGGTGTGTGGAGCGATCCGAGCTCCGCCGCCTCCCCGCAGCGCGGCGGCCGCCAAGTGCTGCGCTGCCCCCCGGCACTGGGATTTATCGGCGGCAGCGGGGTGGGGGGAAACGCCGTGCGAAGCCACTTCGGGGCGCGCCGCGGCTGCGGGCAGCGCCCGCTGCCTTCCCGCCCCCCTGGGCGGGGGGAGCCGGCGGGGCCGGGCCAAAGCGAGGATGAGGATGAGGATGAGGATGAGGATGAGGATGCGGAGGCTCCGCTCCCCTCAGCTCCGCTCCCCTCAGCTCCGCTCCCCTCAGCTCCGCTCCGCGCCGGCGGGGACGCGGCACCGGCACC
>VXAY01003989.1:390356-434860 GCA_013399855.1 Oxyruncus cristatus
TCGGCGGGCGGCTGCCACCCTGCCTGGAGCCCGGCTGCGGGGCTGGGGCACCCCGCCCTGGTGCGGGCAGCGGCGCGGAGAGTAGGTGTGACGGTGGTCAGAGCGCTTCCGAGGGAAGGTACCTGCTGCGGGGATTGTCTGGGAACCTGGAGCCTGCTTGGGGCTTGCCCGCTCCTCGCAGCCCGTCCGTCAGCACCCCGTGCTGACCGATACTGGAGACGCGCTCCTGGAGCAGGCGGGGCTGCGGTGTGAGCCATGTGGGTTTGCGAGCGTGTTTTGTGATTATAACGTTGCATCCACGCTGCCTTAGTACACCGTAGTGAAGTCACTCAGCTCTGCATGGTATACCCTGTACAAAGTGATAAATATCCTATGGAAATACCACAGAGAGTTTAGAGGCCATCAATGACTCAAAATCAAGTAGCCGTTCCCTCTGAGAATGACATAATTTCTACCAGCAGTGTTTACCTTGTCAAATGCAATTTTGATGCTATATTTTCTGCCCAAACAGGTAGGATGGTAGCTTCCCCACACATCAAACAATTTGGATAAAAATGCCACAGGACAGTCTTAAAAGGTTTCTGCTTTTCTAAGGAAGGATGGATGCACAGGATACAAGGAAAACAAGAAGTGAAGAATGGAAGAACTCTGCTTTGTCTAAGGAAATTGTCACTAACCAGAAATCATATTATTTTGGACAGCTGTAGATACTTGTGGTTTAATGTGGAGTGTTGTTGGTTTAAAAATCCAACCACTAAGTTTCTGTTCCTGTCTCTCCTACTTTACCAAAGGATACTCTCACAGAAACCTGATGGACAAAATGTCCAGCACACAGCTGGATAAACACATCATGTGGTGGGTGAGCAATTGGCTCCTGGGTTGAGCAGAGAGGGTAATAGTGAATGGGGTAACATCAGACTGGTGAGCTGTTACTAGTGTAGTTCCACAGGGCTCCATTTTAGGCTCAGCGCTCTTCAACATCTTCATAAATTATTTGGAAACAGAATTGGAAGGGATACTAAGAAAGTTTACAGGCAACACAAAACTCAGAGGAGCTGTTGACTCCCTTGAAGGCAGGGAGGCCCTACAAAGAGACCTCAACAATTAGAAGACTGGCGACCACCAACCATATAAAGTTCAAAAAGGGAAAGTGCCAGGTTCTGCCCCTGGAATGGCATAACCCTGGATGTTCACACAGACTGGGGAACGAGATGTTAGAAAGCAGTGTTATGGAAAGGGACCTGGGGGTCCTGGCCGATGGCAAGTCAAATATGAGTCAGCAGTGCCCTGGCAGCCAGGAGGGCCAACCGTGTCCTGGGGGCATCAAGCAAAGCATCACCAGCTGGTCAAAGGAGGGGATTGTCCCTCTCTGCTCTGCACTGGTGCGGCCTCACCTTGAATATTGTGGCAGTTTTGGGCAACACAACAAAGAAAGACATTAAGCTATTGGAGACTGTCCAAAGGAGGGCAATGAAGATAGTGAAGGGCCTTGAAGAGAAGTCATATGAGAAGTGGCTGAGGTCACTTGTTCATCCTGGAGAAGAGGAGACTGCAGGGAGACCTCACAGCAGTCTGCAACTTCTTCTTGAGGGGAAGAAGGGCAGGCACTGATCTCTTCAGGTGATCCATGACAGGTCATGAAGAAATGGCCTGATTTTTTGTCAGAGGAGGTTTAGATTGGATATTAGAAAATGGTTCTTCACCCAGAGGGTGGCTGGGCACTGGAACAGGCTCCCCCAGGGTTATGGTCACAACATGAAGCCTGTCTGAGTTCAAGAATCATTTGGATGATACTCTCAGGCACATGGTGTGACTCTTGTGGATGGTCCTGTGCAGGGCTAAGGGTTGGACTTCATGATCCTTGTGGGTCCCTTCCAACTCAGCATATTCTGTGATTCTGTCCTGGTGCTTTCTGGTGACGTGTGTTCGAGACTGCTGGAGGGCTCTATGGTTTAAAATGGGAGTGGAAGATGGCACAGATCAAGAAGAGCAAAAATCTCTGGATCTCATTAATGATGTGCTAATATTTTCCTCAAATTTTGAACAACAAAGGAATGACATTCCCAAGCATTTTTTATGGACATCAGGGCTGAAGAGAATTTCTGTCTTGGACTTTCTATAGAGTTTCTGACATCTCTTACTTTTGTTTGGGGGTTAGAGGAGGATGGTAAGGCTGATGTGTGTTCATATGACATCAGCCATAACAGGGCCATAACCTTCAGTGGGGCCATCATCATGCCGGTCAGACAAATAAAAACTGATTAGTATTTATTTAGACATGTGCATGATTGTATAAAACAATGCCATTCTGGCATGTGTTCCAGGCAGTGACTCTGCATCTCACTTATCCTCCCCTAAAACACTGCAACTACAGGTGAAACCACCTTCTAGGAGCAGGAGGCAGCTCTGTCAATCCCATACACATGGAGAGCCCTTTATCCAGGGTGCCTGACAATGAAAATACAGATTTGAAAAATAAAAGCAATATGATGCAAAGCTAAGCGTGGAAGGAAGGATTTTAACTGAGACAATGGGCTCTTAATGAAAGGCACAAACGTCAGTCACTCACAGCTGATGATCGGAAGCTGGGTGGAGTGACAGCCCAGAAAGCTTCACGTTAAGTCAATTAAATCCCATTATTCTTTAGATTTTGTTAAAAATAATTAAATTAATTTCATGTGACTGTGAAAGGAGCTGAAATGACTGCCAAAAAATGTTCTTGTGACAGGCTACAGAGACAGGATTAGTCAGTAATTGTGGCACCAAGCTGGTGCTCGAGAGAGTTTTGTGCCTTATCTTCCCAACTCTGAATGGTGATAAGAGGACTCTTCAATTCCCACAAAGTAGTGCTGGGGACAAGTACTCAGCTTGCATGGTGGGGAGGTATTGCTCTAAGTGAATCATCTCTTACTGCATCCCAGCAGTACTCCTTCAGGCCTGATCTGTGATATCCTGGGCATATTTATAGGTAGATGATGTAGAGCCTGCTGAGTTTCTTCCTTTCAGATGGGCACGGATGTCTTGCTATGAAAAGGAATGTGCCTTTCAGACAAGATTTCATATGCATTCAAATATGTGTGCATGAACCTGCTCAGTCTGCCAAATTTCCATCATGGCAGAACTGCAGATGTAAGGGGAAAGGTAGTGTGAGACCATCTTGTGGGCTAACTACAGTCTCCCTCACTGCAGTTCTGGATAATTCAGGTATAACTGGTCGTACTGAGCCATGCTGTCTTGGGCAGGAAACATCCAGCCAGTAATTGTTGGCTGGTTGCTATCTATACATTTCTTTTTCTTTTTCTTCAATGTATTGCCCTTCTCCTTTTCTGATCCATTCTTTGCATTTAGGTTGCTACTTCTTCCCTGAGAAGTCATTGGATATGTCACCAGGCACGTTTCTGCAGGGCAAGAAGAATCCACCAGAGTGGCTGTCAACAGTGTGCCCTGTAACCCCCTCCCTTCTGTCTGCAGGGCTGGCTGCTCAAATGCTAATGCACTGCACATGGGATTCATATGCCTTTAGCTTCTGACATTGCGAGTTAATCATCAGAGTGCAAGCTCATCACCCCAGGCTCTCTGTATAGTTAATGGAGAGAAATAGACACCTCCAGAAAGCAACTCCTCTCATCGATCTTAGGCATCTATGTGAAGATGAAATGAGCTGTCTTTTGGAGGTGCTCATTTCTCTCCACCAAATCTTAAAGGAGCCCAGGGTGACTCGCTTAGATGGAGGTGATTAACGTTTAGATATGTACAGTGAAGTGAAATGATTTCAATTCTTTTGAGTAATTCTAGTAGTCATGACCTAGTGGAGATTGAGAACCCTTGAGACTCTCTGCATATCCTGTAAAATGCTGGCTAGGGGCAAATCTGAGCTGTTTTTCAGCTTTCTGGCAAATAAAAGCAGTGCTGATCAGACAGATTAATTCTAGTGCAGCAGGATGATGCAAATCCAGGAGGGGACAGAGAAATGTTGTTCAAGTAGTTTCCAGAGGTGCCATTTTGACTGGTAGGTGGCTGCTTCCACCCACCTATCCATCTCTATGTGGTAGCTGGCTGCTTAGAAACAGGTGACTCTAGAACCACTCTTGCCTGTGCTAAAACAGGTTTATGTTCAGCATTAGAGTGTTTCAAAACTCATTTCAAGGGCTCTTGCATCTGTCTCTAAAGCACCTTGTTCTGGCTATGATGAGATGTGGTAAGAGACACTCAACAGACTCACCATAGTCCTTTCTTCAAAGCTGCCTCTTCCTGAGCTCTGGGTGATACCCTATTACCTTCCTGAGGAGACAATTCTTTTTTGTCTTTTATGAAAAAGTGATCTATTTTGCTGTCAGTACCCAGTAATCTACTGCACTGCAATTACTCCTCTTAACCAAATTAACAAAACAGCATCCTCATTTTATTTGGATCAACTTCTGCAGTTAAGACTTGACAGATGATACCAAAAATACCAATGTAAATACTGTGTATTTTTATGTTTGATCTTCCCAGAAACACTCTCAGGCTTATGTTTTTCATGGGTGGTCTCTGGTCATTAGTAGTTCTAGGACTCTGAGGTATAAACAGATGCTTCTCCATGGAAGAGCAGAGCTGCCTTTTTTCAAAATGCTGTCCGAATAGATCTACTGAAATTCAAAACTTGGCAGGATCATACTCCTCAGCAAGGAGTCAATTGGTCATTAGTTTGCTGTTGTTCTCGGGTCCTTCCATGTCTACATGTCAGTACTGCAGCCTCAGATGCCCTGGAGCTGTGATGTGCCACTTGGTGCTTCAAGCAGAGCAACCACAGTGTCTGCTCAGCAGCAAAAGTCTGTCTGGGAGCATGGCCCAGAGGACACAGCCCCAACCCCCTTGCATCTAGCAGATGAAATGTTAATGCCTGTGGCATGGTACGGGCACAGTGCCTTCTGGCTCTGCTACGCCAGGGCAAAGCCTGTTTGTGACTTCATTTGTACAGAGGGCAAAATAATTATGTATTAGCTTATGTGTGTACTTTGTGTGTTTTCTTTCCATCTCTAGCAGTGGCACTGATAAGTGTTCAGTAAATGTCACCCTTACTTCATCATTCTCTCTTATTTTGCAGGCATATTTAGCAGGATGCTATCTTGTAGCATCCCTCCAACCTCAGCATCTCATTCTTGTGCAAGCAGTTAGTTTACTGCTCACAGCTTGTGTGGGATCTGCTTTGGTTAATGCTTTAATGATGTCTTAATGTGAAATATCCCAACCAATGCTCCGCCAAGGCTGCAGAACTGCAGTTTCTGCAGTTTCTGCAAGGTGTCTGTCACATCTCGCCTCACCCCAGCTTCACTGGGGCAGTGGTGCTGCAGTGCCTCCTTGCCAGGCATTGTGAGACGCCTGAGGACCCCTCTTCTTTCACAGGGCAGTGGGCTCAGGCCACCCAAAAATGCTGTGTGAAGATGCCGCGTGTTGACTGCAGAAGTTGTGTTCACAAAGAAGTTAAATCAGGGCTCAAGATGCAGAAGAGCTGTAAGGTTGAGCAGATCTGCAACACTCATTAAGCCTCTAGGAAATGAAGTTTAGTGTATTCTGGGACAGTGATAAAGTGTGCATGTGAGCTTGTGTGGAATCAGGGAACTCCCTTCATGCTGATTGCCCATGTGCTGGGGAGTGCAGGCTCTTTCAGCCCACTTTGATAAGCCATCCACTGGCTGTTTTGGAAGGCTTTCTAGAAGAGATGGCAAGTTGATGAACCATTATACAAGTTTTCCTGGCAAAAGATGTAAAAAAAATGTTTAAATAAAGTTAAGGGACTTCAAAACTCCACAAAAATGCACTTCCAGTTTTGATTTTCAATGACATACTCACTTATTGCAGTTGTCGTGGGCCCCTTTCTGGGCTTGATAAAAGCCCCTAGTGTTGATTAAACTGTGATCAAACACACAACATAGAGTACTCTTCACAGAGAATTATATACTTCTTATTTAGATGGCACCTAAAATTAAGTCTTGAATTGTTTTAGTTACTCACAATAAAGTGAACTGAACGTCTCTTACAAACACTTTGCCTTAGGATGACTATTCAGTCAATCTTTAAACTCCACGTCTAAATTAAAAATTCATTCAAATTTCATATCAGATTTATTCCATGACTTTGTATGTATGGGGAGAGTCTAGTACAGCAGTCAGTATATCTGAGCACACTCAGAATTTCTCTGCTAAAACAGGAGTGTGCTGAAGTATGCAATTTAGTCCCTTAATGTACAGTGACGGGAGGATTCTTTTCCCTGCTTTTATTTTTCTGTAATTTAGTCTTATTCTAACAAATCACTAAGAAATGCTTATAAATTACTTTCATATTTCTAGGTAAGAAGTAAGCAAAACAGTATCTTAAAACCTCAGAAATCTGTATCTTCTCAGCTTCATAAAAAACATTTGTGGAGACATCAAACAAATAATAGTGTTCTGTTATGACTCGAAATGTGAACACACAGAAATTGCACAGAAAAGAAAAAAATGTGGTTGAAGTGGTGAAAAGCAAAATCAGTTTCACTCTGAGCACCCAAAGCAGTGCAAGTCTAAGGCTGTTTGTAGGCAATAGCTGTAGTTGATAAAATCCTCAAGAATAAAGGCATTCTGTAACTCTTTTTTTTTTTTCCCTAAAGAAACGCCCCAAACTTTGACTTATTTTTGCTATATCCCACAGCTGTTCTTTAATTGTATCTGTCCCACCTGCTGGGGGTGTGTCTGTGATGACTATAAATTTTACTACACAGCATGTTTTGGTATTGTTGCTGTGACTTTAGCTGTTAGCTGGGGATGCTGTGTGGTTCTTAGCCTGACTGTAAAGGGGCTATCCAATCACTGATTTGGGAAAAAACACTGCCGTTGCCAGTATCAAATGGTTAACTGGTGATGTTGAACTGGGTGATAAATACAGGTGGGGATAATATGGAATAATATCCCTTGATAGGGATGTATCTCAGTGTGTGTTTAAAAGATGAAAATAAGATAGCCTTCAATGGCTACAGTTTTGTTTCAGTCTGACACTTGATGTAGTTGCATTGGAGTAATTTTATACTCCAATAGTTGTATTGGAGTAATTTTAAGTCTTTTTGGACACTTTCATAGCAAGAGTTTTAATTGCACCCAAAGCTTGCTGAAATTGATAAGCAATTGACTTGCTCAGTCTAAGGGGTGCTGGATCACACCCTTGGAACAAATTGTGCAGAGACCATCTCCACTCAGACATTCTCTGCTCTATTCATTAACAAATGCTTAAGTAACATTTTACACTACCTAAAGCGCAGCAAAGTTGGCAATGTCCAGTCAGAGGGACACTAAATTGCAGGTTTTTATCACCAACAATTGAAAATATGTGAGGATCTTACAATGCAGAAAAAGGAGGTATCCCAGAGCTTTTAAGAACATGTTTTAGGACAATGACTACAAGTAATCAAACAATTAAATCCTTCCCATGCTTACAGCTGTGGTTGGTCACATAAGTATTCTCACCACCACCAGACAAGGCAAGAAGCCACTTACATGCTGCGATTCTGTTGTTCCTCTTGATGGCACTGCCCCTTCCAGCTGAGCCGACAGTCTCTCTATAAACTTTCTGACATGACAAACCCCAGCTTAGATACACCACTGTTAGGAACAATGCTTTTTATGGATCATGTGTTTCTCAAGCGTGTGTGGTGCATTTTCTTTGCACTGTACTTGTTGCTGATTGTTGCCTGATTATCTGCATGGGCTACCATGTGCATCCCATCTGCTGGGGGTTATTGTTCAGTCAAAATCCCTGGCAAATTGACAGCTTTGCTTCCTTCTCATGGCCCTCATGTGACCACTCTGTTTTACTTATTTCTATTGCTTGGCAATTCAGAGAGTGTATGTGCAGGACAATGCTAACTCTGATTCTTTGCTTGTATACACACAGAAAGAGCAAATGGGCAATGGATATGCCCCACTCAGTAAGGAGCCCAGGGTCCTACAGCTACAAAAGCATATGGAGGTGGTTCCCCCGGAATCCCAGATTGCTCAGAAATAACTTTATGTACCACTTTATATGCCATTTATAACCCAAACTCTTTTATGTGCCATTGCTAGGTCATACTGTCCATTTGTGAGTGTGTGTGTGCACTTGTGAATATTCAATACAAGACATAGGTGTGTGATACAGTCGTTGTGATAAGAGATGCTGTCAATTCATAGAAGGAGAGGCTGGTTTGTTTTCTTTGAAACACCAGCACAGGCTCAAATCAATTGAGGTGGGTAGGACATTTCTGCATGTAATTCTGGAGATAGTGCACACCCCGACACTACCAAACTGTGTTTTCTTTGCCTAGTCTGTATTCCCTTAGGCTCATCTCATTTTGCCTCTGATTATTTAGAGGAAGCAGGTGGAGAATTCCTAGTGAGAGGAATAATATAGATGGCAATGAAATTGTATGTGCAATGAGGCTAGCCTGTTCTGAGAGAATTCAAACATTTTTTGTGTGAGAAATTCCGGTTAGCAGTATCTTCCACCTGACTCTTCATGTTCCTTGCATCTTCTGCATAATATAGTTACTCCCTCCCCAACACTCTGTAAAACCCCAGTGGAAATCAGTAATGACAGAACATTATTGATCTCTCTGGCAGTATAGTCAACAGTATTTGAAACTGACTGTACAGTGTCCGCTACTTTTTTATTTCCTATGTTGTTGGATCTGTTTGTGCCAATCTTCTGAAATCTTGTGCCAGTCTGCTCCTTCTAGAGCCTAGGTCCTTTACTTTCATTTTAATTCACACACTTCTAGTGGATAAAAATAGCAGAGGTTCTGTCTACTGAAAGAAGGACGGTCAAAAAAGCAAGATTTTCACTAAAGTGTTGCCCTGTACATCCCTCTGGAAAAGCACTGCTCAGGCAAAGGTTAGCCATGGACAGGAATCCAGGTGCTATTTAAAACCATAAATGTCTTTCTCTGCATTTTTTCCCTCTGAAAGCCAAATGTAGGACTGACTATCAGGCTGCTATTGTCCTGCAGCACATCTCCATAATGGATCTAGATGCACTGTAGCACAACCTGACATTTCATTATTTTTAATAGTGCTATTGCTGGAAGGAGCTGCCAATGCGAGTGCACATTCCAGTAGCAGGCAGAGATATTAATGTGGAATCACAGCAGCAAGTGCTGAAAGATATGTGTCTGGGAGAAAAGGCACTGCCACTGACAGGATACAGTACACAGAGTAAGATTCAATTACACAATATTTATAAGCCCATACTTTCTGTTTCAGTGGTGTGCAGCTGCAAAGAAGGAAGAACAAGCCTCTTCCTCTAGCAGTGCCTCTATGGGGCACCCAGTAGCTTGTGAAGGGTAACACCTTCTAAACCAAGAAGAGAAATGACTGGCCCTGGTCGTGTGCTACATCCTAAAGTTGCTTCTGATGTGCATACTGCTGTTGGCAGCTTTTGCAAGTGAAGGGAATGTGTCATTCATTTTATGGAGCAGCATTGTTTTTCTGGGTTTATGTGGCCCCTTTACTCCTTCCCACCCTAAGCTTTGCTGCCCTGTTGTAAGGAGGAACTGTTCTGTCCCTTTCCTGGGGCTGCAGGGAGCTGTGGGGCTCCAGCTCGGTCCTGGCCAGAGGACGGACTGAGTCAACCACACTGGGGACACTGCTGGTCCTGACATGAGAACACACTGGATGTGCCAGGTACAGGCACCTGACACAAGTCTAAATATTTCAGGCATCATTGTATGAAAAAGCAAGCAATTTTGTACAGTTGTCTGGACTCATAATGGGCTCTGGCTAAATCTAGTTTCCAATAGCAAGGCTTCAGGGAAGGCTTAACGATTCCATAAATAGCATTGCATAAAGTACAGTAACCAGTTACTTCCTTTTAAATTACAACAGCATTTTAAACTTAAAAAAAAAAAAAGACCCCAATTCTACTCTTTGTTTAGATTTTTGTTATAGAAACATCAATTTCAGTCATCTTAGTTTTGCATGACAGCTAAACCAAATCTACATTCCTTATCTCTGATATCGCCCACTATTTTTTCAGGATTTATTAGCAAGGATCCAAGCAGGTTTAGTCCGTCTACTCCCAGTACTATTTATGTATTCTGGTTTGATGACACTTAAGTGAGAAGTGTAAAAGCCCTGAGTGTGGCTTGTTCTGGTGGAACCAGCTGCCTCAGTGAACGAGAGGTACAGATCTTGCTTACCTGTTCTCCCCTGTCTCTGCAGTGCCTTCATTCATGCTGTGTGGGCACAGCTTTGCTTAGAAGGATGGTCCCAGAGGAGGTCTCAGCTCAGCATTGCCCACAGCCACACATTGGGGTAGCTCCCATTAAAACCAGCTTGGGGTTCAAATCCACTGAAGGTACAGACAACTCAGTTTAGACTTCCCATGTCCTGGGTGCTGGTGTGGAGCCAAGTGACCCCCACCATCCTCGCAGTTCCTTTCCCAGTGGGTGTCCTCTGGATGCTATCTCCTGCATGAAGAGCAACAAGGCTGCCCCGCTGGGGTACTGCCTCGTGCTGTCAAAGCCCAGAGGGAATGGATGGCAGTGGCTGGGCTACAAAACCACAAACTATTTCTGAAATAAAATTCACCTCTCCTCATCTTTTCTGTTGCTGACAGAGGTATTGTAAACCCATGTTTATTTTCTCTCCCTGCTCAACCAGGTAGGAACAGTACAGAGTCCAGCTTAAACCTCCTTTCTAGAAAAATGGTGAACAAATTGCTTCTTACATCATGGGCAAAGGTGTTTGCCACTGTAGCTGTGGTGTATCTTAAAGGCAGAACTTGAAACTAAGTCCTTGGGTGAGAGCAAAGCAGAGCATTTCAAGCACCACTGTTGCAGAACAGAAGAAGTGAGTGTGACTTTGCAGTTGTCCTTGGCCACTCTGATACTAATGCAGATGTGTTTGACCTTCAGATCCACCCACAGATGTTTCACTTTGCATGCCCAAAAAGGAGCTGTTGTCAGAGAAAGAAGACTTTTGAGAACAAATCACAGAGGGAGAAGAGTGCTCTTAGGTGACATTTTCAGGCCAAGGAGAGTTCTACGAAGGAAGTTTGTGCATACATACCCATCACAGACAGCAAAAAAAAAAAAATAGAAATAAACCCCTCATACAATGACTTCTTCTTAGATACTTGAAGTTCTGGCTTCATTTTTGTACCTGAATGTGGTTTTTATTATTCTTATAATTTGTTCCTTTCAAACAACATGTAAACAAGCACAGCTGATGAATAAATAAGTTGAAGAGCTAACATGGATAGCTTTCTCTAGGATTGCTGCCGAAGTTCTGAATCTCCTGAGTTTGTATGTGGGAACGTGGCTAAAAATTAATTATTTTCAACACACCCATTTCAGCTCTGTTGTTGTGGCACAAAACATCCTTCAAATAAACAAGAAACAAGCAAAAAACCTCCTCAGAAAAAAAAAACCAGACAGTTCCTTCTCCTTGCCTTTGAGATAATGACTTGGTTGGAAAAACTGGCAGAAGGTGAATCAAATGTGACTATATTGCAGAGTAGTTTGGTGATTACAAGACAAAAGGAGAACAGTAATTTGTTTAAAAATTATATTTAGTATGCATCAAAATGTAGCGATCACAGTAGAGATCATATATTGTGAGGGGAAAAAAAGAGTTTAGAAACAGGTCATCATATCCATGGCAACATAGGAGGGAAGCTTTCAACAAAGAGAGGAGTTTCTTGTGTAGCTGTTGTTGCCACACAGTACATATCTCAACAGGTACAGCACTTCTATGGAATTGGTGAGCAGTGGGTTAAGATGGTATTTTGGGAGGACCTTGGTCAATCTGCAGTGTGGAAGCAGAAAGGAAGGGGAACATCAGAAACTGTGAGCAGCACCTGAGCCCAGCTCACCTGGCTGGTGGAGGTCTCCAATTTCATCCCCATACCCACCCAAGGATGAAGTTCAGCACCATGAAGGCAAAGGGATGAATAGTAGGGAGAATCTCTTGGAAGAGGGCAGGTGCATTGTACAGGGATCTGGCTGGGAGAGCAGCAGAAAGCAGTAGCCCACTGAGGAAGAGGAGCTGCCAAAGCTGGTGGGCAGGGAGTGTCTTCACTCACAGGGAGCCCAAGCCATGGATCCTCACACTGCACAGGACTTACACTGTCCATGGAGAAACAGCTCTGGGATTGTGTTTACTTGCTGACAGACCACTTCAGGGTCTTTGCCACATGTATATAGAATAACTGTTTGAGTTAAGAGTGAGCAAAATTGTAGTCTTTTTTTTTTTCTCTCTGGAGGAGTTTCTTTTTTTTTTTAAATTGACCTCCAAAATTTACCCACAACCAACTCTTTTACCCAGCACAGTTAATGACACAAATCTTTCTGTGTTAACTGATGCACCTACCTAACTACTAATAAGTAGTTAGAGGTATAAACAGCCTTAGCAGCATTCATAGTTAGGTGCCTAGCAGGAGAGTTTCCTTTAAAAGCTGTATCAAGCAGTGTTTTACCGATGCCTACATGATAGTTAGAAGAAAAAAAAGTTCAATAGGATGTGTGCAGTGATTAACTCTTATTTAACTATGTCTCTATTTATGTATTTGTTTGTCTGTATTTAGGCAGGATCCTCATTTGCCTTTGGCTTAATGTGATGCTGCAAAGGTACTGTTGATAATTTAGAAGCCAGAGTAATAAGTAAAGAAGACATCTTTCCTATTAATATGTTGCTAGATCTCACCCCTGAAATAAAATAGTTGAGGAACGAGTCTGCAGGGATAGGAAGGAATTATCTCTCCTGCAAACTGGTTTTGCTTTCTTCTTCATGCCATCCACTCCGAATTTCCCATGTATGTTCACAGCAGACCCTGTATAACTGCCAGGTGCTTGCTGCTGCTACTTGTTTGCTTAAATAAGATTTGCTGTTTTCTGGTGCTATCACTTTTACAGAACCTGAACAAGACTCATTTTATGTGTCTTCATGACCATTCTGTTCAGAAGGCAGATCCACCTAATAATGGGATTTCTTGCCTTTCACCCTTCATTTTACTTACAAGTCACTGTCAATTGCCAGTGCAGCCCTTTCAGTTCCATGCTGCCCACCAAGCTTTCCTCTGTCAAGCTCAAGATGAACTTCCTGAGATCAGGAACTCAGCCAGAACATGATATATTGTTGATATATGACATGAATATGACAAGCCCCAGGATTTTGCCTACTCTGTCTGGAACACCTAAATTCCAGCACTGTTCTGCTCCCATTCACTCAGCTGTTTGCTCACAAGACAGTGAGTGCTGGTGTCATATCAAACACTACATCCAGATATAGGAAGGGAGGTAGAGGTTCAACGAAGCCAGTACTTGAGGATCTTGTTATGCAATTGTCTTTCCTGATGCTGTGGTCTTGGGATGCACTTGGGTATGTGCATGAGTGGCTGACGTCCTCAATAACCCATGGTAGCTCCCCAAAATTGTGCTGACTCAGCTGCCACCACAAGAACACACCACTGTCCAGGGCTGACAAGTCTGGGAGCAGTGTCAGGCAAAAATAACTTAATTACTTGAAGTCTTTTGTCTACTAAAATAGAAGTTGTCCCACAATAATATATTGGACACTTTGCAGGGTCACCTGTGCTGTACTGCTTAGGGAATCCAAGATATATCACAATCATCTCCCAGCACCTACCTGGAATCGGTAAGCATGTGGATAATAATTAAGGCTTGGTGTCTGTATGACAGCCAGTATGGATAAAAGACAGCTGCTTTGCACTGGCAGTGTTACAGCTGTATCTGGAGTGAGATAAGTAACAGCTTGTAGCAAGCTGGTGGAAGTAACCCCAAACTTTAATTTATGTGTTTATCACTTAATATAATAGAGGTGTTTGCTATTTCTTTTTCTAAAAGACACTGATATTGCTGGGAAAGATACAATGCTATGTGAGCTTCCACCTCCTTCTGCTGGAATGCTGTCCAGGAACTACTCAAGTTTCCTCTTGCGGTGGCAAGGTTTAGCCTTTGCAGCCACATGGAAAGAATAGAAATGAAAAAATCATAATGGGCTTGTTTGAGTGGACAAATGTGTAGTATAACAGTAAATTTGAAGGTTCAGAAGTACAGAGTCAGCTTTGAACTATATTCCTTATGCCTGAAAGGGATGCACACACCTCAGTAGTCAAATTTTTTTGCCTTTGGGGTTCTGTGCATACAGTACCTGTATTTAATCCCCTTTTGGATTTAGAGAAAACCTAAATGAAATCTCACGAAGTGGTTCAGATCCTCAGTTGTGCATAGGCATCCTGTTTGAGTCTGTGGGAGTCATTTAATTGCTACCTGCAAAGAAAGGAAACAGGGAGAGCAGAGAAAATATTTTCATTTGCTCTGTTCTGTCTGATAAAAGGAGAGCTTCTGTCATAATACTTAAGTTTTTCTTTTCCCAATAAATATGTAGAAAAAAATCTCAAACAATATGTTCTTTAAATGAAAAGTCAAAAGACATTGATTTCCAAGATGTGCGAAACGAAGAAAAGATACTTTTCCTGATCAGCCTTTCATTCCTCAGTCTCTCTCTGCTGCTTCTCCTTGAACTTCACCTTGCTCAGCTGAGATATGTTTCTACATTGAGGCAGTTACTCTGCCAGCTCTCTCCCTCTCTTTCTGCACAAAGCTTGGCAGAGATACAGCACGTGCAGTTTTGCTATTTCTACTCTCCACCTGCACCTGTGCACCCAGTGCCTTTGTGCATCAGGGATGGGGATGCCCATCATCACGCTTTCGCAAAAATTCAGTGATTAATTCATAAGTGAAGCAGCATGGCCTCTGCTCACAAGCAGACGGAGGGCTGGGATGCTCTCCCACACAATCTGGCATAACAGGGCTCACAAATAGTTATGGCCTCTCGTTACAGCTGGTACAGATGAAAATTGATACCTAGATAGCATGTGAGACTGGACAAAATGGAGAAGTGACAGTGTCATAGGATTTATTATCCCTTTGGAGAGAGGTGTTTCCCCAAAAAGTGTATGTGATCACCTGCAGGGGTGTGCAGAGTAGTGTGATGATGTAGAAGGGAGCTGGGACTACAACTGGTGGCAAATGCCCATGGACCAGGAAAATGCCTCAGTTCACAGGCAAAATTTATGTTCAAATGTAGAGAAGAGACTCTAGGAGGGTTGTTATGAAAATCACCAAGGGTAACCCAGAGATGCACCAGTGCAAGAAGTTCTGAGAAGTGAGCCCCAAATACTCGAGCCATGGATTGTGGGTGAGGAAGATCAGAGATAAGTTTTTTGCCACCATCAAAAGATAGACATCAAATGCTGGCATTCCTAAGCTGGTTTAAGGCAATGCTTCTTTTTCGGCTGATATTTGTTGTGGTCAATAACTTTGACAGGGTCTTGACCTCACCTTAATATAGAAAGTAGGAAAAAATGCTGAAAACTCAGAAAATATTTTTCGGGGCAGGAAACTCGTCCGGTTAATGCTAAAAAGATTTTCTAATACAACATAGTTATAGAGTAAGGACATTTAATTCTTCACAAAGCTGTGTTTAAATTTGTACTTACACTGAAAATGTATCAAATTAGCATTTTAAAAACAAGCTATTACATCCTGTCAAGTTTTATCTCAGTGCAAATGCATATTGAGATGTTATGATAAATGGCAGTCTATTTATACCAGAAATATCAGTAGGCCTTCAACTATAGCAACACAAATGATGCCACTCTAATTAAAATTGGTAAATGGTTATATTCATTTTTTAATGAAAATATTCTTCCATACATTTCCAATCTTCAGCACCATTTCATTTTGTCTATAGTGGTTAAGGAAATAATTATTTGAATTGGAGCCTAAATCTCCATGAATATACTGGTAATCAAAGATTTCTTCTGTTAGCACTTAGATGAGCTATTCTGCTATACATGAACAGGTAGAGATCTGCACTAAGTAAAGTTGCTTTCACTTTGGGAATTAGATGGAATGAATGTTTGGTAGTTATAAGCATTGGCCAGCTGGCCTGAGCTGTTTGTGCTCTGCAGGGGATTAGCTACAACGGCGAGACATCTTGAGTGTGTGCAATTCAGCAAAGTGACAGTGTGCATTTAGAAGTGTGATTAATCAATATACATTTTTTTTGTCTTCACAACCTCGAAATGAGAGGGTCTTCAGTTAGACCCTCTTCACCTCAGGTCTAACTGAAGAGCAAATAAGAGGCTAGTTGAAGGAAAATGGTGAAAAAAATATCAAATGAGAGAACTACAGGAAACCTGAGGCCAAAGCTTTCCCATTGCTTCCAGGTCTGCTGCCACTGCTGGGTTTGTGCTAGCCATCCTGCTCAACTTTCCTGTCAGTAGAGGGAAGATACGGACTTCACATGGATTTGCAATGGGATACAAGTTCCCATTGTCACCTGGTGGCTTCTGTGATATTTCTGGAGAAATGGAATAGAAAAAAATATTTCAGTCTTCATAGCCCTTCCTCTTACTGTGTTTAATATTCTGGTGATTTTTTGTAGAATTCCCATGCCAGCAAAGTACCATCCTCCCTCCACTGCTAATACTGCTAAGAAGCGAAGGTAGAGCATCACTTGCTGCTTGGGACACGCAGCTGCTGGTGTTTCCAGATGTTCCAAGAGAAAACCAGTCAATGTGCATTACTGGTTGTTAAAGGGGGTGAAGGATTAAAGCATTTTAAATTAATAGACAAATAAGTCCTTAAGTTTTTAACAGTGGACTGCAGAAGATGGCATATGCTTCTTGTGCAAGCCTATCACAGCAGTACCTCGATGCTAATGACTGAGAGCCTTTGGTGCAGCTGTGCTTTCTGCATTAGTCTTGATCAAAGGGATGTCTGATTTCCACAGGCTCATAGACCTTGCAATCCTCCATCACCCCAGAGCAGCAAACTGCCAGAGTGGTATTTGCCATCATCTGTGTGGAGATTACCCTGCATGTTGCTGGGTGGCTGAGCAGCACCGAGGGGCAGGGCAGCCTCCTGGAGATAACCCCTGGACATCCCTCTCCAATGAGACGTGGCCCAGTTGGCCTCCTGAATCCCCATTTCTAGTGATCATCACAAATCCGCCTGGAGCTGTGACCAAGGGAACTGGAAAAGTTTTGTGGGTGGTGTTCCAGCCTGTCATGAGCTGTAGTACCTCCAGGGGAAAACAAAGCTTATTCAGGAAAAGCAAAATCAGACTTTCAAAGGCTTAAGACAAAGTGGCCATTCCCTGTGGCCAAGAGATTCTTATTCTCAGCAAAAAATAGTTTTGCTTGCCTACCTTGAAAAGTCTTGATTGTGACTGGAGGTAAGATGCTTTGTCATTCCTTCTATCAAACAAGGTCTCCCAGCAAATCACTGTCCAGAAAATTGGAGGCTTTTCCTTCACAACATCATAGAATTAGAAAATCTCCAAGTTGCAGACTTGGGCTCAGGTTTCACCATACCTTCCCCTGCTCCATTTTTGACAGCACTCAGGCAGACCAATGATATCCATGGACCAGTCACTCTTGTTCTTCATGGTCTGGCTCAAGAGTTTCACCCAATCTCTATCTTTTTCTCCACAAATGGTTCTTGCACAGGAATCCAATCTTGCTGCATCGAGGCCCTTTCTCATAACACTTGGGACAAGAGAAAACCAGAGTTAAATAAAGTGTCAGTCCAAAGAGCTTCAAAGTAATTGAGTTCTTCTTTTCTTCCATCTCCTAATATAATTTGTTTCCCAAGAATCATCATTTTCCACTTGTTCTACCCCTGAATTTAATAAAGTAAAAATAACGCTACCTGTTTTGGTCATGCTCTGTGGACTTCCTGTGTACACTTTGTTTCCATGGGAAAACTAGTGCTCTCTCTGAATATTTTACTGAGTCTGATTTTTTTCTTTTTTTTGGTGACTTACTGTCTATTCTTTTGAACAGTATATGAAACAACTTTATTTTAGCCACGATGCTAACACCCATTTTCTTTTTGAAAGTAGACTTATCTTGATGAGTACTACTGACTCCAAAGTCTTAAAATATTAGTGATATTTCCTTTGACTTTCAGAAAGGTTATTTTTATGAGTTTTTCAAAATCCCTATCTGGCTGTTTACAGCTGTGTCTTTTGCTCAAAAGTTTTAACAAACAACACAGCTAGGAGACCTATTTCATTTTCCCCTGACATTATGTTTTTTCTGTAGCTAGAGTTCTGGGCTTGTTAGAAAGTACAGGGATAAATGCCACCTCTTGCTTTCAGCCTTATTAGGGACATGCTGATAAATTTTCACAACATGCCCACTGCAGTTAGTGGTAGATGAAGGCTCACAGCCATTCACTGGAACGAAGAAGAACAAGAACTGTAGAACAAAGAAGTGTTTGGTATGATGTTAAAAGAAAAAAAAAAATTGTGTTCTTTACAGGATCTTCATAATGTGTGCATTTTGCAGTAGACAGAGAAAGATACCAGAGTTAAAACAAACTGCCCTCATGGCAAGAAGAAGCTTCTTGAAGAAGAATTACCCTAGGAGGTTTTATTAATGCCCTTTTTGGATTAACACAATCAACAATATCAATTTTTTATTCAATTCAGTAGAAATTTGGTAATTCAGAAATCCAATTCAATTCAGTAGAAATATGAAGGGGAAAGAAAGCCTGATGATCTGCTGAGAGATGCAATCTCCTGAAGTCCAGCAACTTCACTGAAAGTAAATTGTCTGAGCAATGATCCAGGAGGAAACATGATACAACCCAAAGCTTTAAGGATTTGCATAAAGGAAATTTTCTTAAGAAATTAGTCAGAATGAAGTTGATTTAAAGAGACACATTCAGAAGTAGCACTGAGCATTTACACAAAAATGCTGACTGACTGAAGAATAGGATCTATTGGAAATCAAGCTGTGGAGGGCCTTAGAAATGCAGAGATGCCACTTGACCAGGATGAAAAGATGCAGAATGATTGGAGAGGCAAAGGACCAGCATGGGGTTTACTACTGCAACCACCAGAACCAAGCTGAAGACGGGCAAGGGAGAAGAAAGGAGGTGATCCTACATGAGGGAAGAAATAACCCAGGCACAGGTGGAGGGAAAAAAAGTGATTAACAGCTTGAAAGAATGTAAAATTAGGAGCACTGGCCATTTTAGGAGAGTAATAGAGTGGCTAAGGGAAAACCAAGATGCTTAGAGATCTCAGTAGAGAAAGGACATCCTGGGACAAGGAAAAGAGAGGTAGTGGGATATGAAGTTGGCATCAATGCATCAGAAAATGAAAGGAGGCCAGGAAGGGGGAGAAAAATACATCTCTAGTTGCAGCACTGTGGTCAGGCCATGGCAGGCAGAGGGAACATGTACTGGAGCCAGGGTTAGAGGGGCTTGCAGAAACCGCAGTAGGATTTGCCATCACCGGTCAGATGCCTGTAGTTTAAAGTCACCAATATATTTTTTATGATGATAGTGTGGCATCTGCTTGAAACAACACATGCAGAGTGCAGGAAGAATCAGCAACTGGTGAAGATTTATGGATTTGCAAGCATTGTCTGTCCAAGGAGGGTGTAAAACAACAGGCAGATCTCAGTATGTCACAGCAACCTTCCTGCCTGCAGAAGGGAACATTTCCAACTTTCTCCTTCCCCCCGTGGTTTTCAGTTGCCATCTGAGAGAAAACAGATATTCCCCTCAGGACCAACTGCAAGGCATTAATTCAAAGGAGAACTGAGTAAGAATAAATAAGAAAAGAAAGCAATGGAATTTGCTGGGTGACTGGAAATGTGAATGAAGAGTTAAAGGTTGAATAGTGCCTGAGAGATAAAAATCCAATAATTTATCCGTGAAAATAAATAGAAGGAAGCTGTGTTCTGCTGCATGGTGTAACAAAGATGCCTTTACAGCTTTCACTGATGGAGAAATTGAACATATACCAAAACACTGCAGCCTGGGAGAGCACAAAAATCTGAACATTGTGTTTGAGAGTCTCCCAAAAGATCAGAGACATGTAAGTTTACAATTAACATGACTGTTGAGGGGTTACCATGTGAAAATTGTCCTGTCTCCCCTGAGAGGCAAGCAGCATACTGTTTTTTGGCATACAGGAGTTAACATGGATCAGCTTTCCCTGCCGATGGTGATCATGGAGTAGCTTTATTGGCACAGGGACAGCCTGGCTTGTGGGACTGAACCACAACAGGATGCTAATAAATCCTTCAGTGCACTGAAAATCTTGTGTGTGCGTAATACATTCACTCGTATCTGCCCACAAGGGCAGGTATTGCTGTTTTGGTGAGACATCACACTGTGCATTAGGTGACTAACTGGAGCTGTTACAGACGTATACTGAAACCTGCCAGAGGTGCCATGCTTCAGGAGTGGAACCACTGCTTGGGGTGCAGGGGCCTGCTGGTAGTGAGGCACAGCCCTGTTGCCGATTGTCTTCAAGGTCAAAGCCACAATATTTGCCAAAATTAAGTTAAGGGGAGCCTAGATATGTATTTAGCTACAGGGCAAAATCCCTCATATTTTTCTCCCTGAAACTAAAGCCTGATGCTGCAGTTTTGGAAGCATGCACATGGCTTGACATAGCATGACTAATTGGTGTCACAGGCAAGCAAAACAGAGCAACCTGAAGGTGAAGAATGAAGTGTTGTAATGAGGGGGTGATGCGACGAGGTGTGCATGTCTTCATGAATAAGCTATTTGTAGGTGACAAAGAAGCAGAGATTTTTTGGCAACATTCAAATCTTGTGCATTTCTCCAAACAACCCAAAGGAAAAACGTGTCCTGTATGTGTCTCAGGGAAGATTTTAGCCTGGAGGAGACTCAGGGGAGACCTCATCACTCCCTACAACTCCTTGAAAGGAGATTGTAGCTGGGTGGGCGTTGGTTGTAGCCAGGTGGGCGTGGAAAACTGCTCTAGGACAAGAGAGCGCGGTCTTAAGCTCTGCCAGGGGAAGTTTAGGTTGGATATTAGGAAGAAGTTTTTTACAGAGGGAGTAATCAGACTTTGGAATGGGCTGCCCAGGGAGGTGGTGGATTCACCATTCCTAGAGGTTTTTAAGGTGAGGCTGGATGTGGCACTTAGTGCCATAGTCTAGTAACGACGGCAGTGTTGGATCAAGGGTTGGACTTGATGATCTCGGAGGTCTTTTCCAACCCGGTTGATTCTGCGATTCTATGATTAATGCAGAATATAAAGGAAGTGTAAATATCTTGTAAGCCCTATGAAGCTTGCAGACTGCATATTTCCAGAACATTTCCACCAAGATGCCTTCAGGTTACTGGCTGTGGCAAATATTAATTAAGTAAAGAGAGTTCTTGACCTATTGAACAGTTATAATCATGTAGGGAGCAATAAACCCATAAATAAATAACATCGAGAATTAGTGCTCATTTCAAGATTTGCTTAGGATCAGCTGAATAGTTTCAATTGCATCTGAGTGAAAGCAGTAGGTCAAATACATTATGCAGCACAAAATTAGCCTACGCTGACATTTTCACAATGGTTGAACTTGCAAGAATGGAATGGATGGCGACAATTGCTTGTGTTCCTCGTGACTAGCACATTTTCTTTAAAGATAGACTTGGGCACTTCTGGTTGCTACTATCCCTTTTTAACATACAGTGTGTGAATTATTTAACAAATCAGGGAAAACACAGCAAAGAGTGTGAATTCTCTGATAAAGACTAAAGCCTGATCTACCTCTCAGCCTGATTGCTTTTTGGACACACATTAAGTTCGGCAGCATCATATGATGCTTGTGCAAAGCAGTGGTGGTGACTTGCAGTGTGGCTTCAGTCTACAAGGATCCCAAATGCCAGGCTGCCTCTGGTGCCGAGTGTGGTGCTCAGAGCAGCCCTCACTACTTCACTTGAGGAGGCATCTGAGCAGAGTGTTTCAGCCCATGGCCCTTGTGCCTCCTGCCTGTTCTCCTGGTTGCTGTGTTCATGCCTGTGTGGGCTTTCAGACTGTTACTTAGCCCTAGGAAGTTGAAGGCAGATTGTTTCTGATTTAGATCCCACCCACTGAAAAGCGGACACATCTTGCATACAGTGTAAGGACACATCCACCACGCACAGCCCTGTGTCAGGCAGCCTGATAATACACTTTTATTAAGCACGTGTGGTAGGGTACAAGCCTAAAAGGATTGCAGTGATCCCCTCTCCTATCATGCAGCTCAGCATAGGCTGGAGAACAATCCTAGATGAAACACTGTAACATTCAGCGGCACTTGGAAAGGGGATTAATTTCTTTTTTAAATCCTGGAACCATTATCATCACCACTAGTAACATGTTGCAGTGCTCGGCTCCTCTTTGCAGTAGACTTGTAAATATTTATTTTCTATTTGACCTTAGTTAGTCTAACCGTAAAAAATAATTAGGCTAAAATTAGGCTTATTTTGAATTATCTCTTCTCTGTGTAGGTAAGATTAGCTCATGACATAGTCCTTAACTTTTGTTTAATAACCTGGGAAATCCCAGGATATCTCAATGTTTTCTGAAGTGCTGATGCTCATACTTTATTGTGGATCTGGTCCAATTTTTTATTCTTCTATTCTACCTGTAGACCCAAAGGTTACACATTTGTTTTTGCCTAGTCCTGAGACTCCATGTTCAGCTGGTTCATCACGCCACTATCTACCCATCTTTCTCGAAGTCATGCTCACCGGAAATTTTCTGTGCACTTACACCTTGCCCTCTGCACACCATAGTTGTCCTGGAGGCTATGGGATTGGTGTTAGAAGGAGCTGAAGTCTCATAAGAAGCCAGGTCTCTGCAGTGGACCCACCACTGTGAGTCATTTTTCACTGGAAGACTGAAAGACCTTACCAAAACAGTCTGATTTCTGCCTTCACTCATTCATTTTATTTGTATGTCTTAATTTAGAGGGAATTGTGAAAACATCAGTGTGTGAAGGTGACTTTGAGAATGTTCCTTGTCCTAAGAAGATTGAAGGTTTTGGGGGATGCCTGGGGTTACTGCACCACCTGGCTTCTATCCAGTGCAATTTTCATCTAAAATAGACATTCAATGGCAGAGCTTTTTTCCCCCTTTTTTCCCCTGGTGAAAATGTCAGAAGATCAGCTGTTCACACTCTATCCTTAACTATGATACAAAGGAACATCCTGTTCCTACAATATTTTATATTATGGCCAGCCAACAGGATAAATTTATGCAGGAACAGACAGGGAACCAAGCTGGGCAAAAGAGGAGAAGAACTGATGGAACAAAGAAAATCCATACCATGTAGAACAGAAAAAAATGGAAGATGAGAAAGGTGCCAGAAAATAGTAGCAGTGAGTAGAAATACTGCAAGTCACTGTGAGGAACATAATGATGTAGCGGAAAGGAAGAAGGACTCCAGCATATGCAGATGGAAAACACAGGGAAACATCCATCTGTCTCCATCATCACATCTGTTCCTGTATCCTCCCCCTACAGGAGTCAGTTCCTGGTCTTCTTGACAGTTGGTCATTCTTTTTATGTCTATGTCCTGGTGCATCCAGTCCCATCCTGGTCCCATCTTCTTTCACCTCCCACCTTCTCAAGTGGCTCTCTGGCTCATATCCATATCCCATATGTCTGATGTCTCATGTATAAGTCTGCTTAAGTGCTGAGAAATGAAAAATAAAAGAAAGGCTTGATTTGTTTGCTGAAGTCCTCGTATCAAATACACAGAGAAAGTGTATTTAGACACGTGCTCTAGCACTTCAGGCTTTTTCTTTTATCCTTCAGATGATGGTCTCCAAGATCTGACTCATGTTGCACAAGGGAGCACAGGCAATAATCCTCAGGATCATTTTGACTGTTTTTTTCTCTTACAGATTAAATAGTGTAAGAGTGGAGAACTCTATGGGAAACTGTCCAGCTTGACATCTGTGTCTGGAAACTGCTGTCATTGACCCCTCCAGCTCTCTATTTGGAGGACCCCCATCCCATAGGGAATATGTGGAATCTTCAAGTCTGTTTTTCTCTTCTCTATGAAGTGAGGGAGGAGAGATGCTGGAAAAAAGACCCAACTCCTTTAACAGTGAAATGATGTTGAGAAAATCACAGCAATGTTTCTGCATGCTCATTAACAGGAGCTTTATCTAAAAGCATGGAAACAGATTTGGTTTTATTTGCCTCTGCCAAGCTGAACATTCGTCTCTGAAACTTCTTAACTTTTTATGATGAGTGCAGCTTTCAGAGCGAGATATAACAGTTGTGATTGTTGCAGTGAATTCAGCATGGCATCAGTTTCAGGGTGATGATAGAGGAACAGATGTGACAGCAGAAACAGTGGGATGCAGCAAGGATGGAAATGCTCCTTACTGTATTTATGCTCTTCAGACCAAAGGAAGAAGTACATGCAAATCATTCCCCACGAGGGAGAAGAGGGGCAGGGTAGGACTGTGTATTTTGGATGCACATGCTGGAGTCTTTCATTTTCCCCCCTACATCATGCTATTTCTCCCTCTGGTTTGGGTTACAAGATTTTGTCCTGCTGTCTCTGAACAACATTTAAATGCACCTTCACAGTTATCTGAAGCAAATGAGCTTCCAGCCACCACGCTTTCAAGCACATTGCACTGCTTCAATGCCCAAAGAATCCTTTGCTAGTCATAAAGGACCTGAAGGCGTGCACACACCTCTGCCGAGAAAAGGAGCAGAGAGCAGATCTGCGGGACAGATCCTTGAGGTGCAGGGAAGGCAGCAGATGGCACTGACTGGAACAGAGGCAGGGAACTTTTCTGCCAATTTGTGTTTAATAGATCTCCTTGGACATGTGCTGGATATTTGGCCAAGCTGGGCTGCTTAAGGCTCTGTGCTGGGCATGGAAACCTTGGAAGGACTTTGTTTTGTCAGGAGCCAGTTCTTTCCAGGTGACTGTGAGATCAGGCTGAGGTTAGATAACGCTTAATTGTTACTTCTACTGGATTTGACCAGTTATTGTTAAGAGGATAGCATTGTCCCAGGCTCACCAAAGCAGAAATTGAGGGATGGGGTTTGAATGATTTTTTTGCTGCCCTGAAAGACAATCCTTTTTGAAAGTAAATCTTGCAAATGGTTTCTTATCCTCTTTGTATTGATCACCTTCTTGTCCTGGGAGAAGGAAATGACCAGTTGACATAGCAGATGTTAACCTTGAGCAAATTTCAGATATAATTTTTTAAACATGCTGCTTCCTGCACAAACCATTTAACTTGCATCTTTATTTACATATATTTCCCAGTACATTGACTTATTCTACTGGCTATTCTCCTGTTTTATTGACCCAATTTCTGTTTCAGTAACAATGTCCAGATCACAAATAGAGTAAATGAAGAAAAACAGTTGCCCTGATCCTAGTTCCAACCAGCACGCAATCTGTTGGGTCCTGATGGAATTGATACAATAAGGGTGTAGGATGCAGTTGTTTTAATACCAAATTTTCTTTTCTGCAGATCTGTTTTATTCCCTTAGTGACCAGAGATGACAGAAGAAAGACCTGAGCAGCAACACAAGATTGAGAAAATGAGGACGGTAATTCTGTGTCCTTCTAAATATGTGCCTCTACCTTGGAGGCAGAGGTCGAATACTCTGCTTGCCAGTGCCAGCCTGATTGTGGCTACTTGGGAATGCTGGTTTCCAAAAGTTTTTGATTCCTGATGACAAATGCAGTTTTCAGAATTAGGCAAAAATGCTGATGACTATAGTGAAGTTAGCGAGATATTAAAAATGAGCTCTAATTACTTATGGTGTTTAAAGCTGATTTCTTCTCAGAGCAAACCTAGCAAAAAATACACATTTTTTAAATTCTGCTATGTTTTACTCTGATAAAATGACATTTCAGAAAAAGCTGAAAAATAAGGAAACAGTTAAATACCTAGTTAGTTTTCTGGGTCTAAGTACTCTGTCACATTATTACAATTGAATAATATGATTAAACTCAAAAATTACAATATTCCTTTCCAGGGCTTTTCTCATTCAAAAATGAGAAAAGTGTTAATTAATTTATTCTGTTTCCACTGTTGAAGTGTTAATTAAATTATCCCAACTCCACAGTTGCATACAAATATTATTGTAGCACACATATACCAAAACTGAGTGAGAGAAATTAAAAGGACTCAGATTAGGGCTCTCAGTAGTTTTCTAAATTCCCAGTTGCCAACCTTTATGATTGTTCTTTGCTTCAGACTGAAAAACAAGAAAGAGTTAACTGCCTGGAAAAAAAGTCAAGAGCCGGAACCTCAGTGTCATAAGATTCTCTGTCTCACACTGATCATTGCTAGTAAAAGCTCAGTATGAAAGAAATCTTCCAATATATTAATATGTCTTAGAAAAAGAAACAGGTAAGGATCTCAGATTGAAAAAAAAAAAAAAAAAAAAAACATAATTGCACCACTGTGCTTTATTTGATCCTGAAAAAAAAGTATTTAACTCACTGTCCTGACATTCCCCTGGTTTCTGCCCATGAAAAGCCGCAAAGGAAATTGTTACCATGACTGATGCAACAGGAGTTTGCCTATTTTGAGTAAGTACTCTTCGTCCAGTAGCAATGTCTTGGAAGTTGTGATGAGCCATACAGCACAATCCCCCTGTGTAAAAGGCTTCATGTTGTTGTCAAGGAGACCAGCTCTCTTGTCAGATGCAGCTTTGAAAGTGAAGCAGTCATATGAAGGAAAACTGTGTATACTTGTGATATTTAAAAAGACACACTTTTTAAACTCTAGAAGAATTTAATTTCTCCTCCTTGCTTACACCAAAACAACAATAACTGGTTTTTAGTAATTTCTTAGTAACTCTGTGTTGTGCTCTCGGTTTCAATAAAGTCAAGTAGCAAAGCCTGAGTACCAGCTCCCAGGCAGTCAATGCTGGCTTTTCTGCATTGAAGCTGTGGATGGTATAACCAGATATGGTTCTGCTCTGATCTTTGGAAAGTGCTGTTGATCCATACCCTTGTTCCACTCGTCAGGGACAGCCTGATCACCGGAGTGGTCTGGCCAAGGTTTTATCTGGCCTTTTGGCCAGCAGATTTGTGAACAAGCAGATGTTCTGCCCTCTGTTGTGCTCCACTTTTGTGCTGTCTCAGAAGGAGAAGACTGGAAGCATCTTCAGGGCCTCTTGGTCCTTTCTCTTGCCTCCACTCTGGTTTACCTGCACACATGTCAATCCCTAATGATGCTTGCCTACCCTCCTCTTGGGGGTCTCATTGGAATTTGAACAGTGCAATTCCCATCTTTCTTCAGTTCTTTGTTCTAAATCTTTACAAACACTGTTTCTGGACCTCCTGCCACACTCACTTGTATCTGTTAGGCTTTCTCAAAGTCACCCATTTCCTGGGCATGGGGTTCCATACCAGGTCTAGTACTTCAGGTGGGGCCATACCAGTGCCAAGCAGAGCTAAAGGACATCTCATGTGCTGAACTTGTGTCTGTGTTTTCAGTGATGTGGTTGCCTTTTTTGGTAACAAAAGACACATGGAGCTTGTGATTGGTTGTCTATCTGTTTCTTGCCTCCTGCCTGCCTCCCACCAGCTCAGTAAATCCAGCCGTGGGAGACCCGGAGCAGTAAATTCCTAACACTTCATTTTGATGGCAAATTTTGGATAGCAAGCCCTCTGGGTCAGGGTGTGCACCCAGTTTTGTATCCATCCTTTAAGTTTTTTTCCTTAGATTCTTTACAAGAAAGTAATTGAAACAACACCAAGAAACTTTAATAGAATTGTGACATCTCCTCCTTCACCCCTATTCACAAGGACGAATACTGAGATGCAGAGGTAATTTAATTGATTTGAAACAGTTTGTTTTAACATATAAAGTTTGGCCGTGTGCCTTTGAAGCAGAGGAAGATGTTTGATGCTCTTCTCAGGTCTTAATTACTCTAATATCCTTTGTTACACATAAAAATTCTAGAAAAATCCCAAACCTTCAAAAATTCAAGTTTCCAAAGTGTATTTTACTTTACAACACTCCACATTCAGATTTTATTTAATACTGGTTTTACTTTGTCAATATTCTGGATTCATAAAAATGAAAATGTGTTTTATTAGAATACTGAATTCAGCTTTATACTGCATGAATTTACAGTATAAACTGTCACTGATGAATGTTCTGGGATTTCAAAAAGTGTTTCCCTGCTGTGCTGAGCATTAGAAATCTTCCCACAATAGATTTTATCTATTGACACTCTTCAGTCATTTCAAGCTCATTAGGCAATCGCAGCTATGACATCTCCTAGTGAGGCTGCAATTGCACTTTACTGTATCATTATTTCCTTTTATGAGGCATGGGAAGGACAGGGACCAGAACAGCAATTCACCCAACCCTGCCCTCCTTTGACCTCTCCCCTATGGCTCTTCTACAGCTGGCTACAAAATCACAAAAGCACCATCAATTTTTATAAGTGCACCTCTCTTTTATCTGTCCCACGTTTTCAGCTTTGCCACATAAATAATCACCTGTGGGCATCAAGTGCAGGCAATGTTTTGTGTTATTCAAAGGCAGCAGTTGTGACATGTATTATTTGCCTCCCACATTGTGAGTCCATGGGCTGTGGTGGGAAGGCTGAACTCTGATCTGGGCCTCCTTCAGCCACAGGGCTGGAATGGTCCCTGTCCACAGGATCCCTGGGACAAGGCAAACAGCTGTCAGAGCAAATAGCAAAAGCATAGCAGGGAAAAGAAGGTCGACAGCAATGGAAAACTGTGCCTGTGGAGTGTAGAGAATATGCAGAGCTCAGATTTTCCTTTGGAGGCTGCAAGTCAGCAAGTGCTAGTTTAATGATGCCTCTATTCCTGTTGGTCCTGCTGTCTGCCCATTAGCAATTGGCAGTTTTCCCAGCAGCTCAAAAGGAGTGATGGGCTCTGGGAGAGGAATTTCTGGGCTGTGGAGCAGCCTGGAATATCAGTCCCAGCCCCAAAAAAGCTCAGGAAAGGGAGCTTTACAGCTCCTTACACCTGCAGCTGGACTTCATGGATGAAGGCTGGTGGTGAGGATGAAATGGGGAAGACAGGCCAGGAGTATGTGGGAGGAGGTCAGAAGTGAGGTTGCATGACCAAGTCGGTGACAATAGATACCTCTGGGGAGGAGGGGAGGAGTCTTGTGCCCTGCTACTGGTCAGGAACACCCACCTTGGATTGTCCTGAGGACATTTCAGTAGAGGACACTTGGAACAGCCAAACGTCTGAAGTCTTCTCAGTCTGTCCTACCACCCACAATCTCTCACCTTCCTGACTGGCTCTACCTGTTGCCAGTCTGGGTGCTGCATGGGCAGGGACAAAAGCACACAGATCTTTCTTGGTAGGATAGGCTGCTGTGCTTCTGGATGTGATGGGAAGTCTCAGTACAGTGTGGGACTGCAGACCATCCTGTGACCACCATGGTGCTCAAAAACTACACATTTACACCCTTGTCTCCCCTGCTTCTATGTACAGGCCAGATAAGGTGTTTCTCCAAGTCTCAGCATATAACGAAGGAAAATGCTAAGACCATGGCTCCACTCCTTCCAACCTAGCAGACTCTGGAGTGAGAGGAAGGAGGCATGTCTCTGCAGCTCCCAGTGGGACGCTGCTCTTCATTCCCAACAACTTTGCTTTTCTAGTGGATCCTGGGAAGAAAAATGGACTGAAGCATCAGGTTCAGTATTGTTTGGGGACCACCAATGACGTTCAGGAGTCTCCAGGAGAGGATGAAGCCAGTGGCAGTGGAAAAACTGGCTGGTGGACAAGGATTGATGCCATTAGATGCAGAGAAGCATCTGCCTTCAGTAGCTGACTCACCTCAGGGGTGTTTGAGTGAACTGGGATTTTGAAGACCTTCCAGGCTTAATCCACAAAACATTATGACACAGAGAAGCACTCGTATCTGTTGATGGCTCACTGGGAGACTGGGAAAATATCATGAAAACAATATTCAAGTGAAAAAATAAAAGGTTGGTTTTGGAATTACTTTTTTTTTTTCTCCAGTCGAGTGAAAAAATAAAAGGTTGGTTTTGGAATTACTTTTTTTTTTTTCTCCAGGCCATTTGCACACTGTTTTCTGTAGGCTTTGTCATACAAGTCTCATTTCTGTAGTGGGGGAAGTCACAGACTTTGAAAAACTCCCACCCTGGAAAGTACTAGTGGCTGCTGGCCTACAGAGCTTCCTTCTCATAGGATGTGACAGACACCACAAACCTTGTACTGCCTCTGTGGCCAGGTCCTCTCCTGACAGCTGAGCAATGACAGGGTAATAAGTCCCCCCAATGGCATTGGGAGATGCATAAGCAGAAAAGAATAGACAATATCTGAGTTGAACTTCAGACTGCTCACTGAGGATTTGCTTTCCTCTAACTTCCATGGTGTATTTTAGCAGCTGCACACACTGGGATAAGCAAGAAGTATATAACTTTTCCAACTGTAATATGTAAAATGCCTCCATTTTCTCCAGCTGCTCTCATTTTTGCTGCAGAGCTTTCCATTCCTCATCAGAGAGAACTTCCTGAAGGGTAAATGGAAGACCCTTGTGACATGGGGGCCAAGAATTGCAACTCACTAAGGTGAGATAACTTTTGGATACTGCAAAGAAAATGCCTCACAGAAGAATAATTCCATATTGGTTATTCAGGGAAGGAAAAAAAAAGATCCCCAAATCATTAAAAGAGACAAGACAAAAATATAAGGGAGAAGAACAGGATGATTTCCAAACACTGACTCTCTCCTGCCAGCATCTTACCTAGCATCTTACTGGCTAAGGCATCTCTGGATCACACGTGCCTGAAAATGTCCTTAATCCATGTCCCTCATGGTGATGAATGCAGAGTGATTAAGGATCTAAAGGTGTATATAGGCATCTGGACGCAATTTTCAAAGGAACACAGATCTCACAGTAGCCCCCTTTGAAAGAGCTTAACTGGCCATTTTTCAACCACCTGGAACACAGAGGTGCACTGTTACTCACCTACGTACCTACTTACCCACCTACATACCCACCCATCTGCATTTAAACACCCTGCTCTGCAAACATGGGCCAGTGGTTAAAAGACATTACAGCTGGTAAGGAAGTTTTGACTGTCTCCATGAAAAACATGGATACAGCCTTCTGCTTCCAGCAGAGAAAGGGGAGGTGGCTTCTTCCCTGCAGTTTCGGTCCAGCTGCCATCACCGCTCTTCTCCTTCTCACATTGGCAGGAAGGCATATAGGACAGTCTTCAGAAGAGAAATCCTGACTCAGTACATCCATGGGACCTGTCACAGGTGGACATTGAAGAAAGACCACAGAGCCCCAGCCTACTAGTGGCCAGGAAAGCCAAATTCATTCCATGGACCAAAGCTGATCCCCAGCGGGGAAAAGAACTTCAGAATGTTCACAGGAAACTCTGTGCTGCTTTCTCCTGGGGTTTTAAAAGACCTTGTGCAGTGAAACATGGCTTGGGCTTTAGAAAACTTACAGGGATACAAATTATTACGGTTCATAATAGAAGAGAAAAAAACCCACCCCATGCTTGGAAGCTAAAATTGCCTGAGGATCAAAAATTGCTTAAGTGTCACTGTTGCTGGAAGGAAGCTCCCAGTGCAACTCTTACCGGTGTCTCTGCTGCCAGTCTCTAAAATGGAGCTGCCTCTCAGATGCTCTCCTTGGAAATGCCTGTTTCCCAGAGGGCAACTGTTTGACAAGATTAAACAGCTCTGATTACGTGCAAAGCATTTCCAAAACTGCGAATTTATGTAAAGTTTTCTTTGAGGCAGTAGAAATGTATACTGCTTTCAAGACATCAATTTTACCTTCTGCACTAGTATGCACCGAATCAGCTCTTTTTCTGCTGTTGTGATGAGCAGCCCAAAATGAATCCCTTTCTGAGCCTGCTTTATGTGGGCTTCATGAAAAAACTTAGTGTGATTTTAGTCTTTTATTTTCTCTCTCTCCCCTCCCATTCCTTAATCTTTCAAAAGATCACTCACTCTTTCCTCCAGGAAGTTTACCTGAGGTGAAGAATATCTCTAATAACATGAAGTTTCACAAGTGACTGATTTCAGGTAAGTGCTCCTCACCCATAAAAAAGCACAATCAGCTTCATCAATCAGAGAAAAAAATGCCATGAATAAAACCACGTTCTCAAGAAAGGATCATATTTTCCTGGAATCAAGGAGAAATGAGTAAAGAAAAAAGCTCTAATATCAGCACAGCTCTATGAATCAGTGTAGAGTATTTCTGCCAAAAATATCTAGCTTTACTTATCATTTTAGTTAAAAATAAAGGCAACACATATTCCAGAGAGATATATATAATGCTGGGAGTACTCTAGAGTAATGAGTTATAACTCTGGTAACATTCAGGGGACTTCAGCAGAAGAAGAGGCATTTTTAATATTCTTTTAAAATATTTTCCCTTTTATAAATGACTCTGCAATTATTTAATAGAGTATAATTTTTAGAACTTGGAGCTACCTTTCTACAAATGATGTTATGAAGTGTCAGTTTATCCTGGAGGGACCCAGGAAGGAGTCTAGTTTTCTCATCATTGTCAAATTTGAGTAGCTTCTCCTTACTGTATCAGTGAACGTATCTCCACCATGAGATAGTCCCTGGGCATCCAGTGGTCATGGGCAGTCCTATCAGCAGCTTTTGTCATCTTCTTCACCTCTCTGCTGTCTCCTGGTATAAAAACCAATCCTGCAGTAAAGGTGCAGAGATGATTAGGAAGGCTGGAGATATCATGTGGAAATAGCAGAGAAGGGTAGTGGTGGGGAGCTGTTTAGGTCTTGTTTCTTCTTTTTCAGTTGCTATATCATTGTCATAGCTGAATTTTTTTTTTTTTTTTAATGTGTTTGTCACTTCTCATACCTAGTAATAATACCAAGAAATAACAAGTCAGGATGGGTTTCAGTTCGTCTTACTTATTTCCAATGCTACCAAGGGGCATCTTCATTTGGGCATAAATCAGTCCCTGGTTTTTGGCTATCTTGGGGTGCATTAAGCTCAGAACAGCTCACCAGATGAAAGAAGTGATCTACTATACTCAGCGTTGGTGCAGCCCCACCACAGTTTTGGGCTCCACAAAGTAAGAAGGATATAAAATGTTACAATGTGTCCAAAGGAGGGTGAAAAATACGGTGAAAGGACTAGAGGGCATGACTTAAAATGATGACTGAGTATACTTCGTTTGTTCAGCTTATAGGAGAGGAAGTGGAGGAATCACCTGAGAGTTCTCTAAAACTTTCTCAAGAGGGAGGTGCTGATCTCCTCCTTCTGGTGTCTCATAGGATGTAAGGGAATGGCTTAAAGCCATGTCAGAGGCAGTTCAGACTGGGTATTAGGAAAACGGTCTTTACTGAGAGGGCGGTCAAGCACTGCAACAAGATCCTCAGGGAAAATGTCATGATCTCAAGCCTGTTGGTGTTCAAGAAGTGTTTGCACAATGGTCTTAGATATATGGCATAATTTTTAGGTTGCTTTGTGTGGAGTCAGCAGTTGGACTCGATGATCCTCCCGGCTCTCCTCTAACTCAGGATGTTCTGTGATTCGACATCCTCGTGTTAGGGGCAATGCACACCTCTGAGATGGTTAGAAGTTTTTGCCATGACTGGTAGCCAGAATGAGCTATGGAAATCAGACAGTGGGTGTATTTTCTTACTTCAGTGGGGGTGGTGTTCAGTCCTGCAAGATTCAGCAGAGGAAAGAAAGAGCAGTGTGGGTCTCCCAAGCCCTACTTGCTACATCCCTACCTTGGGAGAGGCACTCTGTCTGCTATTTAAAGAAACTTTAAAGAAGCTCATGGTGTATACAAACCTCTACTACACGTTATCTGATTCAACTAGTTCGCAGTGGGGAAAGTGTTAGTGGTGATTTTTAGCGGAATAACATGTGGCATGCACACAAGTTGCATGGCATTGATATTACTGTACCCATGAAGGGTGTTGAAGCCCTAGTGCTTCAGAACAGAAACTTCAACTGCAGTAAGCTGTCTGTTTTACCAGTCAAGGATGCAGCAGGGTCATATGTAGAATGCTCAGTTAGAAAGGGAAACACTTCCCTGTAAATGTTTAAAACCTCATTTTATGGAACTGGTTTAGTATCTATTGCAATTAAAGTCACATCCTGAGAAGAAAGCTCGTGGCTGTTGGGTCTGCTGAGGTAGCCATGACTAATATTTGAGGTAGCCATGACTAATATCCAGAGGTAGCCATGACTAATATTTGCATACAATGACATCTTCATAAGGGAATCTAGTTATCATCTGATGCTTGTTTCTGAAAAAAAAAGAATGATAATTTCTTTGTCTCTCCTGGTCACTGCCAGCCTGCATTAGATTTTAAGGGTTGATTGTTAGTCCTGAGCTTATCTCAATCTCTCCATATATTTCTCTCAATAAGACAGCAATCTGAACTTAAATACATTTGAGGAGGATATTATCAGTCATTACAACCTTGTACAGTAGGAAACATTAACTCATTACATAGAATGTTTGAGCCCTTGTTCATTTTTTATTTAGTTTTGAGCAAGTTCTCAGTCATGCAAACTACCATGAAGCAAGTTTCTTGTGCCGCAGTAATGGGGCACATAGGTCCCAGAAAAGTGGTTCAATAGAAGAGTAATTGACAGACTCAAACTGGCTTTTCCACTAGGTAAATTTCTGGAAAACTTGGTTCATGAGACTGTATGTGTTCAATTAGTTCTGTTTGTCTTTGCACACTGCCAGTGCTCTTCGAATCAGCTTAGATAATAGATGTGAGATAGATATGGCTGTAAAGTTTAAACCAATTACTGGTAATGTGCTATTAAAAAATGATAATGGAACTATATAATAGCAGTAAAATAAACACTGATTTTTAAAACCCTTGATGATAACAGAAGTCCTATTCTTTCCCCACATGCATCTCTGTTAAAAAAAAAGGCATAAGGAATTGGCACTCCAGCTGCAATCTAGGAAAAACATACGTGAGAAATGTATGTTGAAGGCATGCAATTTCTTTTGAAACAATTCTGTAGGTGAATAACACTGAAAACCCCAGTAAAATACAGCAATTGCCCAAGACTGCATTCACTCCCAAGAGCAGAGGTTATTGCAGCCTAATGTTTATTATTTGTTTATATATTATTTGCAGTGCGCTCATGACTTGCCAGGCACAGTCCAGACTGTTAAAAAGGAGGTTTCTAGCTCTGAGGTAGACTATAATTGAAAGACAGGGATTATGTTTTCCTTGCACCATAATTTACAGCCTTCAGTGAAAAATTCACCAAGATATGTGATAGCACAAATAAATGTTCCAAGTAACAGTTTTAGGAAAATGTCTTGTTTCTGCTTCCCTGTAAAACACTGATGAAGACTGCAGTCCCTGCAGATGAAAGGACTCCGTAAATATTGGAGCATACGTGAAAGAAAGTACGCAGAGTTCAGAAGAGCACTTCAGCAATTCTTCATTAAAGCCCCAAAAGCAGGTCATGCAGAGGGGATTTAGGCAATTAGAGCAAATCTAACCACTTGGAGAGCAAATGAATGCAACGTGTTAAACCCAGTTGTTTTGCGCTGAGAAAGAACTGGCACGTTCTCAGTGCAAAACATCAGTTATGAGGGAAAACAAGTACCACTGAGCTTAAGTCGGGTCTGGAAAGTGAATCCACAATTAGACAGGTAGGATGAAAATAAAAGAAACTTGATTCCATGGGAGAAAAGAAAGGAGGAGCGTGGTGAAGCGTGTTGGTTCCTATGCAGCTTCTTCAAGAAGCTAGCTGCAAGCCAGCAGGTAGGACCCAAAAGGGAGCCAGAAAGGGCTTTGTGCCACTTACCATGTCAATCCTTGAAAGTCAGGGAGCCAGATGTGTAAGCAAGACCCATATTGCTAACACAGCTGTGCTCAGGACAGGAGGGCTCACTGGTATGCTGAACTGAGCCAACCTGCCAAGCTCCAGGTAGTATATGCCAGTGTGAGTCTGGGATGCCTGGAATGGAGTCACTGCCCTAGGAAGGGGCAATGAGCAACTCTGTGCTGATAATTCATCTCTTGTAATGCCCACAGCCACTTGAGTTGAGGATTATGATGTAAACAACACAATGAAAAGACTTATATGAAAATGGAAACCTAGACCAAGGCAGGTTGTGTCGGACTCAGGTTTGACTTGGATATACTAGACCATCTAAGACTGTTAATATACAAGAAAAAGCTTAACATTTCAACCAGGATTCTGTTCTAAAACACCACTTTTATAGCACTATTGAACATTATTTAAACTGACCCTCCCCCCCAAAAGAAAAAAAAAAATCTGAAGCTCATAATAATGGTAGAAATTTTCATATTATTCACCCATTTCTGTGTCAGGCTGGGTCATCCTGTTGATGAATTGTTTTCAGAACACCCTGGGGAAGACCCAGGTCAGCAAGCATCACTGAGAGCGGAGAGTGTGTTGGTAGAAAGAGAGGCACAAACTCCAGGAAAGTGTTAGTTGCCAAAGGAGATTCTGACATTGGGAGGGGCAGCATCTAACCTGTGGGAGCTCCAACCCTTGGTAGGGAGGCTAAAACCTCCTTCTGAAAGCAGGTGGCTCAGCCTGGGGGGAGGCACTGCAGCTACTGGATCACTGTGTTCAGCTGGACCAGGGAAAATGTCCACAGGCACCTCTGGCTTATGGCAAATGCAAAGTGCTCCACTCACCAGGGGGAAGGAGCACAGGCACAGGCTGTTACTGTGACTCTGGTGATATCCAATAACTCGTTATGCCTCAGTAATTTGGTTATACACCTGGCCTGAAGATGTACCTATTACCACTCAGTGCCTTGCATTTATGATGGGCTGAATGAGTAATAAATAATCATCTGGAACACAGTTTTGTCCCCCTGTTGGTGTAAGCAGTTCCATGGGTGGATTTGTAGCAGGGAAGAAACACTTGGCATGAACTGGGATGTCGGAAGCAGTCCATATGACTACAAGTTCCGATCATCCAAGTGTATCTCTGATTGAGGATTGACATTTCATGATTCTTCCTTACTTGAATGCTGAAACTTTCCAATGAGCTGGGGATTTCTACATCATTTGTTGTTATTATTCAAGTGTCAAAAAGGCAGAGTGACCTCCAGCCTTTCCAGAGTCTAATGCCATGCCATGAGGACAGTGGGACCAACATTCAGAACGTGTCTCACAAGGCGAAATCATATCTGCTCTGGAGAGCAGGGCAAGTGAATAGGAGGCTTGAGAAAACTTCACCTTCACTCTCTTCCATGCAGGCTGCCGTCTTTGATATTGGCTTTATTGACACTTATTAGTTTGGTGCATGTCAATGCATACAAAGGTGCAAAGACAGGAGCTAACACCCTACCTTCAGCAGGCAGGGGGAAAGGAGGTGCCCTGAGGATGCTGGCAAGTCTCAAACCAGCATTGATGTCTTAATAATCTCACTTAAGGGTACTGAAACAGAAACTGGTGTCCAAGAGACTTGAAGGGAAAGACTCAGCAAATGGAAACATGAAATGGGTCCCAGACAGGCTGGGAGGGCAGGGTCTGGAGGGACAGTGGTGGCAGAGCACTGAGGCTCAGGCTGGAGCTAGTCTCCCATCACTACTCATGGCACAAAACAATGTGACCAGGCCCAAAACATTATCTCTGCAGGTTGACCCCAGCAGGAATTTTGAGGGGCTACCCAGGTGGGCACACCCCATCAAGTCAGTGGATTGCTGTGCTGGTACCACACACGGTAAGCACCATGGCAAGGTGGGTCACTGACACATTTCTTCAGCTGGGAAGCAGCAGTGCAAACCCACGCAAGGGGACTACCAGTGTGACCAAATGTCCTCTCTCATACAAACTCCTTTGTTTCTTTCACTCAACATAGCAGAATTGTTCATATCAGAACACTTTCTTTGGATATGCAGGAGGACTTATTGGCTCAGCATACTAAATACCAATAAAACTGGGATAATGAACCATTATTTATGCAGTGGAGCCATTATTCTTTTATTTATTGCACTCACTGTAATTACAGTTTCACCAGACCTGACTGTAACACATCCTTTAATGATGTACCCAAAGAAAGGATTTATTTGAAAAAGAAAAATCCCACAAGTGTTAGTCATTACTTAACTTTCTACTGGAAATTTTTAGGACGGGAGGGAGAAAATATAAACAATGGATTTAGTAATAAAATATGTTTGTTTGGTTTTTTAATCTTTGTCATGTTTCCAATCTCCCCATCGCTCTGAGAGGTCACACAGTGAAAGATGTTGTTGTGCTGCTAAACCCTGACAGCGATAGTGGTTGCTTTATAGCATGAGATCTAATAAACTAGCACATGCAGAGATGCTTGTGGGAAAGTAATTGATGGCAAGCAGAGAACCCCCCTCAGACAATAAAACTTGCCTTATGGCAGCTTCACCAGGTCTCATGTGTTTGGCATCACTGGATCACTCACATCTCTCAGGTTTTCAAATGAGTTGTTTTTCCTGAGTTCTACTCTCTGCCATCAAAGTGTCAGTCTCCTATTCAGTTGTTCTCTAACCCACTCTGCCTTCAGAAAAAAAAAAAAAAACAAACAAGAAAAAAAAGAGAGACTTCGCTTGTAAATTTGATGTAACCTGTTATTTGTTTGGCATGTTTCACCTATCAGGTACCTCTGTGTTGACTAGCCTTTTCATAAATATGAATATAAAGGCAATTCCTTAACTGGCAGAAGAATGAATAAATGGCTAATGATGAGCTCTGTTTACAGTTAACTTCCCGGCGTCCTGTCTGAACCAAAGCCCACCCTCACCCTGAATAATTTTCATTGTGACTGTGTCTTGCTCACAGTGGGGACAGCCTTCTGTATTACTAACTGCAGACAAACACAGAACCCTCAGGCTCTCTCTGCTAGGACCTACAACTTTGAAATATTACCATCTGACTGTCTCTCTCTTTTAGGATGATGTTCAGAGGCCCCAGCCAAAACCAAGACTCCATAGTGTCAGCCACTCAACAACCACACAGAAAATCCAGTCGCCTGTGAGATCCATTGCAGCCATATTTGACTTCAGCTTGATGTTTTTCCCAGTGTATAGATCCCAAATTAAAACCCTGTGGACTGGATAAACCATGTAGCTCAGTCTTGCTTTAGAGATCCAGATCTGTGCTGATCGACTGCTGAGATCATTATCCCAGGTAGAAGCATGTCTCAGGAGATGCCACTTCTAGGTCTGCACTGAGGGAACATCTAGTAATCCTGAATGTGGCAGGAGTTCAAGTGCCATCATTCTGTATTGGGATTTATACAAAATTATATGTGAATATACATATAAATATAAATATATTGGAACTTTCTTCCAGCACCTTTTCCCAGACTGATCTGTTATTTTGTGAATTGCTGTTTGGCTCAGGCACTGTGAGCATCCACAGTAGTTCATGTCTCGAGTGTTCACAGCCTCTGAGACTGTGACTGGCACTGAGCTGGAGGGGAGCTGACAGCTCCTCACAGCATCTCAAACAATTACACCAATCTCAAATGATGGGGGGAAAAAGCAAAGCTTCACTGTGGTAAACAGTGAAACCTCCAACAATGATGAGGACAGTGTGTAGAAGTTCCTGACACTTAATTATTTCATTTGTTTATAAGTTTGCTGTCTTTTTGTGCTACTCCTGTCCCACATGGGGCTGAGCACAAATAACTTATTTGCTGTTCATTCTGTCATCAGAGCAACAATCTCTTTACCTCTGTTTCTGCTTTCTTCAAATGAAAGTCCGTCCCCATTTTAAGCTCTGAAGTCACCCCCTGTGTTTCTTCATGATTGTCTTTGAGATCTATGTTGACTGCTTTCCTGAAGAAAAGTACCAGTTGCTCATAGCCCAGGGAACATGCCTGCATTTATTTACATCTGAAAACAAGCAAGCAAATCTTAGAATGATTTGTGGCTTTACAAACTTTTTCTGAAACTATACAGCATTTATCGCAGCCAGCCCTGGCATCCTTCCTCCCATGTGGTTTGCTGCCGGGACATGTCAAGTCTCACCTTGGATTAGGCTGTTATCTCTTCAGGACTGAGGTTCTAGCCTCCATGGTTTAATGTCACTCTTTGGGTCATGTAGATCAGAACTATTTATGAAAAACTCCAGGAGTCCCTTTTCTTGTGATGAAAACAATTAGGGATTCAGAATTTGCTTTCTGTTCCTGTATTCCCAGCTGTGCCGAGTGTTCATGCCAGAAGGCATCAAATACATTAGTCTACTTGCAGAAAGGGATGGCAATAACAATGGAGCAGGGGAAATCAAATAAGCAACCCTACGATAAGCAACCATGGAAGAGTTGCTTATCGTATTCAACCAGCCCTATGAAGACTTTATTAAATGATTCCTTGGGCACTGTCAAAAGAGCAAAAAGAATATTTGGGCTTATAATCGTTCCTGCAGCAAAGGCAGATTGATCTAAAATCCCAGTGTAAGAGGGTTTCTCCAGGAAGAGTATATTAGAATTTCAGAGTTAACCCCTCTACGATGTCACCAAATCTTTTTGAGTCTGTAATCTTCACCAGGTTTGCAGGACAGATTTTGTGGCTATTTTGACAAGACACCACAGCCAAAGTTACTGTCATGATGTGACCAAATTCAAGTGGCTGAAAGAGCAGACCTTAGCACCATTAAAACAAAAAATATAAAGATGTGTTCACCAGAGTTTAAACAGAAATGAAGCAAGATTTTAGTTGCTGGCAACAGAACCAGAACACGTTGCATGTAAGCTGTGATTCTGTCCATCTAAATGATATGGATGTCAGTACAGCATCAATGCTGCAAACCAGGATACTATTAATTACATTGAAGAAATAAAAGGGGAGCACAATTCTAAATGTATTCCATAACAAAATTAACACTCATAAAGATGGAACATTTTTCTGACTAAGACCTGCAGTCGAGGCTAAGCAGATCACATTGGATCTTCAGAATCAGTGCATGCACGGGGAGTGGTGGGTGTATTTTATTTTGTAGGATGCTTTAAAAGGCATTCTTCCCCCTCTGTCCTCTTCTTGGTCACATCCAAGGCAGGAGTTTGCAGAACTGACTGCTCAGTGCAGAATATAATTTACAGAGTAGAGAGAGCTGCCACAGAGCAACTGCTGAGTGTGCTTTGGTGCGTTAGAGCTTGGAGAGGTTCAGGGAGAACACAGTCAGAGGTACAGAGGACCTTTCGTACAAAGAACTACTGAGTAAGGCTGTCTTTCCATCTGAAAAGTAGGTAGTTGTCAGAGGACAGGATGAAAGTCTCATGAGCAGAACTGGTTGGTTGAATAAGGACACACTTTTCACTTCTCAGCATAAGAACAGAGATGCACTAAATGAAGGAGGTAGGTGTCAGGTTCCACCACAGCAAAGCAAAGACTTTTTGACTAGCATGTAGGTTGGCTCTGAAACACCTCTGCAGAAGTTATCATAGATGATGAAAATTCTGAGAAATACGAAGTTCTAGAGATGAAGAGAGCTCAGTGAAGGAGTCTGAGATCATAAATATCATCAGGTCCAATCAGATTAGAAACATCATAGGAAAAATATCTGGCTCAAGTGGTCTCTGAATGTTAAGAAGTAGGAAATAGGAAGAGTATGTTGGGGAAACATCATTCATACTTGTCCCAGTCTTATTTCCCTAGACATTCATTTTGGCCACACTGAGAGACCTGATATCAGGCTAGACAGACCTTTTGTTTGATGCAGTAAGATAATTTTATGTTATTTGCATTTGTATGTGTATAGAAAAGTTTAAAGAAATATTAGATGTTCTTTTTTATATATAGCATCTATCTGCATGTACTGCTAAATGACTTATATTCAAGGTATATTGTCCCCAAATCAGCTGATATGTTTAAAGTCTAAGCCTTAGGAGGAGGATTAGCCATTGGAATAAATCCATCTGTTGAGGTATTCAAATCTTGATGCTTTCAGTGCCTCTAGTCAAGGCATGTTTTAGCCATGCACAATATAGAGGCATAAGAATGAAATATCAGGGCCTAGGATTTTCAGGTATGGTTGATCCAGCACATCCTTCTGGCCTCACCTGACCTAGAGGGTCTACAATGCACAAACCTCTAAATGTGAGCTAGGGACCTAAGGCTCCCTCTCTATCCTCTTGAGAGGAATGGTTTGCTCAGCATCTAACTCACTTGACCTGTCTCTGCTACTTGCTTTATGATAAGTTGAATCCTATCTCTTCTCTTCATTGAATGTACAGGAAACATTAGGGAAGTGAGTCAGACATGTACCTTTACAAGAGTTAGATCAGCTTCATCCTTTGAGTTATTTACAGTTCTAGTTTTCTAAAAATGCCAGGAGTTTCACAACTCCAGTTTTACAACTAAGAGCTTCTGGTTTTAAATTGTAAGTTCCACAGGCATTCTACTATTATTGAAGAAAAATACTGTGCCAAATTCCATCACACCATCAAAACTCTGTGAATTTAATGAAATTTCACAATGGATTAAATTAGCAAGCTGGACAGATGTTTTGATGAGATTAATTTATTGTAAAACTATATGTAAATGTATTTCCCCTCTTGGTAAGCATATTGGCTTATACTGACTTCGAATAAATTCACTGTAAAGTAGAACAAGAACACAGAATTCTTCAAAGATGCTCTGAGATTTAATCTTGTCTGCCTGTTCAGTAGAACTTCATGGAAATTCATAAGAAATACAGAATTATTTCCAAATCAATCACAATACATATACTTTACATTTCTGCTTGTTTTGTATCCCTGCATTGAATTCAAGGCCAGAAAAAAAAATCAAGAACTGATTTCCTTCTCAAAGTTGTGAAGTTTTTGAATACTGAGACAAAAATAAAAGTTAGTCCTTCTGCTTGTGTCCTCAAGTATGAACCCTCAAGAGGAGCAAAATCAGAGACTAAAAATACAAATATACTCCCTTTTTTTTTTCTTTTTTTTTTTTTTTTTTTTTTCCAATGCAGGCCAGTGTGATTTGTTTGGCTTCACACATGACTTCTTTAATGTAAGCATTTTCAAAAGGGTCTAAATAAATGCAAACAAACCTTAACCTTATGGGTCATTCTCCAACCTGAATCAATGCAAATTTTATGCAGTGTCATGCTTGTGAACCAAAGCTTAAGATAGACTTTTTTACCTAATTTCTTTTCATCTCTGCAGTCTCTCTAACAAAAGTGACATGAAGGTGAAACAGTTTGCTGTGCCCAGAGAGTCATTTATCTTTAAGATGTTCTCACCAACAGTTTCTGCTTTCACATTTAAGCACATCATTTAGACCAGTCTGACTTCACAGGAATATCTCTTGGGACCTCCCACAGTTCCTTTCGGGGTGAAAATTCACCTGACCATCCTGTCTGGATCCTGCATGCAACATTGTATGTCAAGGACTGAGGTGTGTGGAGGGGCCTATCTTTGGAAGGGGGAAGAGGGAAGGTCAGTGCTGCTGTACCTCTAGGTCTCACCTTCGTAAGCACATTTGCGACAAAGATGTGTGGCTGACCAGGGGCTAAAAAGGACTGTGAGTCTTAGTCTGAAGATATCCATGATAGGCTGCTGGGGTCTCGCAGCTGAGTTTATCTCAGCCCCATGATAACAGCAATAACAGCAGCATACTGGTCCAGAGAAATTGTGGTTGAGCCTGAACTTTCTAAATCCTGATGTCAAGCACAGAGAAATCTGGGAATTTTTATTTCCTGAAATAGTCTCTTATTAGAGATTCTACTAGGTAGTGTCAGAAATTTGATAACTGCTTCTTGGGGGTTTTTTGCTTGGTTTTTTATTTTCCCCAAAGCAAAAACTCAGTTGCACACATCCATCTTCAAGACCAGAAAACATGGGCAGACCAGGTCCTCCTCTATACTCTGAGCAAATAAGACTTGACCTCGAGGTGAGACATGGGCAGCAGAAACACAGATGATGAGCACTTCTACTGCACTGTTACTTTTTTTCATAATTCCGAATTCTCTTATCCCACAAACTTTGAGAGTGGGACTTATGCCACTTGATATTAGACATTTAAGTTGCAGCTGGTCCCATGAGGTTAATTTTATAAACAATGGGGAGAAGCAGTCTCTGGTAAAGTGACACAACTGAGCCATTCTGGACCGTGATCCAGGATTGCCATTTTCTGCCCATTAGGTATAAAATGGTCACTGGTTTTGACTGACATACATAATTTTGGTGGATACATTAGGGTGAGTGAATTCCATTCTTTGGTTAAAACTGTCTAGGATGGCTATATACATTTGAAAAGATATCAGAAAAACTCGATTGTCCTTATTCCTCCCTCAATTGGAAAAACATGCCCAAAAGCAGATTTTTCATGGCTCAAACCACCAAAAGATAAATGGTATGTAGGTTTACCTATGTCCCTTTACTTTTATGGGTTGAATGAATAAACTGTCTTCAGAAGGAGACTTCTACAAATGAATGCTATAGGATTCAGGTGGCAGAGTCGAGTCCTCAACAGCACTGAGCTTTTTTTACACCTCCGAGGAAGATGAACTATGAGGAAGAGCTGTGGCAGAAGTAGCCTCAGGAAACAAATGTGATGCTGTAACACCCCCTCCCCATCTGCCTGCAGAAAAGAAGCCTGTGCTGTTAACTGAATGTGGAGCAAAGGGAAGCACTGAATTTCTCAAGAAGAAGACAGAAAGATGTGCTGATTTTCTCTATTGGACAAAGACGCCAGCATTAATTTGGCTTTTTTTTTT
>VXAY01003989.1:434869-484493 GCA_013399855.1 Oxyruncus cristatus
AACGCCACCATTAATTTTTTGTTTTTTTTTTTTTTTTTTTTTTTTTTTTTTAGCTGGATAAAAGACTGAAAGCTAATTTTGTAAGTGTAAGTAACAGTGCTGGAGGCAGAGACTTTTTAGAATCCAAAGACATTAAAACTAAGATGTAAATGGGAACAACAGAATATATCAAAAAACTGCTTGGATACAAAATAGTTGATAAACCCCCCTATAATTCACCCCATTGCATCATGTGTGCTTCCTGTAGTGAAGGCGTCCATTGCTTGTGTGGAAGTTCTTCCTGCCCCAAGAAAGGGCAAAAATAAAAATTGCATTTACATAACAAAAAAAAAAAATTAAAAAAATTCAGTTGGCCAAATTCAGCTTTGGAGGAAACTGCCTTTGCCATCAGTGGATTGGTTTGGTCCAAAGCATCTAAATCTTAAAAGCTGCTAAAGAAAGATGGTTGTCTTGGCTGTCTTCCCACAAATTAAAAAGCTGATTGCAGAGTCTGCATTAACAATATCAGACATTCGCTTCTCATCTGTGGATATCCCTTAATCACTTTTCCCCGAAATGTGATTTGACAAAGATGTGAATTGATGAAGTTTCACACTGAGTATTTACTTCTGGTGAGATCACCCAGGGATTTCTCAGGAGGTGTGTTTGGGAAGCTCTGGCCTTGTAATTAGGATGAGAATAATTTGGCAATAGAAAGTAGAGAGGTACTCTGTTAGCAGAAGAATGTATGAAAATTGTTCAACTGCTTTTGGTGCCCTTTCTTGCTATTGTTGAAACATTGAAACAGCTACCTCAGAAAACAGTTGTGTACTCGAAGGGAGCCCTGCACAGAAGTATAAAGTACTGTATGTAGGCAGTATTCTCTTTGAATAACTCTTCCAATAAAAGCTCCCAGAACCCTTGTATTTGGTCAGATCGTGGTTGTTTTCTTGAATTAAGAAACACATCCTAACCTCTATTTCAAATATGACGCCTCTACCAGCATCTGGTGAGGCTGAAACTCTCATTCTCTTCGTTGCCCGTCGTCCTCTGCAGTGTACATACGTCTTTCACTATGTGTGCATACAGTGTGTATGTCTGTATGTGTGTATGTGTGTGGGCGTATTAAATGCAATAATTATTTTCTTTACCTTCTGCTCCTCCAAAAGAAAGAAAAGCAGTGGAAAGGAGTTATGGCTTTCAGGCGTGTTCTATGTTTTTCCACATGTGTAGGATGGAACCATGCATCTAGAAGATCCAGGACACAGGGATGAGATCTCTGTGTTCCCACGATGAGAACAGTACAAGCAACACTGGGGGCACAGGCAAGCTTGGATGGAGGAATGGGTACCATACGTGTCTGCTAAAATGCCAATGAGCCCATGGTACCCCAGAGCCTTGTGTTTATCGGCATCTACGTCCATGCAAGCAAGGCATGCTGTAGACTTGTGACTTAATAACCTCCTTGAATCCACGCTGTCCAAACATTCTTTTTGATGTTTTAGGGTACTTCTACTGAACTGTTGGAGTGTATCAAATGTCTGAGTAGTCTGACCGCCAGTAAGCAAATGCAGGGAGTCTTGTGAAAGTTGACCTAGAGCCCCTTGGAGGATTTGCCAGACATCTTCTCTGAGTAACGCTCTGCAGACAGAAACAGCAGAATCCTTTGTGTTTGGCTGGCACGTAAGAATCAGGGAAGGGTAACTGGTACCTACTGCAAAGCTTTGATATTTTCCTGTGATGAGCAGTATGTACACACCTCCACCAATCCTCCTGTATTTCATGATAATTTCATTTATTGTCCCACTGGATTTGCTTTTATTAAAGTATTTCACAGAACTGTTGTTCCTCAGTTTAGTTCACTAACAGAACTGAGTAGTTCATCACTTGCTATGGGACAGAAAAACGTGTCCCAGGCTGTTTTCTTATACTGTATTTTTTTATTGTGTTAATATGTCAGCTTTAGTTAACAGAGCAAAAAGTACTCTTAAAGTGAAAACGAAAGATTACTGTCATTCCTTGGGTTCAGTCAAAAATCTTGAGGTGCCAGAAGAGTTTAATAAATAATACACCCTATGTAATGACTTACATGAAACTGCGCTTCACTCCTATCCATCAGGATTAAATCAGATTTATGTTAAAACCAGCCTGCAAAATACATTACTTCTCTGGAAAAAAAACATCTACATGCAGGTTGACAGCAACCAGCACTGGGAGCTGAGTAACAAAAAGTCATTCTGCCTCTCTGTTTGGGAGGGATTTAATCCCATAGAATTCAAGAGAATTAGGAGAGGATGCCTCAGGCATTCATGGAATGAGATATATGAGAAAGAATAGCAGTATTGGGGGATTCTTACTGCATGGTAGCTGAGGAATATTACATATTCATGCAAATTTTGTCACGTATTCATACCATGTGAAACTCCTTTGACTATTTCAGCTAGGTAGCAGCTGTCTACTTTTCTTTTTAGAGACCCCCATTTCTGCAAGTTTTTTAAGATCCACCGCCTGCAGAGCAAATAAATGTATTGCTCTAAAGAGCTGATTAAATGATGGAAATCATTGTCTAAGGGCAACCTTTACTAGTGATTTGATAGAGCACTTGGAATTTTAGTTCACACAATTTGGCCACATTACCAGTATTTTCAGGTCATGATTTGAAGCAAAGGTTTCATTCCAGGATATTTTTACTAAGCTGATCGCTCTCTTTTTGAAAGAAATCTGTGCAAGAGTCTAAGGCATTAATTTAGCTCTAGGTATGATAATTAGCCATTTAATATCCATTGGCATTTTCTGGTGGCTATAAACGAGTGACTGCTAATCAAACCTGTCACTTCTTTGCAGTCCTTCCCCTCTTCAAAACAACAGACCAATTTTTCACCTCATTATACAAATTTTTGTGCCAGCATATCTTCCTTTGGTTCTCTGGAACTGCAGAAGGAAAGCAAAGGCATGCAGTAGCATATGAATGTCTCAAAGTCTTCAGAATTCACAGTTTTCCTACTCCTTTTCAGTACTGAAAGTGCCATTAATTCTATGTGAATGGTATTCTTTACTTTCACCCTGATTTCCCTTCACTCATTAGTTCTTATAATAGACATAAATCAGAATATCCTCCTGGATCAGCTCAGAAATCTTCAGCTTTTTTGCTCACTTAACTACACACCTGCTAAATATTTCCAAATACTTTTCTACAGTGGCTAGAGAAGACCTCCTAGTCCCATTTTTTTCCTATGAGAATGTCTCTCAAGGAGTTTGTCTTTGTCTCTCTTCCCTCACTTTAACTCCTCTGTCTAAGATTACATTTCTTTAAGTCTTGAAGACATTTCTAAATGTCTTCAAGAAACTAAAACTTTGCTATTTTTACCTTTTCTATACAGAATTTACCTCTGTTTCATAAACTTTTAACTTGGCTATGTGGATTCTCATAACCCATAAGTAATAATTTATAAATTGAAATAGTATTCTGTATCTAAATTCTAGTATTTGTCTTCCTGTATTGGTCTTATACCTCACACCTCGCTGGAATCTTTTACTTTGCACCTATTTCAAGGAGGAATCCAAGTGTGACCTGGATAGAAGAACATGCAGAGGTTTTGTGAGCGCTACCAGTGTGGAGATAAGAGAGGGAGGCAAAGTGCTTATGGCAAGTCTGACACAACTCCACTAACGTATAATACTAACAACATAATAAATCTCTGAAAAAACAATACTATCTATGTGATTCCACTTCCAAAAAGTGTTTCCCTCTTCTCTTCTTAAGGGCAGTATTCCCAACGTGGATTTTGTTCCAAAGTCAGGGCACCATATTTTTTTCTTCATATATTAGCAAATTTATGGAAATTTCACCCTCAGAAAAGTTTGTTGCCTCTTTTTCTTTGGTTCAAATGGAACATCTCACTCTGAAGATCATTAGGTTACCATCCATATCTCTCACCACGTTTAAAAATAAAATAAAAATATTTTCAGTAAGCCATCCTTCATTGTTTATTTTCTTTTGTGCTGAATAAACTATCCAGATCAGGAGACACGGCCGGCCTTCGTGTGCGAGGTTTTGGGGTTTTCGAACGTTTTAAAACATTTCAAACCTTTTCACATTACAACTCCAAATCCCTAGCTCTGATTTGCCCATAGTGGAACTTCATACAGTCCAGACAAGACACAGCAGCTCTAAGTCAGCTGATGAGCTGGTGTCAAGGGAGAGAGTGGACAGTGAGAGACATTTCCTCCAGCCCATGGTTTCTCATCTGCAGATCCTGCGGACACACCAACAGTTCCTTGGGAACTCAGCAGCAAAATAACTGTCAAAATTTTCTCATAGATATTTTGGTCCTAAAGTGTCCTACGTGACAGCACATAGGTGATGCACCCTTTGTGGGAGGGGTAGCACATTGTACTGCTGCCCTTTTGTGACATGGAGGTTAAAGGATCCGGAGTTCATCAGCTGTCCCTGCTGACAAACCTTTCTCTCCTTTTTCAGTCAAACCAAAAGAACCTCACTATATGCATTGTAAACCCTGCAGTCCAATTCTACTTCAGCCCAACCTCTGCTTAATGTGCTTGGAGTAAAAGGATCCCACAGTCCATTTGGCAAATCGCTGTAAATTTTCTGGAAGCGCCTGCTGACAGTGTACACAGAGAAATTAGCAACTCTCTTTTTCCAGAAGGGTTACAGCAACTCAGGCCATAACTGCCTGGGACACTCTCACAAGGCTCTGTAGGACACAGTGATTGATTAAGGCTGTAATTTAATACTGGGGCTGTTGCTGCTGCCTGTGAGGCCGTTTCCCTGTCTTTTTGATGCTGCAGAACCTCCCACCAGGAGACTCGGGGGGAACTAAGTCATAACAGGTGATGATCATTGGTTTTAATGCCACTTGTATTGCTTAATCATTTTCACTGTTTATGAGCTTAGGAAGGTGCAATTAAAAGAGTATGCAGCTTTGTCTGGCAGGTTCAGTGTGCAAGAAGAGAGATTTTGGGCTGTATGTCTCATTGGGTTGCATCATTGTGATGCAGGGTCTATTGTTCCTGGATTTGTAAACCACCCTCTGCATTTGGATAAGTCAATTCCTTACCGGGAAACTATTGAAAATTAAGAAGGGTATGCTATATTTAAAGATTAAATGTCCAAAATCACAGGATGGAGAGTTGAAGACAGAAGAGTTTTTCTTGCTCCTAATGTCCGGTTGTGGTTGTCGTGCATTGGGTTTCCAACTCCACAAAGATCAGCTTCACACACTTGTAGTGTTTGATGGACTCCAAATGTTGGGGAAAAAAAAAAAAAAGGCAACAAGCCAGCTCTCCACCAAGAAGGTGCCCAACCTTCTTTGTTTCAGAAGATATCAAAAGTTACTACGCCTCATTAGCAGTAATTGAGGATTCTGTCTGGGGAAAATAGTTTACAATGTTTTGACACTTTTTCTGTGAAAAGAAGTGTCCTCAGGCCCCAGAAGGGAAAGCAGAGCTGCTGAAATTCAAAGGAGGGTTTCCCAGAAGTGCTCAGTGTTGGCTCCATTGCTATCCCACTGATCTTTGAGTCAAATAGAGGTCACAGACGCAGGAACAGACTCACAGCCCCAGCCTTGGCTGTTTGTCCTCACTCACTTGTGGCACCTCAGGAACCTGCATAAAGCTGCAAGTTGTACAAACCCACCTTTCTTCTGCTGTCAGAACCTGTGACCCAGCAGAGAGTAAACAAAGCCAGTCTGTCCCAGTGCCCATCTCTCACACAGTGCTGCAGGAGAGTGACGCACCTCAGGAGAGCTGGAGGGAGGGTGACCATCAGTAACCAGCACCTTAGTGATGCCTGACTGGGAGACAGTCCACCAGGGAAAGGCTGCAGATCCCAGCGTGCCCAAGGCCAGCCCACCCCACAGTGTATACTACTCACAGCGCAACAGGCTTCAGCATCATGGGAATTCAGACAGAGTAGCTCCCTTTTTACAACCTTCAGAACCTTTCTGATATATTCTTAACCAAATAGTAAGTGTCCCTGTTGCCTTTAGTAAGTGGCTGGTCCAATGCCACCTTTTCTCACAGTCTCTGCAGGGGCGAAGGGGAGAATTTGTAAATTCACTTGCAAGTTTCCCACAAGGTGTGTTTCAGTTGGTAAGAGCTGTTTGCTGAAATGAGAAATTCTCTACAACAGCATGATAATTTTATTATGCATGTTATTATACATCTGAAAACACATGAAATACAAAGCTTTTGGTAATGAGTTGTCTGTTGATTTTCCTGTATATGAACATTTGAGTTTTATTTCAAAATTAGTTTTACTTTGTTATAAGATCTTAGCTGAAAAGTTTTAAAGTTGAAACGATCATTGAATATTTTCCATGTTTTGAAAATTATTATGGTAATTTTATGTCATAAGACATTTAGAATATCTTTCCATTTTTTATTGTTCAGAATAACTTTCCCTAAATCTGTGAATTCCTCATGAAGGAAACATTCCAACTCCCCTCCAATTTTTGAATTAGTGCTGGCAGTTCTTGTTAGTCATGAAGCAGGATGAAGAACAGAATGAAAGAAGAACATCTTTCAGCTGAAACATTCAGTTAACAAGTCACAGAAAAGAGAAAAACACCCTCTCAGTGCAAGGCTTTCTTTTACCATTGTAAGTCTGAAGATGTTTTTTTCTTTTTAGGCATTTTCCTTTTTATCGTTAGGAAGAGGAAATAAAAGGCAAAATGAGAAAGGCAAAGTTTATGCAAATATTAAAACTGTTTTAAAAAATAAGTTAGTTTTATAAGTTAAGTTTTATAAGTTAAGAATATGAACTGCAAACCAGGACTGACATATCTATGTGTACAGGCTCACTGATACAGTGTGAGAAACCATCTTCCTTCATCTGCTAAGGGAAAGAGAGGTTGTAATCAGAAATCAAACAGAGAGAAAGAGTGGGACTGATATGTTGTCAAACTGTGAGTGCTACATGAGCACCAAGGGCTTTGGTGCAAGTTGCAGCCCAGCCTCCCACTCTCCTGGTGGCAGCTCTTGCCCCTAGGGAAATCATAGAAGATGTTTGTACCACCACTCCCATTAAGCTCCAGGGTATCTACAAACCTAGAGCAGGTGCTACTGCATCATCCTATCCTCAAATCTGGAAGGGTTTTAGCAAGGGTGATTTATCTTTACCATCTCTATATCACTATCTATATCTAAACATATCTCTGTAAATCTATATACCTATACCAATATGGATATATATATATATTCATCTCTATAAAATAAAAGTTTAGCTTTTGGACTAATCAATTGAGAAAAAATGAAAAATTGTTATTCACTTTATGCCTAAACATCCCAGTCGCGTAAGAAAAAAGCTGGGAATAAGCTTTTGTTGTTTTGTTTACACTTTGGTTTTTGCATTTAAGCTGACAGACAAAAGCAAGGTTTCTATGTTTTTCTCATCTTTTTTTATGTGAGATATAAATGTATTACATTGTAATTTTGTCACTTGAAAGTAAATATACTGCAAATTGTTCAGTTCTTATGTGACAGAGGTGTTGGATTTACAATTTAATATACTTGTACTACAGAGATGCACTAGGAAAGCTGCCTGGAAATGCACTAATGAGGAGGATTACATAAAGTTTAGGGTGAAACCTTATTTTTTGCTGCCTGTGAACACCATATAAACTGTGGATCTGTCATGTTTACCTCTTCATAAAGGTGAAGCTGGATAGAGTTTCTCCTGGCCCCCAAACCATCGGGTTAAGATGTACTCAGAGCTGGTTGTCTTTCCTTGGTGCTCCAAGGCAGTGAGACCTCGGGTGAGGAACAGAACCTGGCTCAAGTACAGCAATCTGCCAGACTGGAGCTGCTTTGGCTTTTCATGCCCTTCTTGCACTTATCGCAGCCAACTGTTCAGCATGTGTTCTGCAAACTTCCCTTTGCAGAAACTCATGTTTTCAATCCATCTGTATAGCAAAGACTAATCCATTTAGCATCCTTCACATTGCTCATGAAGAGCTGAGAAAACAATGGGGTTAGTTCGGTGCCTAAAGGTGTGCCCAAGATATGGTCAATGTATCATATTTGAAGATGAATTCACCAAACACATGGGAAAATTATTTCAATTGTTCCAGTGATCTGACCAGTCTGTAAGTCTTGATGTAAGTCTTGTTATTGCAATGGATTAACATGTCACAGTGATTCCTCAGTCATGTTTTGATTCATGTTTTGCCATTAATATTGTTGCTAGAGTAGAAGTAGAATGGTTTACCTTGCACAGCAGTGAAGTGTATTTTAAGATTATTTTCTTTTAGCCTGTTGGGAGCATTTGGTGATCTGTTGTTGGGCTTGATCTGTGGTGAACTGATTAAAGTGAAAGTGGTAGTGCCTTCCCTGATGTCTTCTCACAGATTTGTAAATCAGCTTTAGAGCTGTGCATGGCAGCCACAGGACTGCATGTGGTAACTCCTCTAAGAATAATGTGTTTCTCAAATAACCTTAGGCAGCTGAAGCTGCTGGTGTCCTTTTTCTTTATACCACAGTGCCTCCCTATCATAACTGTCACAACTTCCCTGCTGAAAACTGAAAGAAGCCCTAAATCTTCTGAAATCTTGATTTTTTAAAGTAACTCAGAAAAAGTTTGAATCTTATACTTTACAATGAACGGCATTGAAACTAAGGCTGCTTTGTGCTTGAAATTCATCACAATGGATTCTGAAAGGCAGAAATGGGAGATATCAACAAAACAGACATTTTCATATTTTACTTCTGCACACAGCTCTATATCTGATTCCCATGTTTCCTTTAGATGTTCAGGTTTTTTTCCATACCTATAAATCCCCATACACTATAAACACATTATAAATAGCGTGTTTCAATAACTAGACTGTTTTTAACATCATAGAAAGCTGAGTTAGAGTGAGTTCTTACAGTAGAGAGGAGACAAATTGATAGTTTGAGTCCAGCTTCAAACTACTTTGATTGCCTGAAATCAGACCTGTAGGGGAGGAAATCTCTTAGGGTCAGTCTCCATGTTTGGGTATTATTGCTACTTCTCCCATGTTTGTATGTAAGAATAGAAAGACGACAACCATGAATGGGTGTTAAATTACATATTAGCACTTAACCTAGTTCGTAAAATACTCTGCCAAGTCCAGTGGTGTACAGGGTCCAAGAGAGTGATGGAGAGCTCCGGGGCTGTGCGGAGACATGGGGCTGGGCTGTGTCTTTGTTATGTTGAAGTTAAGGTGAGATATGGCAGCCAAAGGTGGGGACACGGGCACTAGAGCATGTCCATATTCATCCCTATCTTTAGCATGTACTTCGGGAACTGTCCAGCTACACTTGGATCTGAGTATGTCAAGGCTTGATAAGAGCCCTTCAAGGACCAACAGAATTTCTGTGCCCTCTTTTTGGGAGTCTGAAGGGTTTGATAGTCCAGTACCACACACAGAACTTCACTTTCAAGCACTTTTTTCATATGTTTAGGCCGCAGCAAACTGTGTTAGGGCCTTGCTACCATGCTAGGAGACAGCTAACAGAGTGGTTGAATAAACAGATAAAACATAAACATCTTATGAGGACACTAAAGTGAACTACATAAAATGATACATCACCATAATAGTACCACACAAGATGCCTTCTCTTATAGTAGAAAACCCACAAAATGTGAAACAGAGCATCTGGCACAGTACTAGTTGGAGTCCCTTTATTTTGGCAGGTAAGGGCAAATAACACTTCAAAATCTTTTACAAGTTCACCCAAAGCACATGTGAAAAGAAAATTGCCTTGGACTGAGAGTAGCAGAATAGCTTTTCCCCACTGTAACTAATGCAGTGGGATAGTAGTGAAAAAAACTTCACTGAATTCCACCTCTGGTTTCAGCTAACACACAGCTCACGCCCTAACCTGTTGTGTTCTGGGATCAGTGCCATCGTGTCAAAGCAAGAGCAACACGAGGGACATAATGGAGAGGAAGAGGTAAAAGCCATGCAGCTGTTATCACCTGCAGCCATCATCCTTGCCTATAAATTGTCAGTTCCTTCAGAATCCGCTAGCTTACAGAAATGGCATAGACCAAGTGTGCAAGGTGAAAGGGATGAATACATCACCCCACTCAAGAAGCTTCTGCAGCAGATACAAGGGCAACCAGAATGCTGAGGCTTTTATGCTTCCAGGTATGGCACGGGGGACATCCATACCACAGTGCAAGAGCAAGTATGTGTACTGTTTCCATTAGCTAGGTAACCATTTCACTCATAGGTGCTGGAGTTACTAATTAAATTTATGAATTAGAGTCAGAAACCTTATGAATTAAGCAATGAATTAATGAATTTACATGTTTGGTCGTTGTTTGATGTGTTTGATTTCTTTCCTAATGAACTCATGAAAGTGAATTTATGGAGTCCTGTAAAATTGAGACGTCCAAATGGACTGTCACATTTGGCCACGTTTGGCCAAAGATGCAACATGAAGGGACCACTTCTTCCACTTAGGCTGAATAATATCCTTAAATTCTGTGGAAGCAATACAGGAAGAATACAGTGCTAGTAAGGCAGTTTCATACCATAAATTGAACACCTTTACTTGAATTATTTTCCACTCACTAACTCTTTAAAGTTTATTTTCACAGAATTCCCCATGACAAATGGGGAAGACACTTAGAAAAAAGAAGAGAAAGATGGATGGACTGAGTATCTAGGCTCCAAGGAAATATTTTTCCAGCAGCAAAACCTGTTACTAGACAGAACAGCCTTAGGAAACTTTTGCTCCTTTAATGCTCCTGATATGTTTATCTGGCCCATGAGCTTCCAATATCTATCTTTCAAAAGCAAATTTTCACGTTACGCTGCTTTTTTCTGTGTGTGTCATTATAGAAAACTGCTTCAATTCCTTCATCTTCCGTTTGGGAAAAAAGCAAAGCATGATAAACAGAAAGGAGTAGAAAGAAACAAGGTTAGAGTAGAGAAATAGGGAATAATAGGGACCAGAACTTGAAATAAACAGAATATAATGGTAGGGGAAATAACTGGTGGATGTTAAGACATACAGACCAGTTAGATAAACGCTTGGATAAACCTCAATTTAAAAAGCTCACTGAACTTCTTGGAAGACTTGCCTCAGACTGTCCTAATGACAGTTCTTTTTCTGCTTCTTTAGAAATTCCTGCTCCAACAGAGTGCAAAAGCATCCTTTCTCCTGTATGTTAAACAGGACTTTGTATCTTCCTTTTCTACGCTTGGATAGGGGAAGACACTGCGCAGGCTTAAGATAGTCAGGCAGGAAAGCAACATACTTAGAGATTTCGTATTTGATATGCGCAGAAGTTGCATGTTAATTTTTATCCTCTTATTCTCTACTGAACTAAAAGCTATTAAAAACTAGAAGATGGGGTTTTTTACTGAAACTGTACAACTACTGTTAACACAGCATGCTGTTGATAGCATCCTTGCTGAACTCAAACATCTGTTCATGATTAATAAAGGAAAAGCAAACGATGAAAACTCTGTGATTGGCATATGCGTGTTGCATCACATTTTTGGATGTGTGCAACATTACAGCAAACATAAATGAATCCTCCACATAATGAACATGTGATCCCTCAGCACATACTGCTGGGAAAGCTAAGTCTTTAAAAATGCAAGGATAGCTCCATAGGAAGAAAATGCCTCCTCAAATTTACTCATGTATTGCAACTGTCTCTCTTCGGAAAAAAAATGTATCCATAGTTCTACTAATATATTTGCATGTTAGCTACTTATTACACTTATGACAACTTTATATGTGTGTAACATTCTAGACAAAAGAAATTTCAACTACAAACAAACCCAAACAAAATCACAAACATCTTGCAACTATTGCAGCATTTAAATCCTTTCTCAGTCTTAACAACATAAAATGGTGGTAGTTTATCTCCTATATCCTATTATCTCCAAAAATTGATATAACTGGAAGGAGAACTGTTCTGATAGACAATCTATTTGTAAGTCCATGATTGAACTGAGGCAGACGGAACGTCTTTCATGCAGTAGAGTCAAAAGGCCTTCTAGTAAGAAAGCTCAGATGAGGGCTAGAGCAGAGCTGCTGGAGCAGATGGAGAAATGTGCAGTAGCTTGGTTCAGGTAAAGCCCCACATTATGAGCTTGGATACCTGGAATGGGAGCACAGACTATACTTGACTGCAACCTTCACTATTAGCATCAACTGCAGCTCTAAAGAGGAAAAATGTCACCAGACATTTTAGTTTGGGGAATCACTTCAAATATTAATTTTCAGTTTATAATTGTTTTTGCTTTAAGTCCTTAGTACAGAATTTCACCTGAAAGTCTAGAAGATCTGAAGTGAAGGAAGACTAATTACTCGTGGCACCTTGTAATGTCTTGTAAAAATATAATATCCATAGAGAAATCAAATTAATGAAAGATTAATGTTGTTACAGGCAGCTCAATTATTTATCTACTTGCTTTTATTGAAGATCTACAAATATCTGAAAGAAAAGGCTAATGAATCATTCATTAGTTCTATTAAAGGGATGAGACTATAACCTATGCTGCTGAGCCAAGTTCTTATTTTCAGATACTTGCTTTTTACATATTTTAATGGTCAGGTTTGACTTTGAAGGACAGAGGGAGTGAGAATCTGTTCCTCCCACTTATTTTTACCAGTGAGACATTGAGAAGCCTAACAAGTTTCTTGACACAGCTGGCAAGTCTTCTACCTCCCAGTTTGGTATGGTGTCTTGCTACCGGAAGACCTTTGCTATCTCATTTCTGTGCATTTTATATATTCACAATTCAACAGAAAACATCTCACCCTCCTTATTGGTAAAGAACTTTGTATCCCTTCACCTCACTACATTACTCCTCAGAGGTCCTTGGTAGCCTGCAAGGGAGCAGAGAAGCTTAGACCACATTATGGGTGTTGCAGCAGAATCAGGGGCCCCAGCCAGGGTACATATTCCCTTGCACCCTGCACAGTTCCAGAAAAAAAAAAACAGTTACATCCCCTACCAAAGAACAGATGAGATGTCAGTGACGCAACCAGATGGAGAGATCTGGAGGGTGGGGAGTCTCAGCACAGTGGCCATCACCTGATCTAACCTACCTCACCAGCTCGCAGATGTGCGTTCTAAGACCATCCTAGCCATAAAGGAAAGAAAAAATGTCCAGATGACAATTTCTCTCACTTGGTCTAGACTACGATTTTAGACTGAAATAAACCTCTGGTCCATTTATCTGATTTGGTTCTGTGGCTTAACCTGGCAGGCAGCAAAACACCACCACCACCACCATTCACTCGCTTCCCTACAGTGGGATGGGGAAGGGAATCGAAAAAAGGGTAAAAGTCGTGCACTGAGATAAAAGCACTCCTCAGCAACAACCAAGTATCAGTGTGTGCTACAAGGAAAAAAAATTACCTGTGTCAGGAATAAAATTTACTGTATCCCAGCCAAAACCAGAACACTGAAGTTTGAAGCTTTTAGTGTTGTTAGACTACTTGAGGTGTTACTGATAGAGATGCAATTGGAAGAACTACAACTTGGATCCAAAGGAATCTTGCCAAAAGGGGATATGGGAGTAGAGGAGGGAGGATGGACAAGGGAAAAATTCAGGGTAATTGAAGTACATAACAGTCATCTATACAGTATCTTTCATCACAAACATCCATAAGTACCTTCTGTCCACATTCCAGCTGCCAGTTATGTTCCTCACTTCATGTGCACAACAGGAAGCAAAAATGCACATTTTCTAGTTGCCTGGAATGTGCTCATTAAAAACTACATATTACTGGTAGACAAGAAAAGGCATGGTGTTTATATTCAGATCCATATTTCCATTAAAGGCTTACAGCACCAGCTCCTGATGTGTTTCCATGCCTGCCCTGGGCCGTAAGCGGAGATCATTATCAACATGCAGCAAGCCCCATATGTAAGGAATGGGGTTCATAAAAATTTTATACAATATATTTTCTTAAACCTCTGGGCAAAATACTGTGTACTGTAAACAGACAAAGCTAGTGAAGCGCACCTCCTCCTGTGGCAGGGACTCTCAGTCAGTCTGCAGAGTGGCATGGCACAGGGGCTGGGCATGATGTTTTGTTGCTCAGCCAAGGACACAGAAATAACCTCTGTTGTGTTAGAAATCCCAATCCATTTTAAACATCTTCGTGGGCTAGATCAAAAGATTCGGCTGACAAACTCACAGTATAGCAAACAGCATGAGAAACCTTTGACTTCAGTGAAGGAATTCGAGTCAATGTTCCACGAACTGAACTGGCTATTCCCAGGAGGACAGATCCTCCAGCAAGGTTTCAAGGAAAGAAGAGGCTGGAGAATGTGTTGCAATCATTCGTTCTAGTCTTGCTTGTTGAAATTGAGGCTGGTTCTCATGGTATTTTAGTAACTATTATCAGTGTCTTTTAAATGTCTTGCAAGGTTTGGGGTCAGGTTTTTTGTTTTGGGGTGGGGTTTTCTGTAATCTGGGGTTTTCTGAAGACCTATGCCCACTACCCAAAACAGGTCTAGTTTGTCCCAAATTCACCCAGCTCATAGCACTGGGTTTTCCTTGGTGGCAAAAGTGTTGAGGCTCTTTGTCTGCATTAAGCCACCCAACAACTGAGCACTTGATCCTTGCCCCTCTGGTTTGCCCTTTTTTTGGGATGAATAAGCAGGAGGGCAATCTGAAGCTATCACCACCCCTTTTGCAAATATATGTATGAAATGTCTGCTTGAATTATCTTCTCACAAATCTGTAGTAAGTGTGTTAAGATCAGGTGGAGCATATCCTATCATAAAATGTTACAGGCAGCTCATAGTTGATGGATGAAGGGTCAGGCTCAAGCCTTATCATTCTGTTATATTCTCCAAGATGTCATGTGAATTAATCAGTCTTTTTATTGCAAGTCATTAATTCAATTACAGAAAATGATGAACTGTATTTATTTAGAACATTTTTGGAATAGACAATGATGTTTTTCACCTGCACTATTAACTTCCTTATGTTTATTAAAATATACTTGAATTCATATCAATCATCCAAGTGAAATTTTACTTTTCAGAAAAACATTTTTTTTCTATAAACTTTAAATTCAATTGTTTGGGGTAAAACTTGTCTTCCATTAATACACAATGAAAATACATGCTCTCTCCTTCTATTTCTGTGAAAATGAAGGCATTAACAAATTTATAACTGGCTTAAATTGACTGGAAAAACTGTATGGGATGTTCCAGAAGAATTAGATTACAGATTAGTTAACTAGTGTCTTCCAATTTGATAAGCAGAGAGAAACACAAACTTCGCGCTCTTTAATCAGGAAAGAAGAAATGGAGTTTATCATAAGTAATGGTTGTTTAACATTCCTTATGCTTCACATAAGTATAAACTGGGACCTGCATGTATCTATTTGCCTGTCTGTCAACATATCTTCAGATGAGAAAATGAATGTAGCATAGGACACCCACATTTACACTGTGCACAAATGTCTGGGATTCCACTCAAATATGGAAGCAATTCAGCTCAGTGGGATAGATCCTGCAAGCAAGTTATAACCAGATAAGGGCCTGATGTAAACCTCATACCTTCTGGGGCATAGGTAGCGCATCCAGTTGCCCCTCCTCACAGTTTTTGGTACCTATTTGTCTTCCAGCAGAAGAAGCTGAAGAGGACCTGGACAGGGGCTTTTAGACTCTGGCTAAATCAAATCCTCTACAGGAAACCCCAAAGCTTTAGATCTTTCCCAAGGAGCAGAGTTGCTGAGGGCTCCTCACCCTCTGAAGTGATTTCTTCAGGCTTCATAAAACTGAGGACCCTTGGGGGCCCCTCAGGTGACCAACAAGACACATTCACCACATTTTTGGGAGCTCCAGCAGCTGCTGAGCATGCACCTATGCCCTGTCTCTTCTTTTGCCTTCAGGGGCTCCAGGCTATGGGTGCTGTCAGAGATCCCACAGAGAGAAAAACCTGTTGAGCCTTCAGGAGTGACACCTGAGTGGTAAATAGCAACCAAATGGCAGGTTCTGGACACCAGGTCTAATATCTCTCCTGACACAATAGACTTGCTACTATGTGCACATCCAGAAACTTTCTAGTACCTCGGTTGCAGTGGAACAAACTTGGCCTTATTAGTTACTGCAGAGAACATGTTAGAGGGAAAGCTGGCTTTAGAGAAGTTTATCAAAGTTATGAGGTAGAAAATTGGCATGGTTATTAATCATTTATAATTGTAAACATTTTGTTCCCCAGATGTGGTATTTCCCCGCTGCCTATGAAACTCTTCTCTCTGAGTCACTGTTATTCTGGATATATCTTTCCCTTACTGAGAAGTGCCCTGTGTACTTTATTTATTACGTCTTTTATTCTCTTCCTGGTAGTTTTCCAGCTGGTTTCTCAAGGGGCTGTGGCATGTGTTTGAGCCTCGTGAAGCAGATGGAATGGCAGGCACCGAGGAGACAAATGTCCCATGTGCAGACCGAAGCAAAAGGAACTGAGGATCTGTTTCAAATACCTATTGAAGAAATCAAAGAAAGCAAATCAAGCTAGATGTGAATATCTGTTGCCAACAGAGTGGCAGCTCTGACAGTCTCTGTGGCTTCAGAGTTGTTGGGATGACCATCCCTTGCCCACCCAACAGAAACTGCTGGATGTCATGTTGGTTTGCATATGCCCTTGATTCACCTGTTACTGGCTATGCACATTCTGCAGTAGCTTTATTATCTCCTTCCCAGCAGCACCACAACAGCAGGCAGCAGCAGCAGCCCCAAGGTCAATGGTGTCCAAGCACCCCTCCTGACTCTGGTGAAAAGGAGGACAGCTCATAACCAGGGTGGCAAGCTCTGTGCTACAGACATATTGCCATGGCCTCTTGCAACCAGAACAACTCTGTGACCTGGTCTTAGTACTACCGACAGAGACAAAAGGCTAGCTCTGAAAATGGAAATTTGTGTCCTCTTGGGTTACCCTAAGCCAGGAGTTTTGAGTATTTCTGCTGTTTAAAGTTTGTAAAACTTTCTCATGGTGCTGAGACAGAAAACATTACTGCAGTGCAAGGTATTATTTTTCTCTCTGTGGTTCTTGCCAAAAAATATATACTTGCCAATGAAGAGCCCACACAGATTCATTAGCTCGTTGTTTTTATTTTAGTACTATTTTTGGCCTCCCTTGAACAAATCAGTCTTAACTTTATAATTTTAAATAGTTGCTGTGTACACAAATTCAGGTAATCTTCTTGCAGACTTTAACTTCTTCAGGAACGACAGCATATGAAAGCCAAATCTGCTAGTATTTCGTTATGAAATATTTTTGGGGAACGTAAATATAGAAGCTGACTAAAGCACTATTCTCAAGATTGTTTATTGCTATTCTCTAAAAAGATATTAAAAAACAAGGTCTCTCTGAAAATTCAACTGACACAATTTCACCAGAAGTTGTTAAAGAATGGGTCCACTTTCAAGAGGAAGCTGGAGAAAGATTGGTAACCTTTTTTTTACCCTCCATCCTCTTTCAAAGATATGGATGAGCTCCACATCATTTCTATTACTCCACAGAGTTTAGAGGCTAAAAAAATGCAATTTCCTATGCAGAGCAATCTGGAACATAATCTGATATCCATCAACAACAAGGATGGTGTTGCCTGGCAAACAGTAATGGAAATATAGAGAAGAAAAAACCCTTAGCTGAGATTTTCTTGAACTGCCAGCAGAAAAGCAAAGTTACATGTGAAGAGCTAAAAGGTTTCCTTCATCAAAAAATAATAACGCATAGTTTTTTTTCCTTATTAATAAGGGACAAAGAATATGTCCTGACAGTAGAACTATTTTTGCCAGTGAGCTGTCATTTAATTCATGTACTAGCCCTATATTCTGTGTTTAGCTTGCACATAGGCAAGCCCTAGGAAGAATTATTCAAGAAACTTCAGCTGTTAAAAAAATTAGAAGAACTAGGAATATCAAAAGATGTGGTGCAGAATTGTGAGTAAAATTCACTGACCACAATTATAGCTTTGTTATCCTACTCATTTAGAAAACAACTCATCTGTGGCTATTTTAAAAGCAATATCTGATAGCTGAATTCCATTCTTGTCTTTCCAAAATATTAGGATTCTGTCTGTATTTCATAAAAATTAACATCCTTTTATATATTTTCCTATTTTCTTCTCAGGAGACAACTGCATTACCATTCCTTCATCTCAGGGATGATTAGGCACCAAGACAGAAAGAATAACCTGGTAATAACTAAAATTTCTCATACAGATTCATAACCATATAAATACTGGAACAAAAACTCTGCTTCCACAGACAGCGGATTATGTAGGAATTCTGTAAAATTCAACACTTAAGCAGATAGTTAGTCAGAGTTCCACTGTTTTTTTGAATAGCATTTTTTGTTCAGTTACTTTCTCTCTGTGCCTCTAAAATAACGCAACCGATGACAGAATGTCGTAGATCCTTACTTTCCATTAAGTCAGAAGGTCTGAATAGAAGAAGTGTTCTCACCATCACTCAAAGCAACTTTTGTCTGATTAAGTGCATGATTCAAATTACTAAGTGTTAAGGTCCTAAGTCTTCCATCTACTCCATACAGAGAGGTAAATACTTCAAAGGAACTAATTAGAGCAACTAAGAGAACAGTTTGAATGGTTACCCAATGTCAGTAGCTCAGTTAATGAAGAAAAATTGCTTTTGTAGAAATAAGTTTCAATAAGTTGTATTGATTTGTAAACTCAACATTAAATGCTGCCATTTTGTAGTTATTTGTGACATTAAGTATTTGCACCTTGGCATATGCTTTCCTCTAGACTTTAGGTAAGAAAGTCAAAGCAAGCTGATATTCAGAAAAACGCATAGAGGGGTAAGAAATCTTGGCTGAAACTATTTAAAAGCACATTATGGGAATTGTGACCTTAATGTGTTCATGATGATGTCCATGAGCCAGCAATGTGCCCTCGAGCCAAAATGATCATCAGTATCCTGGGCTGCATGAGATAAAGCATTATCATCAGGTTAAGGGAAGTGGTCCTTCCTCTCTTCTCAGCCATGGTGAGACACATCTGAAATACTGGGTCCAGGTCAGGGCTCCCCAGCACATGGAAGACAGGTACATATCAGAGTGAACGCAGGAAGTCAAAACAGCGTTGAGGGGACTGTTAACGTCCATAGAGCTGAAACTGTTCAGCCTGGAGGAGAGAAGGAATGAAGAAGGAGCAAGGCTTTTATTGGTGGTGCCCACTAACAGGCAACAGGCACAAACTAAAACTCGTGAAATTTCATCTTAACGTAAGAAAAAGAATAGTTACCTGTGACCAAACAACTGGCACTGGTTGCCCAGAGAGTTTGTGGAGTCTCCATCAATACTCCACAGTACTCTGTTGTGGAGCATTCAGACCCTGACTGCACACAGTCCTCTAGCTGACCCTGCATTAGCATTGATGTTGGCTTACATGATATTCAAAGAGGTCCCTTACAACCTCAGCTATTCTGTGCACCATTTTGTCCTATGTGATGAGTTTAAGAAAACTCATGAGGCTCTCATTTGAATGCAGAGCATTTTGTCTTGTTTAAAGTGACAGTTGTGCTGGACACTATGTGCCAGTCTGTGTGAGATACCAGCTTACATGAACCATGTTTAAAAACAATATTGCAGATTTAAAATGTACTAGATGATCTAATAAAAGAAATTACTGCTACCCACAAACATGGTCTAGCTCAGTTCTGCACAGTCACTATTCAAAATTAAATGATAGTTCTGCAGCAGGAGTTTTTTATTTGGGGAAAAAGCTTTTTAATTGTTCTCTACCTATTCTTGTTTTTGTATGGCTGCTAATGTCTTTATAAAATGACAAGTAGATGAGAGATATTGTTCTTTATTAGTAACAAAATGTATTACAAGAGAGGTACATCTGCAAAGAGCTGTGCTGGGAACTGGGTGTCCTTCCTCAACTGTAAAGGGAGAATTCCTCAAACTGCAGACATTGTAGCGTTACAGAAATTACATCCATTCTCTTGGGTATAATTTACATAAATTATAAAATCAAAATTGAAAGCTGAAATAAAAAGAGTAACTTATATGAAGGGGAGAGATAGCTTGTTTTGGTTATGACAGTAACTTTTTATTTCCCAAACCAATGTGTGATTTGGTATAGTATTTTCTGAAATCATTTGCAAGCCATGTAGCTAAGGATCAAACCATTACATTTAGGATTGTAAGATGAACAGCACTATTACAGCAGAAATGCTTTTTCTTTTGCACCTCCAACGCCTTGCACCGCCTCCAGGAGGTACAGACACTGAATGATTTCAGCGTGGGGGCGGGGGGGAAGTTTGTGTTTAGCCTTGAAAAGAGAAAGCTTAGGGGGCATCTGACCGCTGTCATCAGTTACCAACACTGAAGGTTTGAAGAAAAGAGAACCAGGTTTTCTCAGTATGCACAGGAGAAAGGCAAGAGGTGACAGTCTCTGGCTGAAGCAACGGAAATTACAAACATGTAAGAAGATGTAAGAAAAATATGTCCCCTTTGAGGGCAGTGAAACAAAGATCTGGACTACCCAGACAGCTGTGGGATCTCCATCCTCAGGAAATCAAAACTCAGAAAGACAAGATGCCAGACAGCCTGCACTAAGTTTGAAGTGAGCTGTGCTTTGAGCAAGGAGTTAGACTAAATAATGCCCAAATGTCCCTTCCAAACTGAACTATTGGTTCTACTAAGTAATTCCAACTCAAATATTTCTTATAGACCCCAATCCAATATATCTCTCAAAATAAATCTACTGGAGACATTAGAGGAATATAATTTACCTTCTTCCTCAATCTAGTTATGAAAGATACTGATAATATAAAATTATTGACAGGAGAAAAAAATAGATAATAGCTGTGGTTGCAGCTCTGTTCTCTGGGAAATATATTTTAGTGTTCTACCTCTGTCCTTTTTCAAATGCAAACTCCTGGAATTTAGAAAATTATTTAAAATGACACTTCAGAGTGGTTTTTTTTTTTAATTCAGTTGCCTTTTATCACATTAAGACTATCAAGTCAAGAACTGTTATTTACACAAAATACATGACAAAAGGGTGTTCTCTGTGTTCCTCACTTAGGTATTTTTATGCCCAATATCTCTTTCTTCAAGATGCTATTGAAACTATAAGATAAACATGTTGGATAATGATAAAATATATAAACGGAAATGAGGTATTGGATCTGAAATTTTATGGAGAAAAAGTCCTTTATGATACAGAGGCTCCTGGATAGATCAAAGCTTTGGAAGTCACCTGGGAAACAATGTTTTGAAGAACAGCTCCAAGGTAGTAATCCTCTAGCTTGAAGTCAGAGGCAAAAAATGAATGCAGAAAAAATAGTTACAGAACCCATTAGAAGATGAGATCAATAATATTAACTGTAGTCCAGAATCAGACTGCTAAATGAGAGAAATACACGCAGAGGAAAAACACAATGAGTCCCAAAAGTCATGAACTTCACTTGACTCTGATAAATATTTCTGTCAGTCTTTTAAGGTCTGTGATAACTTTACAGGAACCAAATGGAAAATTAAGTAGGGGCTATTTGTTCCTTGCATTATTCAAAAACTAATAGTAATCCCTTCCAGTGTTTTATTATTGCCATAGATTAGGTTGTCTGTAGTACTAATTGTGCAGAGTCCTGCTGACTACAGAGAAAATCAAAACAGCTTAACTGCATCTCTGATTAATAATAATAAAAAAAATAAATCTCCCTTTATGCAAAAGTTTTGCCTAACTTTTAAAATTAAAATTTCACACCTTGGAGTCTTTCATACGGAGTTGTTCCTGCTTACAGATCCACCATGGGCAAACCGGAACAACATGAGGGAGAACTCAGTTGGAGTGAATAATTTTTTAGTCAGTGATTTAAGCGCTGTTTGCAGTAGGAGATATTCTTTCTATTTGTTCTCCAAAGTATCCCAGTTTTCAAGGGAGTATGTGTCCAACATATTCCTTAAAAAATGGGTGGTTCTCCCAGTGTGATAGCAATATATTGCTTTTATGGAAACGTTAATGGAGGAGAGGAATCAGATAGAAGCAGCTGGATGTCTGGGTAAGAGGAGGTTGAAATCTAATCTAATTCCATCATCCAAAATAGTGGCGTCCTCATGACAGCCACAGACAAAAAAGTCTTTTTCCACAAACCTGGGAGCACTGAAATATGGAGAACAGGCAGTCTCACACCAGCATTAGGGAGAGACCGAATGCTCCTTACTTGAAGAAAAACTGGCATCTGCTCCTCCAGTGAGGAACGCACTCACATATGGCTGTCTGGTCGGAGGAAAAGAGTGGAGATGGTAATTGAAAGCTGAACCATTCAAAGAAGCACAAAGCACCCTGCAATCCCAGCACCCTGACCACTCCAAAGGCTCAGTCAACCCCAATCCTGTGGTCCCTCCAGTATCCAGCCACAGATCTCTCCTACTCATATGCTGGTCTGGCTTGAAGCTTGCTGGCAGATTGCAGACAGGGCTCACACATCAGGTATTCAGGAACAAAGTTTAAAAAGGAGATAGTAGAGACTGAGATGCTCAGATACAGAGCCTGGACAGGTGAGCATAGTGTCATCATCATGGCTAAGCTTCGCGAATGAAGATTTGGGAAGGGCTCTACCCACGTTTGTTGCAAGCGCGTTGGTGGCTAAAGAGGCCAATACGAGATAGGCAAGTCCGGTTACAAAAGGCACAGCAGAAAGACTCCTTAGATGGTATATTCTGCAAGGCACAGTTCTTTCTGCGTTGTCTTTTCTCCTCAAGGGTGATCCTGCGTGCTTTCTCAAAAGCATCAGCAGCGTTATAGATGGTGTGTCTCCAGGACTGCTGATTGGAGGCCAGAGTAGACCAGTTATGGTGGTCAATATTGAGCATAGTGACCAGCATCTGATTGCACATGTTTTTCCTCTGGTTATTCCCATAACTTTTTTTCCCTGCACTTGTTTCTTCCATGTCTACCTTGATCCCTCCTTTTGGTTCTTCCTCTAAATCCTGTATAGTAAGTTTAAAACAGTCACACATTTTCCCTCAACTCATAATAAGATTGCTCTTTCCCATAAGACACACAATAATCTTCCTTTCCCTCTTCGTACCTTTACAAAGTTGCATCTGAACATCTGACTCTTCAAGGTGGTACTTGAGTGGTTCACTAGGTGTCCCATCAATCAGCTTTTTCAGGTTTCTGTATCTGTGTGTTTGATTTATTTATTTTCCTGTTTCTTGCCCTTGGCTTTTATGCCGAATAGCTACTAGCTAGCTATGCTAACAAGGTAAACATTAGGACAGCAGAGTCTTAAAGATAAATGAGCTACAGGCTGCCTAGTAATTTCTCTCAACTAATCCAAAAGCATGATTTGGGAGATGACTTTTTGGAAGATGTCCAGCACCAGCAGCTCTTGCTGGCTTGAACCCCAGGTCGGGAAGCTGAATACAGTGGGAGTCAGGACCTTCCGTCTTCAAATGCAGCTGGTGAAATCCCAGCTTTGCACTCCAAAATTCTCTGAACACAATTGTTGCAGGGCTTCAACCCCTCCAGTAACAACCTAGTTTGCCACAGGTACTTTGAGAGCGACTTATCTCATGCAATTTGCAAGATTGGACAACTAGTGTGAACTCATCACTGAGTTTCTTCCACAGTGAGTAAAGACAGAAAGGCAATCCCAGAAGATGAGTCATTTTGCTTTTCCTGCCCACCCACCTCAGGATGAAACAAAACCCCTTCTGGAGATTTTCTTCTCTCTGTTGACTACAGAGGAGTCAAAGCAATTAACCTTGTCTAAGCATCTCACTTTCCAATAGCATAGGCAGGTGTGATAAGTTCCACCTTTATGTGGAGAGGTGGAACTTATCTAAGTGATCCAGCACTTCTTGTGTGACTGTAATCAAACCTTCCATCTGTCTGTGCCCAGTGGCCTCTCTAGAGCCCCTTTTTTTCTCAAAGGACTATCTGTCATGCACATCATGCACAGTATTAGGCACAGTGAGGCCAGCAATGGACATCAGCAAGGAAACCCATATGCTTTCTCCTCTTTTCAAGATGTCATGCAGCTGGAGAGAAACAGGTAAGGCAACTGACTGTCCAACATGCTCAAAGCGATGGGAACATGCTGATTTCTACACAAATACTGCTGTTACTGTTGTTATTATTATGCAAGTCGTTAATCTATTAATAATATATTTGTATCCTGGAAAATGCACACATTTAAATGCCTTTAAAAACACCAAAATAAAGAGTAAGACAAATGAAATGAGGAAAAAAATATTCTGCAACATGTGGTGTACTCATATCCCAGCAAATGGCACATTATTCCTGGAAACCTCCCTCACTGTGGTGTGTCAGTACTCCAAGCTCACTCTTAAGTGGGTGGAATTCCACCAAGCTCTTTCATAAGGGGTGAGCACAAGCCAAAATACCCTGAATAGTACTCTAGTTGGGAAGTTGTTTCCCACACACATATTCAGGAAGTTGAATATTGTTTGACATTCAGGGAGAAAGCTCCTCTCAAATTGCTTGTTCTCTCCTCAGAGGGAAGAGAAAATATTCATTTGTTTTCCTTCCAAAATTTTGTGCACTTGATTATTGCTTAAAGTGTTGAAGGACTACACTAAAGACTCTATTCAGTCATGAGTTCAGAAACCACGAGCACATGCATGAGCGTTTAAAGCACACTTAAAGACTGAAATGGAGATAAGTGCAGAAGGTCAGGGTTAGACCCGATCATGGATGGAAGGACAAAGAAGTATAGGGTCACCTGTGCTGGAGAAGATGTCAAAGAGGGAAATCTGGGATGGACATAGAAGTGGAAGTGGAGGCAATAGTGGGAATTCCCTTTCCTAAGGGAAATGTTAAGACTTAATGAAGATTTACTGGGTTGAAAAAAATTCAAATCAGCTGCATAAGAATAGTAGTATTAGAGGGAGAGCAAAGCAAGAAGGAAAGGAGCATAGAAGAGAATTATGGATCTTTATGTAGCTAACATCTGTGAGGGGTGATAAACGAAACTTGAAACCATGGTGAGAAGGCAGAGAAGGAGAGAGGGCAGGAGGAGCTGGAAGGCCGGAGTGCCCCCTGGCAGTGTAAAGATGGCTGGAATGGACAGGACCACAACAGTTACATGTTTATGCAGAGCAAGTGCATAATGAAAGTCCAGTGGTCTATCATCACTGATCATTGATTCTTGGTTTTGTTTTCTTTTCCAATAATGGAATCAAACAGGATGATTTTCTATCACCTCTCCTAGAAAAGACAAAAATATAGAGTCTTCTGAACAGGATAAATACATTTGGCATAATTTCATTGTTGCTGAGATAAGAACATTTGCTTTTTCTTCTGGGAGTTAATTGTTCTTTTGTTTATTTGTTTTTGTTTTGGTTTTGTTTGTTTTGTTCATGTGCTGTAGGCTTCCAATGCTTGAAATACAAAAAACATCCTATGCTTGTAATTCACAAGATAAATTTTGTTGCAATTTTTTCTGCTAGACTGGGCAAAGCCTAACTTCAGTAGTTTTAGAAGGCAGGTTTTGAGCAGACTCCATAGTTTTATAACTCTCAAGTAAAACCTGAGAGCCTCGGTGTTTTCTACACCACTTAAACTTTTTCTTTTGTGGATAACGTTTCTAAATTCTCATGCTTCTTTTTAGGTATTGTTCCAAGGGAAATGAAATTCCATATATAGAAGTGGAAGCAAGTGGGATTTTGGAGATCACCATCACATTCAATTTTTGTGTGTAAACTCCTCGCAGCTAAAGCTGCTTGTTACATCCTTGCTGGGATCCTATGAGACCTCTTAGCACCAGCTTTTGAAAAAGATCACTTCTCTGTTCACTGTGCTGAGCACTGTCTTATATTGTACGAAATCCACCAGGGAATACTGGATATTCAGCTGCAATTTTTGTCAGAGCTGCAGACACTGACACAAAGCAATTATGCTTGCAGACACCCTCCTTGCAGAAGGTGCACACGCCTTGTCTCATCTTATTGCCATTCTAAAGGAGTCTTGGCTGATCATTTTGGGAATTCAGCCCTTCTACTGTCAAATACTATTCCATCCCACATCAAATGCACCACTTCTGGCGGGGCAGCTTATGTGTCTGAGCCTAAAACTAGCTCTACAATTGTTTCAACAAGTTAAATATGACAGCACAAGTGTCTGTATAGAATGAGCACTTTAGAAACATAGGTTCAGAGAAAGAGAATTCAATTAAATCAGAACTCCTCTTTCTTCAAAGAAAATACCTGTTCTCCTTATGGCTTCTGCCAAAATGTAGAGTTTGAGTCCCACATTTCATGGGTGCCATCAGCTAGACTTCCTCTAAACTCCAGGGAAGTAGGACTTTATTTTTTTCTTCATTAAAGAGCAGAAAGTCAAAGGGATGTTCTGAGATCTGCTTCCCATGTGAACTTCCAAGGACCCTGTGCTTCCATATTGAGACAAAGACCCACTTGCCTACTGGGACCTATGAGGCCCATACCAGGATTTGGCTCTGGAATATCTTATAACGGGGGAGTCCTAGTGTGCTACTGTGAGAAGTGCTTTTGTTATTGCAAATTCAGCCTTGAAATACATCTGAAAAAAATCACTGATGTATTATTATAAGAAGGTTGCAGAAACCTTACAGTATGTGTGATGAGTGTGTCAAACTCATAGAATAATAGAATGGCTTGAGTTGGAAGAGGCCTTAAAGATCATCTAGTTCCAACCCCCTGCCATGGGCAAGGACACTTTTCACTAGATCAAGTTGTCCAGAGCTCTATCTAGCCTGGCCTTGAACACTCCCAGGGATGGGGCATCCACAACTTCTCTGGCCAACCTGTTCCAGTGCCTCACTACCCTTATATTAAAGAATTTTTTCCTAATATCTAGTATAAGCCTACTCTCTTTCAGTTTGAATCCATTTCCCCTTGTCCTGTCACTACATGCTTTTGCAAAAAGTCCCACTTCATCTTTCTTTGAGGCTCCCTTCAGGTACTGGAAGGCCACAGTTAGGTCACCCTTAAGCCTTCCCTTTTAGAGACTGAACAACCCCAGTTCTCTCAGCCTTTTCTCGTAGGAGATACACTCCATCTCTGCAATCAATTTGGTAGCCCTCCTCTGGACTCACTCCAACAGGTCAATGTCCTTCTTGTGCTGGAACCTCAGAGCTGGACACATTACTCCAGGTGGGATCTCACCAGAGCAGAGAAGAGGGTCAGAATCACCTCCCTCAACTTGCCGTCCACATTCCTTTTCACACAATCACAATATTCTGAGTTGGAAGGGACCCACAAAGATCATCAAGTCCAACTCCTGGCCCTGCACAGGACTATCCCCAAGTGTCACATCCTGTGCCAGAGAGCATCGTCCAAACGCTTCTTGAACTCAGACAGACCTGGTGCTGTGACCACCTCCTTGGGGAGCCTGTTCCAGTGCCCAACCACCCTCTGGGTGAAGAGTGGTTTTCTAATATCCAACCTAAACTTCCCCGGCCACAACTTTAGGCCATTCCCTAGGGTCATGTCACTGGTCACCTCAGAGAAGAGATCAGTGCCTGCCCCTCCGCTTCCCCTCACAAGGGGACTGTGTCCAAGTCATTTATAAAGATGCTGAAGAGCACAGGGCCCAAGATGGATCCTTGCAGAACCCCACTAGTGACAGTTCACCACTCTGATGTTACCCCATTCGCTATTACCCTCTGCACTTGACCCATGAGCCAGTTGCTCACACACTTCACGATGTGTTTATCCAACTGTGTGCTGGACATTTTGTCCAGAAGGATTCTGTGAGAGACAATATTCAAAGCTTTACTGAAATCCAAAAAATTATATCAACTGGTTTCCCTTGATCAACTGGGTGGATTACCTTTTCATAGAAGGAAATTGGGTTTGATAAGCAGGACTTTCCCCCCATGGAGCTGTACTGGCTGTGACCAGCTGCCTGGCATTGTCTCTCAGGTGTGTTTCAATACTTCCCAGAATAATCCTCTCCATAACTTTACCAAACCCTGAAGAGAGTCTGACAGGCCTGTTGTTTCTGGGCTCCTCCTTCCTCCCCTTCTTGAAAATCAGGACAACAGTCACCAGCTTCCAGTCAGGTGGGACCTCTCCAGATTCCCAAGGCCGCTCAAAAATCATCCAGACAGGTTTTGTGATAACATCAGCCAGCTCTTTGAGGATTTTGGGGTGAATCCCATCAGGCCCAATAGATTTGTAGGGATCCAGCTGAGCAGCAGATCCCACATAATTTCAGAGTTCACTGGGAGTTAATTATTCTCGTAGTCATGGTCCTCCAGCACAGGGCACTGAGGTCCCCTTGGTCCATCATCCGTGTTTAAGACAGAGGCAAAGAAAACCTTAAACACCTCTGCCTTGTCTCTGTCCCTGTTTGTGAGTGACCATCCTCATCCTGTAATGGGCCAACGATATTTCTATACTGCCTATTGCCATTAATATATTTGAAAGAACTCTTTTTATTGTCCCCCACATTTCTGGCAGCTTCAACTCCAGGTGAGCCACATGAATTTTCTCCCTGCAGAGGTAAGCAGCATCTCTGAAATCTTCCCATGTCATTTGATTTTGTTTCCACTGGGCATACACCTTCCTTTTTTTCCGTATTTCTAAGAGGAGATCCCTGCTCAACCAAGCTGTCCTTCTGCCTCATCTGCATGACTTCTGACATTTGGGAATTGCCTGCTCCTGTGCCCTTGGGAGGTGATAGACACAACTGGCTTTCTGAGCTGCAAGCTCATGAACTGCTGGCTCATGTCCAGTCTCTCATCACCAAGTTCTTCTCAGCAGGGCTGATCTCCAGCTGTTCATCCTTCAGTCTGTGTTCATACTGGGTGTTGCCCCAACCCAGGTGCAGCATCTTGCACTTCTCTTATTAAATCTCATGGTGTTCTCATGGGCCCACTTCTCAAGCTCGTCCAGGTCCCTCTGGATGGCATCCCATCCTTCAGGTGTGTCGACCACACCACTCAGCTCGGTGTCATCAACATATCTGACATCAACGTATCTGTCTGCAGGTAATACCTATAATACAAAGCCAATTGCAGATGAGACACTCGTATCACTGAGAAATAAAGCACACCGAAGGCTTAGCCATGGGACTGAAATGCTGCAGTGCGTCATAGAGTGTGCAGACCCTGCAAGCATTCATTTTGGGTCCATGCTACTTAATTTCCGTCATTTCAGAGGCAATTAATTTTTTTCATAAATCCTTTCTGAGTTAGTCAGTGCCCAGGGATAAGTCTTGTCCTTTCAGAATACTGAGCTCAGCAACACTCAGAATATTGGAAAACTGAGAAATATAGCACTGCAGTGCACAGTCACACTGCCTTTACTTTGCTTCCTTCCTGTCCCATTAAGGCCAGTTATAACCAGTGACAACGTTTTGAAAGCACTTTATGGGTTACTGATGGGAAATATAGTTACAATGTGGCATAATAGGCAGAAGATGGTTTACAATGCAGTTTAGCACAAGCAGACTTTTTTGAAGGGCTAAATGGCTGGACATAAGGCAGGTAAATCCTACTCAACCTTGTGAAATGGAAAGCATAAATGGATACACTGGGACAGTATAATGGCTGAGTTAGTCATAACAATGGTTAAGGTTGTGTTTTTATTTCTCAGATGCTAAATATTTGAGTTGTTCTTAAAAGAACACCACAAAAGGGCATACACTATCACAGCACGACCTTATCACTGCACTATAGACAATGAAGAAATGAGGCTGCACACACCATGATTCAGTTTTCAGGATTCTCCACAGAGCTCTCTCTGCATTACCCCTTTATTAGGGTTCTTTGGTAAACAACACCTGGTGTTGTCATTCAGTCAACTGGAATTGGAATTCTCAGGACTTCTTGTAAGCTCAGTGTTTTGATTCACACACTCCTTCTCAGCTCCAAGGCTGAAACACTCCCTTTTGATTCTAATTAACTGAATGCAGGTGCTGCTGGTTTAACTTTTTCCCGCACTGCACAACAGCATTCTGTTGTTGAGTTTCTTAGGACAGTTTTTTTAAACACAAGAGAAATATTTTCCTATAGGGATGAATGTGCACACACACACACATATCTGAGTGATCTGAGATACTAGGGGGGTAATTGTAAATGATACCTGTGAGCTGTCTTCCCCTACGTTTTGTTACATCAGTTGTGAGATGAATAGCAGAAGGAAATAGTGTAGTGATATTAACCAACACATTAAACTGTGTTGTCAGCTAGTCCTTAGAGCATTCGGGGATACACGGTTTCGCAGTTATCTATGTAATTTGAGAAAGAAAACCACTGACTGCAGGAAATGTAGCTTCAAACTACCTGGTATTTGAATTGTTCGTACTGGGGCCATAATTTCAGCACTGACAGACAAGTTTCAGGCTTCTCCACTCTTTCCAACTTCAGTGCCCTCTGCTCTGTCAAAGAGCACCCTGCCTGCAGGCGCAGGAGGCTCTGAGCTTGTACAGCCCTCAGGGCTGGTGAATAGCAAAGGCAGGCACCTCTTCTCCCCCTTCACTTGCATAGTTCATAGTTCCCCCTGCCACCTGCATCATTCATGTACCTTCCAGTAGCTTAGAAGAAACAAAGGTGAGCAAAGGTATTGAATGTGCATAAATATTCATGTATTTGCATCAATTCAGCTGTTATGTAGGAGGATCCTGCACCCTTTATAGGCCTAAGGGGTGGTGTGGATAACTGCACGCATCTGAAGGTGTTCAAGACCTGGGGTGCCAGTGTGCACCTCTTCTCATGATTTTTCTCACCAAGAAGCACCCATTTCTTTCTTGGTTTCCTGGAGCAATGGGAGGTAGTGAAATGGGAAGCCTGGAGAGGACAGTAGGGACTGAGACACACTGCAGATAGTTTATTTGGAGGGAGAGCCTGATGAAAGCACCAGAAGGGAAGGGCAGTTGTAGAAAAACCAGGCATCAGAAGACTCCTACTACAAAGCAGACTGTAGTCTGCTTTGAGGCAGGATTGAATTTACCCTAGCCATATATGAGCGCATATTTTAGCTAATATCTTCTTAAAAAAATATAGAGCAGGACTTTCTGTAACTTCTGTACTTAGCTTGTGCCCAGTTCCTCACCATCCTACTTGAAGGTTTTTCCTCATTTCCATCAGAAATCTTTCTTCAGAACAATGAGCAGATTCTGCTGTGCTGGGAAGGAGAACACCTGAGCATACCTTTCCATTTTCAGCAGATTGTAACATCATTGTGTACTGTTTTCTCAATCATCTGTCTGCTCAGATTCCCGTTTTCCAGAAAAAACATTTCTTTCTTCTTTCCCACATAGATTGCCTCTGTAAACCTCTTCACATTCTTGCAGGTCTCTTCGGGACTCTTTCTCATTTCCCTGCCATTCAGATGTCATGTACTATGCATGACTCCGAGAAGACAGTGACCTCCTCTTTAGACTTCTAAAGTTATAGATGTGATCCAATATTAATAATGTTTTAAATATAATCCTGAATAAAGTTACATTTTTTCCCCTTCATTTCGTCCTATGGCTGAGTATGGATCCTTCCTGCAGTACTGACACTCAGCAAGATATGTCCCATTATACATGGAAGTCGTCTGCCTAAATTTTTTGTACTGGGTTTTATTGAGTTTCATCTCACTGAAAACCACTTTATATTCCTGTCCTTCCTTGCAGTTTCTCTTTACTCAGGTTGGTGTCATTCTCAAATCTGATGTTCACGTGCCCTATTCCATCATCTCAGCTATTAAACACAATCCTGAAACTGTTAATGGCTCTTACCCCCATATAACCACACCTCTATGCCCTTGAAGAGTGACAGCGAATCCTTCATTAACTCTCATGAAGAGGACTTCATGACGTTGTCTTGCATTCACTTTTAATGATTGCATCTACAGGATATTTGTCTACTGCAGCTGTAAGAACCTCAAATGAAATAGTACCAAGAGCCTCACTAAAATCATAATGAATCATACCAACCCTCTTCAGTCACAAGGCTGGCTACCCTGCCGAAGAAAAGAAGTAGGCTGGTTTGATGGGATGCTTTGTTTACACGTCTGTGCTGGTTGTTTTCATTTCCCTCTTATCCTCCAGATCCATTCTTTCAGTGGATCGAAGTTGAACTGATGGGTATGTGATTTCGTGGGTTCATTTTTTTTTGCCTTTTAAAGGTAAGTCTGTTATTTTCCCTCTTGCGCTCTTCTTCATCAGACAACTTGAGTATATCTCTTCTCAAAACTCTTTCTTTTCTCTCCTGCTCTTCTATCACCACCTTAGATGAAAGTCAAAAATTCAGTTATTGCAGTTAACCCTTTTTTTCACAGAGCTGAGGCCAGAAAAGCATGCAATATATCTGCTTTTTTGCATTAATTAGTTTTCTTTTTCTCTTTTTTTTTGGTGGTAGATCTAGACTTGGTTTTAATCCAATTAGCACATTTCTTTCTTGGTTCCCCTTATTTCTCTGCAGTCTTTACCTTTCTTTTAACCTTATCCTCTTTGATTTAAAGTCTTCTGTTTTTTTTCCCATATTTTTCAGAATATCTATTTGATTTTAAAGTCCTTAAAGAACTCCTGAGAAAATTCTATTGGTCTAATTCTCCTGTTTTTCGCTTTACAATGGTCCAGCTTGCCACTTTGCTTTTCACATAATCTTCTTTAATAGCTGTCAGTCCTTGGCACATCTTTGTGTTTAAAGCTGTTGACTTTGTCTAGAAATTCTTCCCACCAATTTCCTAGTTTCTTAGTTTTCTTTTTTCACTCCATAACTAATTCTGCTGCTTTTTGTCTGCCAGTTCCTCAGACTAATGAATTTTATTACACAAAATCACTTTCATGGAAATTATCTTCCACTCTCAAGAAATCCTCATCTATTCTCAATTCCTCTCACTCAAAGCTAAACTGAACCAACCGAAAAACTGAGATCCTCCCCTGGCAGCAGAATCTGCCTTACGACCATTTCTGGGGCGGGGGGTTGTCAGACTAGCTGGTGTTTGAAGGTCCCTTCCAACCCAATCAGCCCGTGACTCTGACAAGACTGACTGCCGCAAACAGAGGACAAAAGGTGTCCATCAACCTTGTTCTTCCTTTCTTATTTTTGTTTGTTTGTTTTCGGCATCTGATGTACGCAGCCCCAGAGACCAGATATAATGTTAAATACAAATGTTACAATTAATGGGGTTTTTATATCCCTTTCAGAGGTGAATACACAGAAAACATCATTCAGGATTGGAAGGATCACTCTGGGATAGTCCCATGGAAAGGGAGTTGTTTAGTACTGTACATAAACTGAACGGTCTCCATCTCAAAACAATTTTAATTAATAAATTGCTCCAAAACATCATTCCTCATTTCCACATTGCACTAAATTGATATAGTTTTAAAGTACTTAATATTTATTTTTTTGCCTTTCAGATGAGAGTGTTCTAGCTAAAATACTGACACAAACTGGTTGACTTTTACAATCATATGTTCATTATCTCAGCTGATTGCACAGGAAAAAAAGTGTTGGTATGGGCTGATTGCAGCATATTTTCTTTCAAAAGCAGTAAGATTGTGCTTTTGTCAAAAACATATACACACAGAGATAGAAATGGTGCTCACACCTGCAACTTCAATACCTTTGAAAAATAATCAAGCTTTTAAGTTTTTCTTTTGTTTAGAAAGAAAATAGCTCAATGATTTATTAAAAAAAAAAAACCCAACAAACAACTCCACAACATTTTACTAACTGCTTCTGCAGGTAAGTACAGTATTTTATCCTTTCGCCATTTATTTCTGCTGTCATACCAACTTCTTTTACTTTCAGCTTTTACTGAGACACAATGTTCTCTACTAAGCCTTTGTGATGGCTGTGATTGAGCTGCTGCTTATGCACAGCTTTCAGCTCTCAGGTATCTCACATATCCACCAGCTGCAGAAATTGAGAGTCTTGGAAAATGCAATGGGAAACAGCTATGTAGCCTTGCAAGGAACACAAGCCTTCAATGTTCCCTCTCCCAGCCCCAGGCTTCTCCAAGTGTTCTGAAAGTTTCAGAAGCATGTGGACTGAAGTCCAGTACTTTTTAGCCACTAGTGTCTTTAAATGCCCACTGCCTGTAAAACAGCCTTTGTTGGGAAACATGTTTCTTAGAAAAGTGTTTATAGCCCCCACAGTGTCATTTGAGTTGATCTTAACAGCATGAAATGTCCTTCTAGGAGTACAATATTTTCCAAATTACTACAGCAAATTCTGAAAACCATTGTGCAAAAACACACTGGCTTCTCCACTTAGGTGTAGGTTGTTGAGTAAGTCAGATCCTTGGCCATTCAGATATAGAACTCTCTTTTTGTTCCCATCCATCCCTGCACCCTCACCTGCCTTCAGGGAGAGATCACATTTTCCTTTGAACATCCCAGGTGTCCTGCTGCATCTCTGGGGTCTTCTAGATGCTTCTGCGTTCTTGTTCTCTGCGTTTGATCTGCTCCTTTCTTTTTTGTCATACTCTTTTCCATATTACCACTTTTAATATTTTGTATAAGAAAAAGAATAATATTTCTAAGAATGAAATGTTCCCTGGGGGCTAGAAGTCAGGGTTCTGCACTGGTGTTAATAACTGTAACAAGACTTTTTGGTCGTTATCTTATCCAGTCTTAAATTAAAAGCATATAAAGGAAGGAGAAAAAGCATATGAAGGAAGGAGAGGACCACACGTCTAGTTCTGCCAGAAGGCTGACATAACTCTTAAATAACCAGCATCCTCGGGAGAAGTTTTCATGTCACCACCAACCCACAGAAAGCTGGTTCCCCTTGCTCAGCCCATTCTGCATGCCTCCCTGAGTCACCTGCCCATGTCCTTGTCATATTCCCATTGTCACCCACCTTGCAGAATCCTGTCCCGTCTCCTAACCCAAACTGCCAGTCCACCAGTTCCCTTCTAGTCAGCCTCAGTGCGTGTCTCCTTTGTTCCCCTCTCTTTGCTTGTGAAGCAACTCCTTTGCTGATACACATGCTCCTTATCCAATACACATCCTCATCCCAATTCCAAAGATCTTTTCCCCCCCACCCCAGTGCTTCTCATTCCTGCTACCATGTCTCCAGTCCTAGTACTGCTGCTTCTACGCAGCTGTGTTTCACAGACCTATCACTTAGGCTGCTATACCTACATTTTATTTTAGTTATTGTCTCTTCCACAATAAAGTGTTTCCTTCAGGAGAAAAGGCAGAGTATAGATTCTTGGTAAGTCTGTACACAGCATTGGTCCATTAGCAACCTAACAATCATACTGCATCTCGTATCAGAGATTGAGTCTCAGCTGTCCTCTTGAACTCTTCCTTACTTCATTTGGAGTCTGCAGGGAAATTGGAACTACGTACAGCTTATGAAGCTTTGCATTTTAACATTTTCTCATTCTTAATTCCAGCATTCTGGGAGACAACTATAAAGAGAAAGGAACACGCAACAACCAAGAGCATGTTAATTGCATCCACCTCTCTATCTCCAGTGAAGTAGTGAATGTATTAAATATGCTAATAAAAATCCCAGTTGGTGTGTTATCTTTTTCCAAAAGAAACTGGCAAATAGTACATTCCTTCAGGACTCCTGATTATGGTATTAAGGAGTTGCCATAATCCCCCATTTCCCATGATTTCCTCTTTGCCAAGTCTCTCCTTGTTGGCCCAGTATGAAGGTTTGATGGAGGAAGCCTCCTCTAGGAGCAATGAAGTAAGATTCCCCCTGTATGCAGTGCCCTCTGGATGCATAAGGGTCATTTTGAAGTGGTTGGGGAATAGGCTGAAAGAAACAGGGAATCTGCTACTCTTTTCACAGCTGTAGTAAGTTTTCATTTTGAAAGAAAGTTGAGCTGTTTTAATTTGTTACAGTAAGGCCAAATAATTGTGAGGGTTGCTCCTGTGTTTTAGGGATATGAAATTTGCTATACTCAAGAAAAAAACCAAACATATTTCAGGAGATCACAACTGTCTCAGATTAATTCTGGTAAAGTATTGCCAGTTCTCAGGCACTGATTAAAAATGCAGCCTTATGCTAGAGGAGCATTTCTCTAAGGAGAAAGAGCATCGACCTCAGAGCATTTATTGCATTCACTTGCAATGTCCCCTCAGTGACATTGGCGTGGTTGCAGCCCTCAGTGCAACAGATGGCAGAAGTGTTTGCAGCCCAAAGCAATGACTTTCTGAGGCTGGCAGAAGAGACCCTACTCCAGCCATCACATGCAGAACACTGCCAGCATGGAAAGGGAGAGGAGGACATCTTTAGGGATGATGGCAGCTAGGGCAAGGTGGCATGAAGTGTCCACTGGAACATGGGTGTGAAGAGAACAACAAATGGTGAAGTCAGCACAGCACCACAAAAGCTGGGGTTGTAATTTTTTCCAAGAAACTCACATGAACTTTCCAAATTGCGAAATATATAAAAAATGGGCAGAAGAAAGAAAGTAGAAGATTGCTGCCCAGTGTTATCCACTGGTTTTAATTCTATTTTTTAGGTTAATCTCCTCTTATTTTGATTTCTGACCTATGTTTTTTGAAGCTGTGAGAGCTCATGCTCTAAGGCTCTTGTTAGGTTTGCACAAGAGCCCCAGAAAAACATAGTTGTGGTCTGAGTTCAGAGGTACAATTATTGGCTTCCAGAGCTTTCTCTTCTACATCCTTTGCGTGCCTTTATGGAAATATAGTACTAATCATGGCCCATAGATTGAGAATAGTTAGATCATTAAATAGACTTCACTGTGAGAAAGCTAGAATTACCAAAGTCTGTGTTTGATCAGCAGATCCAGAGAAACATGAACAGAAATTTTATCTTCTTTGTTGCCTTCGAAATTCCCAGCCAGTAGGAAGATACTGAAGATATCCCAGAATCTTGCCATTAGAGACAGATGGTTGGAAGAACCTGTATCCTGTTAACAATGTCATCATATTCTGTATAAAACAGCCAGTCCAGCTGGAACAGTTGCCTCCAATTAGAGTGGGATGGAAGAGCATCATCTCACAAGCAGCAAATGCTTCATTTAACCAGGCTCAGACAGGAGGTTATTACTGTGATGAAAATATATGTGTTTATGTTTGGCCATTTGAAAATGACTTACACCTTCTCAACCTGCAATAAGGAAATAAGTGCAAAAATGCCTGGGATTTACAAGGAAAAGAAAAGTGGGTTTACTGTATATAACACAAAATAACAATTACCTAAGCATCCATTTTGTTTAATTGCATACAACCTGATTTAAAACATTAGATCCTTGTGGGCTCGATTTGAAAAGACAATAGATATCTTAGATAACATGGTAAAAATGGGCCAAAGTTACCTTAGCAAATAATTAACTGTAGATTCTGTTATGAGTACATTTATGAAGATCACTGGATTACAAAACCTCTGCATTAAAAGTTAAAGCACATATGCTGGAGTGTAATTGAGACACCTGCATGTTGCACTAATGTAGTTTTTTGCTCTCAGATAAGTAATTTGTACTAAATGTTGTATTATAATATTGCTAGATCACATAGTCAAGCTCTAAGCTTAAATGGACCCTGGGCAGAATGTCGACAGAAATTACATTAAGATAGCTTGATTACTGTCCTTAAAATGCAATACTTCACAGCCCTAAAAAATGAGCTGCCACTGTAAACCAAGTCAAGTGTCATGCTGACTTAGTGGGATAGACTTTATTCTGTTGCGGAAAATAATTGGATTTCCACAAACTTTAAAGAAAGAAGTTGCTGGATTTATATAAATCTCTCCAAATTGTTAAAGGCAAGCAGAGCTTCCGTTCATGAAATACACATTACAAAATTGTCAAGGAGAAAAGGAGGCAGAGCTGTTTCAGAGATTGTTCTTAAAGAAGTTGTGCTTAAAGTCTCTTTCAAAAGCCTTGAACTTTCTTTCAATAAACACTGTTTTGCAGTGCTACATGTAATGTTGTACATAAGTTTTATCTGGTTTACATGAACTCTAGATCCTAATGACTATGCACAGATCTTCTTAAAAATTGCTTGTCTTCTCCCTCCTTCCCCCGTGAGGTAAATGCCCTGGTGAGGAGGTTAGAAAAGTTTAGAAGGGAATATATTCTGAAACTTTTCTTAATACCTGTTGAACACAGAGTAGGAGACAGTGGGTTGTTCAGAGAAGTTGTGGATGCCCCATCCCTGGGAGTGTTCAAAGCCAGGTTGAATGGGGCTCCAAGCATCACGGTCTAGCAAAAGGTGCCCCTGCTCATGGCAGGGAGGTTGGAACTAGATGACCTTTAAGGTCCCTTCCAACCCAAGCCATTCTATGATTCTATGAATAAGAATAACATCATACCTGAAATAAGAATAACATCATACCTGAAATAAGAATAATATGTATTGTTTCTAGACAGTTCTTTTAGCTTTTGTCTCTAGAAATATCAACCTGTTCTCTACATTAACATCAATCCATAGATTTTTCTTTTTGATTTTAGTTCAAAACAACTGAAAAGGGGATGTATCGAATAATATATCAAAGGGAATATCAGTTTTTAGATTCACTGAGACAAACCCTTCTTCTATTCACATATAAGACCCTGCTAAGAATGATGAACAAGGGCTGCCTTAAAGCATTATAATATGAGAGGGGTGATTAAAAATCCTCATTAATCTTTAATCTAGGTCATGAATATGATCTCGGGAGGTATTGTGCACAAAATAAAATGGTTATACATGTAGTGGGTATCTCGTTCCTCAGTAACTGTACAGCAGCAGCACTCATCTCTTGGAGGACTTGCCAGAGGGCAAAGCACTGAAGGAAGATTGATCAGAGCCTGGAGCGCTTGGGGCAGAGATGGCCCTGGTCTGACTCAGGGGTATCTTACCAATGTGCATAAATGCCTGAGTGGAAGAAATGAGGGAGCCAGAATATTTGCAGTGGTGCACAGTGACGTGACTGGAGGCAGTGGTCACAAACTGAAAGAAAAATGAAAAAAATGTTGCTACTCTGAGGTAGACCGTGCACCAGCACAAGTTGTCTGGAGAGGTTGTGTAGCTTTTGTCCTTGAAGATACTCAAAATCCACCTGAATGTGGTCCTGGACAACTAGGTCTAGCTGACCCTGCTGAAGAGGGGGATTTGCCAGAGATGCCACTCCATGGCTCAGCGACTGTCACCCACACTCAGGGAGACAGGCTGCATCCACATCCCCAGCATTTGCCTGTGGCTCCTCTGTGCAGTGTGTTCTGCCCCTGTGTCCCCAGGATAAAATTACTGATTTTCATGTGAGATGGGGGTGAAATTTTGTGCAAACACCTAAGAAAGAGGTGGTGACATTTTCTGTGCTTCCCAGAGAAAACTGATCGCAGTTGTGCTGACAGGGCTGGTCAAAGGGGAAGGCTGTACTTGTCACCGAGAACATTCCTACATAGGATTTATGGAAAATACTCTCAGGGAAACAGCACCAAGGCAGAAGCCATATGACTTCAGAAACTCATTCCAAATTGCTGAGCAGAAATTGCTTAGGTAGTTCCTTATTGCACTGCTGTAAAATGTGATGAAATGCGTCTCTGAAATCAGTTACAGATCAGTTCATTCAAAGAGTTTAGGTTTTCATTTCTACCTTTTATAATCGTTACCTCTGTTTAATATGGACTACCTGCATTTTGAAAGCTGATTTGGACTAGAAGAAAAATCAGAAACTATTAAAGCAAAACATCCTGAAACTTCTTTTCAGAAATGTTCTAAAATGGCTTTATTTATGAAGGGAAGAACCTCTCCTGTTCGCAACATTTTCAGCGGAAAGCATTTAATCATAAAACTCATGACAGAGAAAAAGCCTTTTCAAATGGAGGGAACACCTGACAGTGACAGGAGCTGGTGAGTTAATGGGAGACTATACGGGGGTCAGCGCTGCAATTTTTCAATTGATGTGCATTTGATTACATTAGGTTGGAAAAACCAAGCAGATGCTAACATGATTTTCCACATTTTTTTTTGCCAGGCTCCTTGGGAAAAGAAATGAAAGCCTTGTGGGCTTCTGGAGGGGCACTGACAGTGTTTCAGAAAATAGGATGGAGATATAAATGCAAAAATCTTTCATTTTATCATCCTCACTGAGCACTTTCAATGTCAGAGGTGGAGAGAGCACATCCTTCGATAAGTTGAACTGCCAGTGAACAGATTTGGTGTGTTTATTACCATTTAGCAGTATTAGAATTCAAATGTCTGGAGTGCTCCCCAGAGGAGACCCTGCAGACCCCTAGAACATTGTTGCAGCTTCAGATATTTGTGTCCATTGGAAAATGGCTTAAGATTACAATACTACCATATAGTGCATATCACTGAACAGATGTCAGAAGATAATTATCCACCTGAACCAGATATGAGGGAGCCAGAGAGGATCTTATACATTAGTTTCTTGAATGTTTTTTTTCTTAATGTTTAATGAGCACAGTAGGAGAAGAAGTGGTAAAACAAAAAGCTGTGAGAGAATCAAGGCTTTCTGGTTATGGGAAATTCTCTGGCTTGATTCTGTAATGAGGCTATTCTCTCCCAGAAGTACACATTATGATTACTTCTGTAAGACTGGGCTGATGAATAAGCAGATGTTTTTGTTTTGCACTTGGCTCTGAATTAATCTCTTGTACCATGCAGAGAGCTGTCAGAGTTTCACAGTTAAGAGCTACTTCCAGCATGGTTTAGGCAAAGGCAATCTTACGTCGCTAGAGGAAAATAATGACTCCGCAATACTAGTCACACCTTGCCATGTCAGCACCCACTTTCTTCCTGTTCTCTGTTCAAAAGAAGCATAACATCTGTAGGAAATTTTTCTGCTTTTGGAGGAATTTGCTTATGGTGTGGAGGACCCAAATTTCTTCCCAAGCAAGACCATATTATTCACCGTGTCTACCCAGGAATAGTTGTGAATTGCAAGAATAGAGAGAAAAATACAGCGTTTTCATGATACTATTCTTGTTTGTTTAAAAATATGAATCAATGTATCTGGACTTACACAGTAATTACAGTAAATTAAAATTTTGTGGTGAAAATGAAGACATTATTCAATACAAAATGCCAGTCCAAATGACACAGGAACCACAAATCTGATAATAATGAGTATTTTACAGATACTGGCCAGTAAAATCATTAGCTAGTTGCATGCCTCAAATGCCAGAAAAAACAGCATTTTATGTTAATGAGCAGGGTTGAAGAAGCTAATCCTGCTCACACTGTGAGGAGCTGTTAAAAATGATTGTAAGGGTATCTAAAAACTTATCAAATATTGCTAAGGCATCTCAGCTGATTCTGCTTCCTTATAACATTAAGCAGAGGCAGCTCTATTGTCACTGTTAGTGAAGGAGATACCATGTCTGAACATGCTGCTGGAAACTTTAGAGACTCACAATTTTGGAAGGCTCATTTGCAAAGGCTGTAATCACATAGCATGAAGAGAGTTGTCAGTCACTTACCACGTCATCCATTACACAGGCCATCTACTCATAGCTTTCTTTATGACGATTTTTGATTTTTTTTTTTACACCTACTGTAGCAAAGTTCTTGTTTTTCCAGTCCAGACGAACACTCAGAACTCACAAATTAAGCATCCCCTCAAAAAACAGGGAAAAGAGATGAGAGCACTACAAAATGCTCAGGCTTCAGATGACCAGGTTTTCCCTTTCTTTCATTCATTTAAATAATGTAGAGCTTTTATAATGGAAAAAATAATCATTTTGCTCTATAATCACACATGTAAACTCTGACACATTTTTTTTACGTCCAAGAACATGAGTTTTCAGAAGTTGTATGGTTCAGATGTGACAGCTACCTTCTAAGGAGTTCTTCAGTTTTCTGACACGATCAGATGCACATTGCCCTGAAAATAGGGAACCTAAAATCAAAGTGCACTTCAGCTACTCCCTGCTACTCACAACACTGCCCCATGGTGGGAGTTCCCTCTGGTGGGAGCAGAGAGGTGATGGGAGCAGTCAAGAAGTGCTGACAGTCAAGGTATCTCATTAAATACCTTCCCCTGCAAGTGAGGGGTGTCATGCTCTGCTACGTGGCATGCCCTGAAAGATACGGGACAGACAATGAAATGTAAGCACTAGAGTGCTTCAAGTCATGGGTGCTCATGCACCCTACCTGTCCTGAAAACCCTGTGCAGGCACCTGTGCTGAATCATTATGTTCCTAATGGGCCCTGGATTTTTGAAAGCAAAATCCTTTCCTTGCTTACTAGCATAAATGACAAGCAGTCTGAACCAATCCAGAACCACCTTCTGAGCACCTGCAGCTCCCTCTGATGACAGAAAAAAGAATACAAGCATAAAATTCTGGCAGGACTCTCAAACCACAGCAGGTTTTATAGAATAACAGAATGCTTTGGGTTGGAAGGAACTATAAAGATCATTAAGTTCCCACCCCTCCATCATGGGCATAGACACCTTCCACTAGATCAGATTGCTCAAAGCCCAGCCCGCCTGGACTTGAACACTTCTAGGAAGGGGTCATCCAGAACTTCTCTGGGCAATCTGTTCCAGTGCCTCACCAACCTTATAGTAAAGAATTCCTCCTTAATATCTAATATAATCATGCCCACTTTCAGTTTAAAGCCATTCCCCGCTGTCCTATTACTACAGGTCCATGTAAAAAGTCACTCTTCAGCTTTCCTGTAGGCTCCCCCTGAAGTAGGGGAAGGTGCTATAAGGTGTCCCCAGAGCTTTCTTTTCTCCAGGCTAAACAACCCCAACTCTCTCAGACCCAGCTCTCTCAGCCTGTCCACATAGGAGAGGTGCTCCAGCCCCCTGATAGTCTTTGTGGCCCTCTTCTGGACCCACTCCAGCAGGTCAATGTCCTTCTTATTTTGGGGACCCCAGAATGGAGTAAAGGAGGAGAATCTCTTCACCCAACATGCTTGTCATACTTTTTTTTTGGTGAACACAGGATATGGTTGAGTTTCTGGGCTTCAAGTGCACATTGTTGGGTCTTGTTGAGCTTCTCCTCAGGGCTGCTCTCAACCCAATTCTTTGCCCAGCCTGTGTCTGTGCTTGTGTTTCAGCAAGAACTCCTCTTCCAGCAGAGATTAATGGGCTCAGGTGATGAAAAGATAAGTGTATACCTTCCTCAGTTGGAAATAAATCTGGAGGAAACAAGTTCTACAAAGATCAAAGAAATCAGAGGTGGCAGAGATAATAGGAAAAGAAGAAGAAGAAAATATAATAAAATCTTAGATCATTTATCAGTGGCTAGTGAAGGGATTGAAACTTACAGCAGAGAGAGAAAAATTCTTTTCTCCACTGCGGGATTCCTTGGAGACCATCAGGCCAGACTAAAAAATTCATTTCTGAAGTGCTCAATTCCCACCATTATGATGCCTAATGATAAGGACATTTGAAAATACAATCTTTTCTGATTGCAAGACTTTGTGTGTGAGATGGGAAAAGAAAATACCTATTCCTCTTTCTTTAGTTCTGGAGTCTATGATGAAATAAAGTGTAGTAAGTGCTTACTGAATGTTTTTTGTTCCCTCTACTTAGGACTTTATTGCCCAATACCATTATGCATAGAAAATGAATAAACTCTTTGTGTTCAATTCACTGAGTAGAAAAACTGTGAGAATGCCTAGTTTTTCTCCCAGTGCATACCTGCACATTTTGTGAATACTGCCATTCAAATGAATTAAACATGTCAGATTGGCCTCCTCATTTGTGGCATCCCATGAGGATATCCTCTGTTATGCCTGTATCAGCTGCAAAGTGTCTGTCCCTGACCCTCCTGTTTATTACTTCATTCAACAACATCTACTTCATTCAATTAATTCAATTCATATTACCTATTTGAATCTAGGGGGGTTTGAGGTAGCTACCAACCGAACAGCCTTATATGAGCTGTCAATGGACAGAGGGACAGGACTTCTCAGCCTCGTGCTGAATTCTAGCCAAGCAGTTGGAATTCATCCAGTTATTGTGGGCTTAATCTTGGTCTCGTTACCAAAGACAGAAAAAACCCCATTGGCTTGTGTGGGAATGCAACGAGATCTATAACTGACGCCAGAGTGGAGCACGGTTTTCTTTTGGAGGAAGAGGAGAGCTGCACAGCTGCTGAAGATTTCCCCCAAAATCGCCAGGAGTGCTCCAAAGGGAGAGAAGGAGTAGAACTTTCTGGTGCATGTCTGCTCCCTCACGCAATGTGTCAAGAAGAGTTATCTGCCAGCAGCTCCACTGCCTCTTAACGATGAAATGATTTAATTCACAAGGCATTTGGTACAGGCCCTGCAACAACAACAAAATGGCATGCATTCAGATATGCAAATTTAATTACTTGATTTTGTGCACAGAATTTCAGTCATTAGAGGAAGAGATAATGACTTGCAATATGTTTTTGAGAAGAAACACACAACGATAATCTTATTTACTTTACACTTTAATTTCCTAATGTGAACATGTGCATGGAGGACTTGTTTGTGTAAATGTCAGTTATCAAAGAAATGTCAGACTATGATTAATTTAATATTGCTGCCCCTTAGGCTCTAGCAGATGGACAAAGTTCAGGAACTAGCAGGGTTGCCTGCGTTAAGAAGAGAAATCTGTGATGCGCACGAGGTAGATTCTTGCTGCAGTGTTGCTTACATGCACACAGACATGCAGACACACATATACACGTATGTGGAAAGTAGAGAGAACAGGAAAACCTGAAAAAAAATGTTCAAGGATTATTTTGTTCAAATGATTCTTTTCTTTCCAGAATAAAATATTCTATTTAGCAATCACTTTGAGCTGATTTGCATTGTCTGACTGACCTGGAATATATTCTTTTAAGTCATAATTCTATGATTCTGTGTAACATTATATGATGAATTTCTCTGTTTTGATTTGCTGTCTCATGGGAGCTGCACTTTCAGAGCTCCGCTTCTTAAAAGAGCTCCAAGTCCCATAACAGGTATAGCCATTCCCTGACGGAGCAGTGTGGTAACTCCTAGGAGACATACATTGGAGCTGCAAGGGCGCTATCCCACCTCTGGCACTCCAGCGCCCTGGAGAGGACCAGTTCCCGCACCCCAGGACATACCACCCTCGAGAGAAAAACACCACCTCCTGCAGGATTGCCAGAAGCACTGTGTCCAGCCAACTGAGTATCAGACATGGCAATGAGTAACAGACAAAGGCGTGGCAATGTTGTGTCTTAATTATAAAGTCCCAAGTGAAATTACTTTGTGATGGCTCTTTAAAATAACTTCCAGGAAAGTGTCTCTCCTGAACATGCCATCATGTAGTACTTTTACCCACCGGGACAAAAGTAAACGTGCTTAAAGTAAATGTACCAATAAAGGAATTCCCTGGGAAACAAAATACCTTCTTTTTTTTCTGCTGGAAGGAATAAAATTTTTGTCCTTCCTGCTCCTCTAAGCAGAAACTATTTCTTTCATTTTGAAATGGGACACTCTGGGGACTGCTGCATCCAGGAGGCACTGGAGAAAGCAATGTGACTGCTCCCTCGCTTGAGCCTGGGGCCAAGTCCTTGAGACTGGGCTGCCATTGTCAAAGGCGATAGCTGCCACTTCCCTTTAATCTATGCAGGCATAGGAGCCCTGCTCCTTGCCTCAGCTGCCACACAAGAGTTAGAGCCATTGCTCAGCAGGCTCAAGGTCAGCTTGTCCCTCTGTCCTGGGGTGCTGCAAAAAGATTGGCGGCTGCTATTTTGAAGCCAGGTGACATTTTGAAGCTAGGTGGCATTTGGGCTCTTTTGTAGGTCTAACATTAGAGTTTTCTCACATGCACAGAGACTGCAAATCATCTCGTCCTCCCTGGGATTTGTTCTCATGCTGGCTGCAGTTATTCAGGATGAAGTAAGAATACATCATTTTTTCCATCTCAGGAAGGCCAGTCACAATATTGTGCTGAGAGCAGCAGAAAATCCCCTTCAAAATAACAACATAAAATCTTATTAATGGCTTCTAAAATGTTGTGGTGCAGCCTGCCCTCATTTCCTTTTTTTGTGACTACCACAAGCATCTGTACAGCTCTGCAGCAGAGCAGTGGCAGAAACTGAACTACTGCTTCAAAAAGTTCTAAAATGTCAGTCTTATTTTGACTTAAAATCAGGATTTAAAAATCCTTTTAGTGATCCAATTTATGGCTTTTTCTTTCAAGTTATTGGTCTTGTATGAAAGCACCCTGTGCACCCACTCTCCACGACTAGAGACAGAATGGAGATGCAGGGCGCAAACTGACACACAAAAAGCTTACCCCAGCCAGCCATCCTTGACCCAGCAGCTTGTCCCTCCAGATGACCCTCCTAAACGGATGGGATCTTCCTTGCAATGAATTGTGGGACAAAAAATACAGCCTTAGGAGCATACAGCTTTGTCAGCAGCTCCCACCAAGTGCTATAGTTAGACAAATGTCCTTGGCAGAAATGTGTCCTGAACACTGTGTATGTGATATATGAACAAGGTTGTGTCATCTCTTTTGTTGCAAAAGACAGACATAACACAATGACTTTGGTAGAGCATCTCCAGAAGTACCTCACAAAGATGGTTGCTGGTCCACTGCTGCGTGTTTGTACATCCTCCTTGCTGCAAGGTGGTCCCAGCAGCGTTCTGGTACTCTACAGCTGGTCAGACTGATGGGACAAGACTGGCCCAAACCTGTAGGATTTGAAAGTCATGTCTTCCAAGGAACACATGAGAAGAACAGACTGTTTGTTCGCTTCAGTCTCTTCCTTAAAGCTGTGCTCCAGAATGTGGAGGCTGGAAAATTGCCTAAGGTATAAGAAATCTGCGTCAGCTGTCAGCTGTTGAACTCCTTGTTCAGAGACACAGGGCCAAAATCTGCAGGAGCTTATGCTGCAGAGCAAGTCATACAGAGAGAAATCCACTGATGGTGAAGCGGGGCTGGGCATCTGGGCAGAGATCAGCCAAAGAAAGGGTGGTGTAGGCTGTTTTGCTTTACTTTTGTTTGTAAATGCCATGATAAGGAACAGAGAATTCGCAAGTAGTCCCATGAGTTTCCTGCAGGCCTCTCAGGACTGAAGTCTTGCATGGCATACCAGAAAGTGCTGGTCCTGGCTTACAGTACAGCTCCTTCTTCCCACCCTTCACAAGTAGGTACACCCATACAGTCCTGCAGCACTGTGTTGTGCCTCCACTTCTGTCTGGCAGTGGTAAGAGCTCACTGTGAGGTTCGGTAACAGCCAGTTTGGGTACTACAGACTGAAGATCAAAAGTCAGCGCACCTAGGTCTGTTTAATCTCCAGCTGTGTTCTGCACAGACCATTCCTGGGCATTGGTATGGTAGAGTGTCCTCAGTCCCTGGTTACAGAGCAAGGGCCACAGTCTCAGATGGCAGCTCCCGCCAAGCATCGATGGACTGAATTCCAAGTGCCATAACATACAGACTTAACGCACTAAGAGGTACTTCACCTCAGGCTTGCTTCTCTGGCAATCATCTCATGCAGCCCCACATATCACCTACACTGACAATCTTGGTCTATTCACTGCATGTACACTCCTTCCTCCACTTCAGTTTGTCGCTTCTTCTCATTCTGCCATTCAAGGGCAAGTTTTAAGAAATAATATTTGAGCATAGTCTTCATCTTCTTCTCACCTGTACAAGACATAGGATGGATCTTGCAGCTCAGGCTTGCATTCTGTGGGGTCCTCTTGTCAAATTTTAACAAATATTTGAATTAAAGCTCTAAAAATGAAGTTTAAATCAAAGAATGTACTGAATCTCCATTCTGCCTTCTTTATTCTCGGTGTGTATAACATATTTCTATGCAAGCACAGACAGAGCTCACACAGTATGAAGTCAGTGAAATACAAATTTAACAAACCTCTGGAAGGGAATTACTCCTGCATGCTAATTAGTAATGAAGATTCATGCAAGAACCACAGCTTAAACGCACAAGTTTGTAGGAACTAAATTTTGTTCCAGTTCTTCTGGAATTCAGGCATTTGTTCACATTTCTGCAGAAATAGCCCTGTTTTATTTGATTAAACTGTCCTTGGGCTTTGGATTAAATACACACATATTAAAACTAGAAACTAAATCACTGGCACGAAAAATACCCACCCTAGGTTTTTGTACCACTATGTCAATGAAGACAGGCAGAATTTGGAGCTGTTTTTTTGTATGTTTGTTTTAATTTGTTTGTTTTGTCTGACCTTAAAGCAAAAGTATTCACAATTCTTTCACAATAAATAAGAAGTCAGGAGCAATTCAATATATTTAGCACTCTATCAGATTGGAGAATTACTTCCTTTAGCTACTGTAGGAGGAAAAAACACATGCTTCAGCCCACATTTCTCGCACAGTTAATGACTTAGACTTTCTGCCTAGGCAAAGTGTTCTTAGGTCTATGGAAAAATGATGTTCTATGGTTAATATAACTAATGAAGGAGGAACCTGCCTCTTCCATGGGCCCCAAAACTACAGGAAACAACGGCTTGTCATGACAGATCATGGCTGAGCCCTCTGGAAGGAGAAGAAGGAGGTGTGAAGAAATGTCCCATTTTCCTCCAGGCAAGTTCCATGGCTGGACTGTTGGCATCTCTCTACTATGCTTGAAGAGGGGTCTCCTAATCCCTTTCAGTAGCTGGGGACAAGAGCCTAATGTAATTTATAACCCTTCTTCTAAGTGGATTTAAATCCACTACCTTTTTAGAGGACTCAGAAGTTTTAAGTTCTCAGATTTACATCTTTGGGCAGGAATAGGAAGAAAATAGATCTTCACTGCGTTGGGCGGGACATCAGAGAAAGCAGTGTTATTTTCCTTTTTAAATTAATTTTCTGTTTATTTTTCAAGGCGAAATAGCTGACTTCCATAAATATTTCTGCTAGAAACTTCTCAATGCTTAATAAAATACTACAGAAGAGAATATTTACAGGAAGTATCTGCTGAAAAATAAAATATTCCATGAAATTATCTGTATGCTTCCATTTTGTGGGATTTCAAAACAGAACATTTATTTTTACATTTCCCAAGACTTTATTAAAATTCATAATGTTTTCTAGCTTGTTGCAGACACTTTTAAAAATCTTTCATTTACTGCAAGACATTTTATCTGGGAAATGAAGATCAATATTGGGATTTTGTTAAATGTTTTGGTTAAAATATTCTCAAGGAAAAAGACAGGAAAAAAATAAAGTTGAGTAAAAGGTCACAAGGTAATAATTTCTGTAAATAAGATGTATTTCAAAGTGACTTCTTTTAACAGTAGCAATATCAGCAAACTTTTGACCTTTTCTATTCACAATCAAATTTAAAATGCATCTGAAACAGAATTATCCAAATTACATTAGGTTGTAAAATAGCAATCAGAAGTTTATGCCAAATTAACTAAAACTGATTTTCACTATAATACTCAATTGAAATAATTTACTGTTTAAATACTTCAAGAAGTTGGGAAACATTTTCACTGTAACTGTACTATTTTCTCCATTGTTTTCCATTTTGCACAAAGGAAAAAAACCAGATTTATAAAACACTGGTGTTGTGGGTTTACCAGCCCCCCACTGGGGCTGAAAATAGTTAATTCCAGGTACATCTCTGGAGCAAAGCCCATCACAAGTTTTAGTAACACCTCTGCAAGTGACATATTTAAGAAAACGGAAGAGAAGATGAATTGCGCAGAAGAAATTGTGGTCCAGAGAGAAGCGGAGGAGAACAAGAGACAGCAATGGAGCCTCCAAGGTCAGTGTAGTAGGAGTGAGGAGGAAAGGTCTGAGGGGGCCCCCTCTCCCCCTCTAGCAGGGGAAAAGACTTAAAAACTAAAACCCCTGCCACCTGTGGAA
>VXAY01003989.1:484872-556430 GCA_013399855.1 Oxyruncus cristatus
CCCCCAGCCTCCGGTCCTGGCCTGGCAGGGAGGGCAGGCTCAGTCTTGAAGTTGATGTGCAGCAGACAGAGAGAAATTTCCAGCTACAGCCGATCTAAGTTATCACTCTAGAGATAATAGAAGGAAACTTTCAAGTGCTGCAAATTTAATTTAGAGGAACTATAAGCCCTGAAATTAAAGATTTTTCTCCTCCTGGACTGATACAGGGGGGAGGGATAATTTTGTAAATACATAGAATTTTCTTCATAATTTTACCTAGTTAGAATTGTCGTATATATTATTCTTTGGTTTTTATCCTGCTAGTAATAAATTTAATATTATTCCCCAACCCAAGTCTCTTTTGTCTGTATAAAACTTCTCTCATCTCATAGCAATTGTGTAAAAGGTTTAAAAAAATTAACCCAGAGTAAACGCATGACAACTGGCAGCAATAGCAGGGCTGTCATAAAATTTGTCAAGAGAGGAAGGGATCATGCTGGGTTTTGTAAATGCAATGTTATCTCTCTTAAAGACCCTCCCTGTGCAGATTTGGTGAGGAGACTGGGTCAAGGATATTTGAGCAGAAGGGTGCTAAGCAGCATTAATGCCTATACACACAACCTTAACACAAAGCTGAACTCCAGCTACGTCAAACAGCAAGGCTAGTGTCCAATCTTGCCTGCTGGTCCCCTTGATGATATTTCTGCAGTGATAAATGGTTGCCTGTCTGACCATATGAATCAATTAGTAGGAGACCACAGAGATCTTTAACAGCTGTGGTTTTACTCGATTTCTATATTGAAATGAAAAAAATCCACATCAGCAAAACCTGCAGCTACAGCACCTTTCCTCTAGGGCTTTGGCATGGTAAGAGTGGGAAGGGATGATGTTTACTCCATAAAGGTACAGATCACATGAGATAAGGGATTATATTCCTGCTGATACCCGACAGATGCTCTCACAGCCTCCAGCAGCTGTACTACCTGCCTGAAATCTGCTATTTGAATTGATCTCATAAGCAAAGCAGAGCTATTTTCTGGCAACAGTGCAGTGCTTTCTAGATTAAGAGCAAAAAAAGGAAGTTGTCTGTGTATCTTTTGCGTGGGAGACTAGACCCATCACAGACACCTCCTGCATTTAATTCGGTGGCAGGCTGGGACATCTGCCAGCCTGCACACCAGGAGTGGCAGGTAGGATGTGTCACACTACAATGTCCAACTTGTATCTACTTTACTTCAGAGTCTGTTCTGCTTCATCTTAATTCCTTGTTTTCCTTCACAAGCAGTTTTGGCTCTGTCTGTACTTGCACTTAGAGATCTGAGATTCTTTTAAAGATTGATTTTAAAATTACAGAGATTTTTCCACTAACAGAGGATGAGTTATTTAGTCAGGGGGAGCAGATGCTTGTAATTCAGGCAGAACATAAATAGAGAAATGTTTGTGAATATGACCCTTAGATTACATTGCTTGCCATATTAGTGTTTCAGTTTCTATTTCCCCTCTGAGTAGCAAACCTAATGTCCTGATTTTGCTCCAATAAGGGGTTTGCTGATGATTTTACTGGGTGCATTCACTGAATTCACTGAAATCCTTTCAGTTTTGGGTTGCTTTTTCTAGGGTAAAAAACCTTGTTGCTCAAAAAACATCTTATAGGGCCTGAAGGACATCTGTGTGAAAGCTTGTGACAGGTGAACCACGGTTATGATTAAGTAGCCACAGAGAGAGAAGTTAAGCCATTGAGTAAGAGTTTGAAAACTATCCTTACAAAAAAAACCTGCTTTGGTTGATTAGTACACTTGCTGGAGTCTTTCAGAGAGTCATGAAGAAATTGCAAGCCATGACATTTGTTTGACTTAAAGGTCTCTGCTTGTACATTATATGGCGAAGGGTCTTATATCACAAATAGTACCTTCCATTCCTACTGTGCCATACCAAGGTCCAGAGCAGGAGTAATGGGAATATCAGTCCATAAGCTTCTCCAGCCAGCATGTCAATCCCAGCAGTGTTGAGGTAGGTGAGCACACAGCATGGGAAGATGGAGCTGGATAGGATTGTTCAAAATCTTGCTCCCCTTTGTTGTTTATGAGAGGTGCTGGACTGAGACATCCGTGTATCATGCTGGCTTCATAATCTAGAAGGTGGCAGTGGGATTTCATATTTGACACCCCTCAGGGCTGTGTCCCAAGCTGTATATGCATCACTGCTGCACCTACTGCTGCTTTTAGCTGCAAGATGACAAGGAAAACTAAAACCTGACCTTCAGGTGAAAAAAATGAAACATTTCAGCAAAAGATTCGTTATGATAGCCACAAAAATGAGTCTATGACCTCTTGCTAGAAGGCATTCTGTTTTAAAGAATACTTACATTTATTCCCTAAGGCTTTCTGTGTTTCGCTCCCTCAGAGAATGAGCGTCTTGAGGTTGCATTTAGTTTGAAAGATTTATCTCATAATTAAACTAATCTCATCTGCTGTCACTCATAAGGCAAACAACTTTTTATTTTTCAGGGAAGTTGTGATCAGGCAGAATGTCCTCCTCTTTCATCTTACAACCTATGTTAGCAAAAGATTACTTTCTGGAAGCTTTTTTTGATTGAAAAAGAGAAGAACAAATTAAACCCCACATAAATGCTATGACTCATGGAAAACAAATAAAGGTATCTCGTTACAGGCTGTCATTTCAGGCCTCAGGTTACAAAAGTTATTGCTAATTTTTATTAAAACTGCATGCATGACCGCCGTCACGGTTGAGTTATAACAGTAAAAATGTAAACAAGAAAGTTTATCTTGCAAATACTGTAGCGTAGGGCTCATGGCCCACCTGTGCCTTCCTGCTAAGAAACTGCTTCATGTCTTTGCTAAATACTCATCTCTCAGGAAGGAAGCTTTCTTCTCTATAGCTAGCAACAAAATTAAATGTAATATAGATGCCTCTTTATGTCTTAGTTGTCATAGGAAAAGAGAAATCACAGGCACTGCATTAGTGCAGTTAAAATAGAATGACCCAGAAAATTGTTTCCTTTTTCTGCTGACTTTTTCTCTTTCCACACTTTATGTTGTCTCTGTTGTAGTATCATAGAATCACACATCACCCATCTACCTACCACCAAGAGTTTAAAACCCAAGACAAAGGACCCTTTATCTAATTCTCTCTGCCAAATAACATGAGATGATGCCCAGACCCCCTTTTTTAACTGCAAATACACTGGAAAAAAATATTGACAGTAGTGGTGTAAAAACAGAAGACAAAAAAAGTCACAGCCTCCAAAAACTGTGCCTTTAAATGTTTATTTTTAGCAGGTATATGTGGAAGTCTTACAACTCCATTCATTTAAGACATCCCAGCTAAGCTGCTGACTGCAGCATGATCTCAGATGCCAGCAAGTCTTTCGACACCTATATGGGGAAAAGACCAAAATTCAGTGTCTGCACCTTGAACTACATTCAGCTGCAAAACAGAGGTGAGATTAATCCAGCCCCACAAATCCTGTTGTTTTGGTTTTTTTTTCCCTTTTGTGATCTCAATAGGTAATAATGTAAAGTTGAAATGTGTTTCTTCTATCTTTTCCTTAGCTTATGGTACATTTTCCATCCTAATAGCATTTCTTGAAACAAAGAGTGGGTTTATGTTTCTCTGTATTGGTAGTACTATGGAAAGTGGAGTTACACCTTAAATCTCAGAAGAAGGAGGTATCTTTCTCATATGTTTGAAGCAGGTAGATTGTATTTATTCCAAGTCCCTTTCTGAGTCTTTTGAGCAAAGAAGAGCAGGAGGCAGTACCACAGACTCCAATATATGTATTGCTGTGTATGAATACTTGGACATGATGTTAATGTAGTCTGTAGTAGGTTATTAAAAACAAGGTCAGAGTTGTGTCTTCTAACTTCTGCCTCTGAATGTTAGGTACATTGTCTGCATCAGTTCCAATCTGAGGTTTATCCCTGTTGAAAACTGTTTTCTAAGACAAATGGGCAGGTTCTTGCCAGCAGGAATATCACCTTTGACTACAGCAGGGTTCTAGATACTGGACTGAACTAGATATCTCACGTCTAGGTAAGTGAGCTGGACCTCACAGTAGGTATCTTCAGTTCTGACCAGTGAGAGGAATCAGCATGGGACTCAAGCTGTGCAGAAGTCCAGCTGTGTTGTTTTTGAAAATGATTGTCCTTAGAAGACGTGTTTGACTTGAGAGGGAGAGTAATTTCACATATCATTAAAATCAAATTCTGCTCAGTTGTGCTATCAATAGAACACAGCAAAGCAAAGCATAAATAACCTGTCAGAAGGATTTGAGTGCCTTGCACATTCTTTACACTCAATATACTGTCAGCAAGAATTTGTCCATTAGAGCACGCTGAGACAATTGCATGTTTATATTTATAGAATTGCAGGACAGCTGAAGTAAACTGATTGGATTGGATTGTAAATATATGTCAAAGTCTGCTAGAGAAATGCTGAACTTTACACTTGAAAATAACTAAGTTTTGAGTATTGAAGTTCTATGTTTGAGGTTGCCTGCAAAACAAATTTGCAGTTCTAATTAAGGCTGTTGAAAAACAGAGTAATATTAAGTAACAATATTAGCAGAAAGAAAATTGGTTTTAAAAGATGTTGGCAAATTAGTAGATAAGGCAAAGATTACTCCTGATGCAAAGGAACAAAACATGCAGTACATCTGTTACTTTAAAGTAGTAGGGGGAAAAAAAAGAAGAAGGGAAGATATATCAAAAGACAAAAGTAATTACTTGAGAAGAGCAAGACTCATTCCTGTACCAAAGCCCACCACTGCATTGTATTCTAATTAAAGAGCATTCCCTACTCTGCACACTTTCTTGAATTGATAAATGTAGGATTATTTTCCATATAAAACAGTTGTGAAAAGGGGATAAAATGTTTTGAATCAATATGTTACAATAATTGCCATTATCAATCCGTCCTTAACGCTAGATGTAAATACAAATTGTAGTGTCTTTCAAGTCATACTCTGCTTCACCTATACCACAAACACTGCATAACTATGTGACAAAGAACAACATTAAAACAGGAAAACCTCAAAAGCTTTAAATCAAATGTTGAAATTCTGAAATGAAAATATACTAAAGAATTGTCCATAAATTCAAATTGAAAATTGCTAAATATGAGAATGAAAGTATCATCTGTGAAAAAGGATTATCTTTGACCAACTGGAGATGAATAATGACCATTTGGAAATTTCTTTTTTTTTATTTACTAGTACAATTTCTAATTATCCAAATACATTACCGTAACAAATTTAGACCAATGGTCTTTTTTTTTTTTACTTTGACATTTTAAATTAGAAAGAGTAAAGGCAGCTTAAACCTCATAGTCCTGTTTCTGCTCTCTGGTTGGGCAATGGCAGTCATGCTTGGTAGAGGAGGACTCTGTATTTTGGCAGAGAGGGATGATCATATAATCATAGAATCAGATGGGTTGGAAAGGACCTCTGAGATCATCAAGTCCAACCCTTGATCCAACACCACCGCAGTTACTGGACTATGGCACTAAGTGCCACGTCCAGCCTCATCTTAAAAACCTCTTTATCGACCACTTTCCTGGGCAGCCCATTCCAATGGCTGATTACCCTCTCTGTAAAGAATTTCTTTCTAATATGATGTGAGTGAAAAAAGACAAATACAACTCTCTGGAAGTGTTTGCTCACAGTTCTGTCCTTTTCTTCTTATGGCCACTGTAACTCCACTGAACCCAGAAGTTTCCTAGCCTTAGGCTGACTGAGAATTCAAAATTCAGAAAATCAACAATAACAGGAAAAATGAACAGGAACAAGTTATTGGTTTTTACCAATAGAAGACTGCACTGTTATCAAAGCACCCTGCTGACTGTTTGAGCCATTAGCATTAAGAGTCCAGTCTCTTGAAGGAGGGAAAGAGTGTGCAAATGAGTCTATGGGCTATGGCCTCCTCCCAGCCTTGTTTACTTCTTTTTAGAATCATACAATCATAGAATCAACCGGGTTGGAAAAGACCTCCGAGGTCATCAAGTCCAACCCTTGATCCACTACCACCGCAGTTACTAGACTACGGCACTAAGTGCCATGTCCAGCCTCATCTTAAAAACCTCCAGGGACAGAGAATCCACCACTTCCCTGGGAAGCCCATTCTAATGCCTGATTACTCTCTCTGTAAAAAATTTCTTCCTAATATTCAACCAAAACCTCCCCTGGTACAGCTTGAGACCATGCCTTCTTGTCCTACTGCTGTTTGCCTGGGAGAAGAGACCAACCCCCACCTGGCTACAACCTTCTTTCAGGGAGTTGTAGAGAGTGATGAGGTCTCCCCTGACCCTCCTCTTCTCCAGGCTAAACAACCCCAGCTCCCTCAGCCTCTCCTCATAGGACTTGTGCTCAAGTCCCTTCACCAGCCTGGTTGCTCTTCTCTGGACCTGCTCCAGCACCTCAATATCCCTCCTGAACTGAGGGACCCAGAACTGGACACAGCACTCCAGGTGTGGCCTCATCAGAGCTGAGTACAGGGGCAGAATCACCTCCCTGTTCCTGCTGGCCACACTGTTCCTGATCCAGGCCAGGATGCCATTGGCCTTCTTGGCCACCTGGGCACACTGCTGGCTCATGTTCAGCTTCCTGTCAATCCCAACTCCCAGGTCCCTTTCTGCCTGGCTGCTCTCCAGCCACTCTGTACCCAGCCTGTAGCGTTGCAGGGGGTTGTTGTGGCCAAAGTGCAGGACCCGGCACTTGGCCTTGTTGAACCTCATCCCATTGGAACCAGCCCAGCTCTCCAGTCTGTCCAGGTCCCTCTGCAGAGCTCTCCTGCCTTCCAGCAGATCAACACTCCCCCCCAGCTTGGTGTCATCTGCAAATTTGCAAGTGGTGGACTCAATTGCCTCATCCAAATCATCCATAAAAATATTAAAACAGAACTGGGCCCAACATTGATCCCTGGGGGTCACCACTAGTGACCATAAATTTTTTTGTCATAAAAGTTTCTCCAAGGAAATTAATTACTGCTTTTGATATGAGTTAGTGATCAGCAGCCTCAAACGTTGAACAGACCTGTAAGAACTGATAATAAGCAGAACTGGAGAATTGAAAAGGAAAAAAACTTTGGAATTGACTTCTGGAGATTGTTCAGTTCAACCCCCCTGCTCAAGCAGGATCAACTATCACACGTTGTCCAGGACCATGTCCAGTCAGGTTTGGAGCATCTCCAAGGACAGATACTGCACTTCAGTGTCTCTGAAGCAAGCATCAGGAGATTACTTGTTGGTTATCAAAACCCACAGACATCAAGCTCAGCACATCGAAAGGAAGAAGAAATTGAAATATTTCAATAATTCTTGTAAATGGATGACAGGGAAACAGTTGTAAATATATAGAAGTATTCTACCTAGAAGTATTCTACCAGTCACCTTTAAGATGATTTATGAAGATTTTGGCCTGCATAGTATCTGGTTTTAGCTTTTTACAAAAATTATTTCAGAGTGCCTGTAATTCTTTACTGTGCTATCCTGTTTAGCTTTCCAGGACTGTGTTTGGGTGAAAAAAAAAAAAAAAAAAAAAAGGTAGCAGTATCATTATTACCTTTGGAAACATGTATAAACCAAAAGGAAGGATCAGCATTTTGTTATCTAACCTTGGAAATACACCTACAACCTTACAACCACATTTCCAGCAAATAACTGAAACCATGTTAACAAACAACATGTAAGCATTTCTTGTTCAACTCATTAGAAGAAAGCTTCAACATTAAGGATCAGTCACTCTTTTTTTCTCTCTTTCTTTTTATTCTTTTTAAAGATGAGTTCTCTTACACCTCCTGTTCAACAGCTTTGCATCCTGAGTTGTGCTAGAGAAATTAGCACTCATTTAACTGTGACACAGTGATTAGTAAACTTCACTGATGTCTGTTTGGTTTACATCAGCTTAAATTATACCTCATGGAAATGCTTTAGCTCAGCTAAGAAATATCCCAGAATGTTCGGCTAGACTGAGTTAAATCAATGCAAAGAGTTACATTCGATCTAGTTTACATTGCTGAGTCAGAATTTGTGGCACTAGCAGGAGAAGGGAACTTCTTTTTTTTTTTTCTAAATAAAGAATCTGAGTTACTGATTCATTAAGGAGATAAAAGGAAATCTCTAAAAGCAGTTGGTTTTGCTAGTCACTACCCTGTGTTAAAACACTGTAAAATATGTAGTGTTTATACTTTCGGTATAGAAAATTGGGTTTTTTAGCTAGTGATATCTCTAACTGAAGTTTACCATCGTAGTCTAAAAACCTTGTGAGGTCAAACCCAGTGATTTTTACTTTTCTATAGTTTGAGAAATATGCCATACACAGCCATTCCATCAACTAACTGCACAAGGTCAAAATATATTGAAAATAAACCTGTTTGCTACTGGAAAGAAATACAGAAATATATACTAGGCCTTTGATATGAATTTTTGCTCTCCAGTTAGCCAGAACACTTAAAGATCATACCAATAAATATATTCCAGATGACATCATAAATGTTTTCAAGTTCACCTGTACCTGTCTTTGGATTGAAGCCTTTCCTTTTGGCATTAGTGCTTTTTTTTGAAGGAATTCCCCCAACTTCCTGCACATTGGTACAATACTGGTGCAATCACGGAAGATTTATTCCATATGCACCAGCCTGGCAGCTCTGCTTGAGGGTTGCCAGTGGCATCTCCAGCCCTGTGGGGACGCCAGGGCCGACGGCAGTCTGTGATCAGCACCATGGACAGCTTCAAACCACACGCAAGGCGACGACTTGTCCTCCAAGGGGCTGGACAAAATCTAATCCAAAGGGAAAAGCCATAACCATCAGCAGTGTACACGTGTAGACCCATTCCCAGCTGCTTCACTCCCTTGACTCACTCATGCTGTGTTGAATAATTTGCTAATGAAAGCACGGCCCCTGCAGTTTTCTCAGTAATGAAGACTTGCAATCCAGGCACCCCTGGTTCTCTGAATACTGCACGTTTGTCAGCAACCACATGGTCATCAACTTTCTGAGGTCTGGCAGGCAGGACTGCCTCTGGAGACTTTGAGAAGTGTTGTCAGGAACAGACTTTGTACATGTCCGTGGCTGAACATGAACCTTCAATACCATCAGCCCATCCATTTTCCTGCCTGGCACAGCACTTAGTGATCTTGCATATGGATTGAACTGGACATAAGATGGTGCCTGTCTTTTCCCTATTTTGTCACTGATTCAATTTGGTACTGTTTCAATGAGGTCCTGAGAAGCAGTGAGAATGAGGAGATGAATATTGTCTTTAAAGGACTATAAACAAGAAATCACCCTGATTTTTCAGGGAGAAATGGATCTGACATTGATCTGTCACCTAATACAAAGAAAACTTCTATTCCTGTACCTCACTGAAAGACCTTAGCAGAGGGATCAGAAGCATTGCATGGCTTACCTAGGAAAAATTTTGATCACTCCGAATTCACATAGTATTTTTTGTTTTGTCTAAAAAGTCTCCAAGTTTCTCTTTGGTGTACCTAGTGATTGCCAGACTTTCAGTTCAGATGCACCATTGTTGTGCCTGAAGGCAGCATATATCAATCTGTTGTGCTTGAGCACAGGGGAGGCCTTGAACATAAGGAGGAAATGGTTCAAAACCTATCAGTAATTTTCAATGCTTCAGGTTTCAAAATTGCATTACTTTTCAGTATAGTTTCATATATCTTGACCAATTATTAAAGGTTAGAACTATTTTTCAGTAGGCTGTATTAACATTTTAGTATCAGCTGGTAAATACAGATGAAAAATTCACCTTCTATTTTCCTTTAGTACAAAGTCTACTTTCAAATCATTGTGGAATTTGTTTTAAGGCATTTAGCTAAAAGTCTTCAAATAGTTTATTTTCATTAAAGTTTCATGGCAAAACCTAAAGTGACGATAAAGCTGTCAGAGACTTAACAAACACCTTACATTGCAAACAAATCTGTAATGCTCTAAATATTGAGTCCTTTTATTTCTCTAGTGAAAAAGTTATCTGGAATCTTAAAATAAAAAGTGATGGTATTAAGCCAAATTATCCTTGCCAAGGATACACAGTTGCTTGCAGGACAGTTTTTAGAAGTCTTGATGTCTATAGCATTCATGTCTTTTTTGGGTAACAGCTGACAAGCTTGAGGTCCGCAAAATACCCCTCCTGAGATGTGACATTTGATCTCAGCAAACAGGAGATTGCTATTTTCATGCACAAATAGAAACATAATTGCATTACCATGAAAGTCAGATTGCTGTTGGCTGTATTGCAAATGCCCATGAGTGTCCTCTTGACCCCAAAGGTGGCATCTAATGTAAAAGATTTTTACATAACTGAAATAGCTCCCTCTGCTAATGTCTGCAGAATGAAAGCAGCAAAAATCCAACCATAAATATACTTCTACATCAGTAAAGACACAATTCAAAGTATCTTTAAAATTTTTATTTTGTTTTAAGTCCACTGTAAAAACTAGGAAATAGTTACCAGCAAACGGAAAGGAAAAGTTCATTATCTCAGCTACTGATGTGAAAATTCAGACTCACTCAAATAAAACCAGTGGAAGTGTTTCACTGTCCAGTGCTGCAGCTGGAATCAGAATTGGGATCAAAGATTGGAAGCATCTTTAAACACCAAAAGAAACAGCAAAATCAGAAATTATAATTTTTATCCTACTTTCCTAAGGAGAAGAGACACAAACAACCATGCTGTATCTGTCTATCCCATCCTCAGTAACCTGGAGGCCACTCATCTCTTTTAAGGAGATTTAACAAAGCAGTACTAATTTTGAAGATACTGTATCTCTGTGTGTTTTCCTGAAATCAGATGAAGTGGGGAGACTACTACTGTTTGTATGGACCAAGGACTGTGATCAGCTTCACTTTAACATGCCACATCCAGCCAGGAGCTCAGTTACCAGCTGCAGCCTGTGAGCAAATATGGATTGGCCAGCACTGCCCTCAGGGGCTGATTGCACACCTCACCATGTGCTGAAAGCTTTGTTGAAAGCCACACACTGCCTTGGAAGAGGAAGTCCCTGCCCTGGGTAAGACACGTAGTGTACACATATTGTCATACGGGTGCCCAGTTTCTCTCCTCTGAGTTGTGCAGACGTGTTTTATCGGGTAGTGCTACACTGGTGAGCTCCCTGCCCTTCTCTTCCTCTTCCCCACAATGAGCTGCCTCGCCTGACACTAAATCTTGCTGCATAAATAAGCATGAGTTAAAATAGAGATGGAGAAAGGACATTCTTGCTATTCCTACTTTATAGCAAGGCTCAGAGTCCCTGTGTATTGTGTTTTAACCCCAGCCAGCAACTAAGTACCACGCAGCCACTCGTTCACTCCCCTCCTCCACCCTAGTCAGGAGGAGAATTGGAAAGAAAGTAAAACCCATAGGTTGAAATAAGAACAGTTTACTAATTGAAACAAAACAAAATATTGTAATAATAAGAATAATAATACTGCAAAGGAGAAAGACAGAGAGAGGAATAAAACTCAAGAAGAAAAGTGATGCACAATACAATTTCTCAGCATCCACTGACTGATGCTCAGCTCGTCCCCAAGCAGCCAGGAGCCTCTCGCAGCCAGCTCCCTGAGTGTGACATTCTATGGTATGGAATATCCCTTTGGCTAGCTCTTTGGGCACCTGCTCACTGGCAGAGCATGGGAAACTGGAAAGTCCTCGACTTAGAACAAGCAGTACTTAGCAACAACTGAAACACCAGTGTGCTATCAACATGATTCTCATATTGAATCCAAAACACATCACTGTGCCAACTGAGAAGAACATTAACACTGTCCAAGCCAAAAACAGAACAGTGTGTTACACAGGACCTAAAGGGAGAGTCAGTATCAGAGTTGGGAGGTAAATGCAGAACCTCGAATCACAGCCTGTCACCAGGGGTAAACTCTTTCACAAATTCCTCACAAGCTGCTGTGGGAGAGAAAGTAGATTTCCGAGGAAATGGACAAGTGCACAGAAATTTTCAGCAACACTGGATACATGGCAGTCAAAAAAATTCCTGTACAGACAGCATCCTTGATGTATTTCTGGCAGTACTTGACGGTCCTTCTTTGTGAGTTTAACTACACACGGCCCAGGTCTTTATTTTATCAGAAAGCTTGGGATTTGCAGCAGCAGTGCTGATCGCACTCCCTGCACACCTGCAATGCACTTCATGCCTCAGCAGTAAACCAAAAAAAAAAATCACTAATAATCTCTGGGATGTCATGCTGGTTTCTACTTCTCCCTTTCCAAATCACTCCCTGGTTTTGCCACAGGCAGATGTGTTGCAGGTATCTAAAAACCCCTATCCTCAGACAGGGAGTCCTCAAGTCTGCATTGTCCTTCAGGACTTGGTTTCAGTTCCCTTAGGGGAAAAGCCCTGCAGGTGACCTAAAACATAAGGTTTTCTCAGTGGGAGGAAAACAGCAGTGTTGCAGCTCCCTAAGTGCCGCCACAGGCAGCTCTCATGGACTCTTTTTCCCTGCAGCTGAGGTTCAGAAATCATTCCCACACAGACCTGCCAGGGCATCTTAGTGCTGCTGTTTAGTGATTAAAATCAGGAACACACTGGCACCTCTGCCATGGTGGCAGGGCTACACTCACAGGTGGAGATGTCCCCCCTGAACTGAGCAGGTCCTATCCTTGTGTTCTGCTCATACACCCAGCGGTACTCCCAGCAATGTGCCAACAGTTCCAATGACAGATATATAGCTTCTTCTGTGGCTGCTAGCAAATGTATTTCTATTATACATGCAGCTATCTGACTCCTGCAATAATGGAAATTAGTTTACTTCCCAGACCAGGCAGCAGGGAATTATAATCCGCAAGTGACTACAGGGTCACTTTCTCCATACGACTTAATTCAGGCAATTATCCTCTACACTGTATCCAACAATTGCTTAATAAAAAATACTCTTTTATTGAAAAGGCTTCGTTCTGTGACTTTTTTCTTTTTCAGTCCAAAGATCTGATGCCCTTCTTCAGTTCGGGTTCAGTTGCTGCCCTCATGGTAGCGGTAACTGCCCTGGCTGACACCTTCCCTCCCTGGCTGATGAGGGACAAAGCATCCCGCTCTCATTCTTGCCTCTCCTCCTGGAGGTTGCTGCCCTGGGCAGCTGGAAGGGATGGATAGGAACAGCCTGAGGCGGGACGGTGCTGCTTGAGGAAACTGACTCCTCACCCTATGTGAGGGAGTGGGGATAAGACCAGGAGCTTTTGCAGCTGGTGACCAGTAACAGTGCAGTAGGCTCATGCAAGCAGTTCTGCCTCCAGTTTCAAACAAATAAGACTAATTTGAGTATGCTTGTATGTATTCATACGCTTTATTTTTTCTCTGAAGTGTCTGCAAGACCTTTCTTTGTGTTGTGTTGTGCTAAAGGGTAGCTCTGTCATATTGCAGGAGATCAAATGTCCCTGTGTGCCTCACTGGCCCAACTGGTTAGCACAGGTGACACAACCCATAGCCAGCACAGCACAAAGAAATACAGTTGCTCACAGCCTGTCCTTTTTCCCAAATGCATAGGGGCAGGTCTCTCCCAAAGCCTACGACATGTCTCAGACAGTAGTCTCCAGTGGTTCTGCTCTGGTCAGAAATGACCAGCCCGTTCATTTAAAAGACTGAAATCTCATCACAACCAAAATTTCCCAGAGCTCAGTGGGTGCCATAAGTCCCTACTTGCTTTATTCAGGCAGGTGATAACATTGCTTTTAACACCTTCAGTATTACGAGGAAGGTATAAACAGAGGGCTCTGAGTAACCTGATCCAGTTGAAGACATTCAGTTGAAAGAGATCGTAACTAGATGACCTTTAAAGGTCCTTCCAACCCAAAATATTCTATAATTCTATGATTCTGTGATTCAATTTCATATAAGCAAAAAAATATGCACTATTTCAAATCTTACTCTTTTTATTTGTGGCCTTCAGATTAGATGGGAATTTGTGCCCTATATTCAAGATGTAGTGTCAAATTTCCACCTCTACTATCACAATATTCCTGTGTGCTAAAGCATCTCCTGGCATGCTACAGCAATTATACATTTATCAGCCAAATCTGTTTCCATTTGAGAGAAAAAATAGATTTTGCTTGGGAGCTTCAGAGTATTTTAAATAGCAGGGTGATTCCCTAGAATATACAGATGGGCAATTACCACCTTTAAATCATGCACTGTGTGTTACTGCTCCCATGAATAATGTATATGCCAGCCAGCATTATAAAATAAAACATCACAATCCGGTACAGGTGACCTAAAGATACTGGGATCCCTAGGAGAAGGGCTAAAACAGAAGCAGTCCTCACTCGAATATCCGTCACCAGGCAACACTGTCCACAGCAAGGGGAGATTCTCACCGTTTAACATGAGATGTCTATGGCAAAGAGGTGTGAGTAAGTGCTAGTAATCGGGCACTGCCTTTTATAATCGCTGATGGGAAATAGGCAATTTCAGAGTGCAATTTCTACAGTCAGTTTAATGTTTTCTTTATGATGACATGGTGCAATGAATCCTGTCTACTTATTCTGAAAATGTGCTTCTGTCGGCCACAGTGGGAGAAGGCTCTGAGGAAAGGGCTTACCCTTCTTTCCAAGACCATTTTTTTCCCCAAGTATCTCTTTGTCCTTTCTTTCCTCCCAGACTTCAGAAAATGCCTTAGAAGCAGTGGGTCAGGATTTGATCCTTTCCGACGAAGAACAAGAGAGTTCTGCACGGTGGGTCCCATGCAGGCAGAGCCGTCAATCACACAGGCTGTTTATCAAGCCTTTGACTTACACTTCAAACCTTTACTATTTCCCACAGCCTGTTTTAAAACAAACAGAAAAATATAATTGTCTGAGGAGCTAAATGGCTTTCCAGTCAGTAAATACAGAGTTGACAAAACCCAGATCTTTTTTTGACCCATCACTACTGACGCATGTGAGTGTGGGTCAGATCCTCAGCTGCTGTGAACGGACTTGGTGACACAGATGTCTCCATTTTGTGATTTGCGTGGATATCTCCATGTCATGATCTGCACAGGTGCCCCCATCTCATGATCCAACAGCAGTTCCGTTCTCCAGTGAGTGGGGTGGCAAGTCCTGCACATCAGAATGACTTGTAACTGAGGGTTTTCTCTGATGTAAAATCCAAGTACCTTCAAGCAAACCACTAACTTTTGCTCTTGGATGGAAAAGGAGAAAATGGTTTTCTAGAGAATAACATTTACTAACATTTATATCATTCAACAAGCTATCATTTCCTGATGTCATTATAGTAATGCGGAAAGGAAAAACACCTTTTTCTTGGTAGAGGGTCAGAGGACTCCCTCAAGGAAAACACTGTCATAAAGAAAGCATTTTACAATCAAGTAGCCAATTATGCCAAAATGGAAATAAAAGTGTATAAATGACAGAATAATTAGACCAGTAATAATTATAGGTTTCAGTAGAAATTCTGAAACGTGAAAATGTATGAAAAACTCAGTTTGTAAAAGATTAGCATAGTGCTAAAGATCAGATAAGACTAAAAAATAACCTTTTCCATCCAAGCAATAGGTCATTTTTGAACAGAAGGGAAAGTGTAGGTAGCATGAAAGGTCAGGATTTTGGTAGTCTTAAAGAAGTACTGGTATAAATCCACAGGTAGAAATATTGTCCTTTTGAGAATAAAATGAAAGGGGCACCAAAGAGGAGAAAAAAAGGTCTGGATACACAAATCCTACAGAAACTTCATTATCCCTGAGTGCAAAACACCAGATTTATAAGGGCAGTTGACTACATATCTCAGCCTTACCTACTGACTCTCTCTGGAAACTCCAAGCTACTCATCTTTCCAATAAAGCATATAAAGGAATAAACACGAGCCTTCTGAAAACTGAAGACTCCATCACAACTTTCATGCTCTTCTGTTTTCCTCCTGCTCTTTGTTTGTTTCTTTCACTTTTATTTCAGATCCCTCTTCTCCAGACAGACTCTCCAAGGACCGTAGACTTGGTGCTCGAGCCAGGATACAATGTGAGGCACATTGGGTAAATTCAATCTGCAGAAGCCACTCAAGGAACCCAGCCTCAGGGGCTTCACAAAACTGGTGCAAGCACAAAGGTGGGGGTGCAATATCAGAGACCTCTTTTGGAAAAAAAAAAAAAACCAACAAACCCAAGACACAAAAAAAACTCCTCAGGTCAATATTTTAAATCATTGACACAACTGAGCAGCAAAAAAGTCAAAATCATTCAATCTCAGTCAAACACAGTAAAAATATCAATGTCAGTCCAAAGTCACGATTTTCAATTGATGGGGGTGTGTGTTTGTTTGTTTAGGGTGAGTTTTCAATTTTTATATAGTTTACCGAGCTAAAGCAGTGCCACTTCCTGCATCTCCTTCTTCTGAACACAGTCCACACATGGGTGACAGGAGCATAACCTGTTCTAGGCTTGTCCAGGTAATACCACTGACATATAACCACACTGCTGCCATTAGCAGGGCTGTCCCACATTATTTATTCAGCCCATTTACTGTGGGCTGATGCCATTTTGAGAGTGAAGGTGCTGCTGCAGGATACATCAGTGCAGCTCTGTCTGTGTTTGTCTTCTCGAACAGCTCCCAACAAGTCTAAATTTAGAGCACTGCCAGTCTGTCTTATCAGCTAGACACATAAAATCTGGGATCAGTTTAATTAACATTCACACAACGCTGGTGCAGAGAGTCCCCTGAACGTGGCAGTGATGGGAATCATGTGCAGACAGCAAACACACAGATGTAAGGGGGAGCACACACTTGCCTTTTCTTGGTGTTGGCAGAGGGGCACTTGCAGCCCCTGTGCTGTATCCAACCCTGTTCCCACCCTGGGCGCTGCCCTTGAGAGTGGCAGCGTTTGGGTGAAGGTGACAACCTCTCCATCCTTCTCCTCAGTGGCTGCAGGGAGGTTATGGGGTACAGCTACAACCGGTGGGGCCTCTGTGGACTCTGCTGTATGGGACCAGTCCCAGCAACGATGATGCCACCACAGTCACTATGAGACAAGACAACCAAGTTGGGGATGAGGGACGAAGGTCTTAGCACCGAGGAAGACCCCAAATTTGAAGGAAATTCTGTGTGTCTCCACATGTTTGGCATGCAGAGATAGCGTGTTGTGCCATGGGCAGACTCATCCTCCTGCCTCAGCAGTTGCTGGTGTCAGCCAGCCTGCCCTTTTCCTCAGGGCTGCAGCATCCCACAGGAGTAATAGCTGGACTGATGGATGGATGTGGACAGGGGCAGGGACGGTGCTTTGGCAGGGCCATGCCATTTTCTGCACTTCTGCTCAGATAACACGCAGCTCATCCCAAGGCATGATGTGTGTTCGGAGTGGTGTCATTAGGTTAAAGCAACAGTGTCAGGCTGGCTGGGCACATGGAGAAGGGAAAGAAGGGTCACCCTGCTGCCATTACCCTCTGCCACTGGTATCTCCTGCAACATTGTCTACAACAGAGACTGTATCTGCATGTTTGTTGTTGGGATTTGGAGCAGCTGAAGTAACCTGGGAATTCTGAACTGCCAATGAGAAAGTATTCAGCTACTTCCATGTAGGAAGGATTCTGTTTCAGTAGCATGGCACTAGGCATATAGTACATGAGAAAAATGATTCTCAGCCTAATCTTAAAACCACAATCAACAAAACAGAAAGACATGGAGGGAAAAAAATGAATTTAAAAATTAATTCAGAGGGAGCACTTATACCAGGATTAGTGATTTAATTCAATGCAGAATTACTCTAAGCATGCATAATTCAGAGTCAGTTTTCTACTTCAACTCAGAAAGGAAAAAAAATTCTGACACCTGTACTCTAACAAACTGCAGTGGGATGTGCTGAACTTTTTCACTCTAAGTGTCATTACTACAAGTATTTCTTATGAGACTGGGGACCAAATGAAAAGCAGAAACTGTGATTTTCTGGATTTCAGAACAGCTTAGTAGCCACCAGCATTATGGACATGGTTTTCAGCAGTGACCTTCAAAGTTGCAGTAAGTAGCCCACAGAGAGAGCTGCAAAACACATCAGCGATATTTTCAATTAGTGTGGCGAGGACTTTACAGGCTGGCAGTGGTCCACAGCCTCAACTACTTTAGAAACACTGATGTAATTTGTGGCATAAACAGTGTTTTTCTGCAGCCTTGAAACCTTTCAGAAAATAAATAACATTTTATTTTATGGATACACCTTACAAGTCTTTCCATCAAGCTCATGTATTTGGGTTATACAAGATATGCAGTAATAGCTCTTAAGAGAGTCATCACTCAAACATCAAGTGACTTTTGACACTGCAAGAAAAGTTTTTATGCCAAAAATAGGAAGTCTAAGTAAGTAAATATTCATCATATCACACATACATTGATCTTACACCTATGATATTTACCAGTAGCTGTTAAGAGAGTACCAATTTATCTATTATATACAATAGAATAGTGAATAACAGGGACGGATGGAAAGTTTTCCTGCAATTTTAGTAATCCCTTTCCCCTGTACTCAGAAAATTCAGTCTTTGAAGAGTTGCTTTAGTGAAGTCTACCATCAGTCCCAAATGTGACTATATATCAGCACTAGGATTTTAATCCATACTGCCAGGGGCCTTGTAATTTTGGATCTAGAAGTTTTCTTTTTTGGTCTGCCACTGATACACAAATAGAGGGAAAGACTTTTTAATACCAATTACAAAGGAAAATATCATTGTTTAACAGCTGCCTGAAAATCCTTTGCAAATGCCAAAAGATCTCACAAGATCGGGGAATTTTTATGTTATTCAGAATTTTATATAGAATAAAGTAAAAAGAGGGTCTGAAGGGAAATGCCTCTAATCTACTTAAAACTTGCATACTTTTACTGAATGCTGGACATTTAGTATTTTCTCCTTCTCTTTCTGTTTAGTTATTGATTTAATTTTTAAAAGCTCTGAAAGCAGAGGCTGTAGGAGATTTGAAAACATTTTCCTTTTGAAATAAAAGGAATCAGCTGTTAATATCTATCTGTGGTAAAGAACTTCACAGCCACAGCCTTAAATTTCATTGCTTGGTTCCCAAAGGAGGATTATATCCCTCTTTTTGTTTCTTTGGCTCTCTGGCTCAGGTAAGTACAAGGCTGCTTAGTCTTCTTGTCAAAGATGGTTAAAGGAGGTTAACAGTAGTGTCCTGGAATCTTACCTGGGAAGTGAGATTGGCTTTAGCAGAGGTGGTTCAAACACCCATTTCTAGGTACCAAGACAATACCCTCAACACAAAAGGCTGGGGGAACATAGGATCTCCTGGACAAGGGCTGTGGGAATCATGAGCATGTAGGCAAGGGCACTTGGTGGGGAAACCAGGAATTTCCATCAACTTCATTTTACCCTGTCCTTGAATACAAAAAAAAGAAATGTCTCAGGATACGAAACTCCACAGTTCAGTGTTCCCAAAACTAAACACAATTTGTTGGCAATTTAGTTTTCATCAGTCCTTCTCCTATTTTGCTAATTCCATTTAGATAGTGCTAGGTGGACAGTTGGAATTGATTTTAAATGTCTCTTCCAACCTTGATGATTCTGTGTTTTTATTCTTACATCCAGTGTCACACTTTAAGTAGAGCAGTGGATTTATGTTTAAAGAAATACTTACACACACGAATCTGTGGAAATACTCCAATGTTTGTGCAATGCAGGATTTTGCGGATAAAAGTCAATGTTTTCCTACAAACATGCTGAAAGAGTTAGTAGGCTCTTATTGTGTGGGAAGTTCGTTTTTGGTTCAAAAAAATCCCATGAAGTGGGAAGGAATCTGCCACAGTTTTCTTGTTAAAATTTCTGCTTCTTTCAGTTTCTATCGTTGCTTCACCTAGCCTGCAGTGGCACACACAGTACAGCCAGGCCAGCTTCATTAGCAACCCTAGCAACAGCACCTTGAGGAGACATGCTTGCACTTCTAACCCAAAATTCTCCTTAGAGAGGATGGAGCAAGCAGCATGCATGAAGTCAAAGGTGCCCTCCTTAGACCTCGTCCACCCTCAGGTCCCATGGGGAACTCAACTTCAAAATATTTCCAGGGCAAAAATAATGCAACTCACTTCCCCAAACATAAATCCATTGAGACACAGATTGCAAGTTGTTGCTGTAAAATGCAAGTAAATTTTCTAAGACTTGAAAACACAAATTCATGAAAGACCCGCTCTTCTCATCTGTGTTAAATTCTTTGTGGGAAGCCTTATATCTGTTTAGTGATTAAAATCAGTCTTTTCTCTGTTCTTGGGCCTTTTCTGCACAACACCACACTGGATGTGGAACCCACAAGGCAAACATAAGCCCCAAGGCTTTAGATAACATGCAGATGCACTTGATATTGGTTATATGTTTTTGTGAAAGAGACTTTACCAGTGATTTCCCTGGAAGATTTTTGAGGCCAAAAGCCCCTGAGGACACTTTGACACACACTAATAACAATAGTTTTCTGTGGTGACCAGCATCTCTGGGCTGGCTGGTGCAGTTTAGATCCCCTGTAACAAAATACAAAAGAAAATCCTTGGGACTTACTTCCTGGCAACTTACAGAAATATCACCCAGTAATTGTCCTTTTGGCCCTTGGCCTGGAAAATGGGATTTCTTCTCTTTCTCTTCTCCAAGTCATTGGCTCAAAGGCTTGCCAGTTCCTAGGTTTATAGGAGAAAAGCTGATGAGAAAGGGTTAGGCAGAGGATGAGCTTTTATAAAGAAAAGGAACCCCCAGACACCAACACAACAGTCAGCCATGTAGCTGAGTGAGGTGTATATCCCCTCCTTTTCATTTTCTGTTATTGTCTGACTCCTCACAAGAAGAACAGCTATAAATGGCTATTCTGTATTTTTCAAAAAGGAAATCATAACAAGGAATATGCAAATTTCAACTTATTTTTAATGTCTTCTTTAATAAGTACTGAATGTTCTCAGCACTCCAGGGGAAGCAGAAGGAGTGGTATATGCAGCCTATTTTTAGTCTCTCAAACGTTACTTCCAGTGCACCCAATAATGTATTATGGATTTCCGGATGGTAGAACAGCCATTGAACTCATTTAATTTCTCAAAGTCTATCTAAAATTCAATAACTGTCTTACACTGTCTGAATTTTCACTACCTATCATTAGTCTGGTTGTGCTGAACCTTCCCATCACTTTAGCCCTCCTGCCACTGCCTGCCCTGCAAATGCCTTGCAACCAGCAATGCATAAGGAAAGCTTTGGTGTGGTGGCAGCTGCATAAATCAGCCTCATTTCATGGATCCGGCATGGAGGGGGTAGGTGCTCCTCTGGTCGTACAGAGCAGCCTCTCACATTAAACCCTTCTGTTTCATAGGAGGAGATTACAAGATTACAAGAGGATGTTTTCAGAACTGAGATTTCAAATGTGTAAGTACTGGCAATGCACATTGTGTGAAAGGTTGATATTTAGCACAAAAGTTCCTACCAACAGTTCTAAAATAAATTGGGCTACTGTGGGTAGAAGGGAAGTTTCTTCTCAGGCTTTTACATGATTAATAGCAAGAAGACAAAGATTAGCTATCAAAAACTGAGTTGTTGGCTGGGTGCATGAGGTTCTATACTGGGAACATTCAACACATTCCACATGTCCCTACACGGGCCATTTTGTATGAGTGTGACACACTTGGTTCAATGTGGTGGTGGAAAAGAAGTCACATGTGTGCTACACAGCCTGAAGATAACACAAAATAGATAAAGACAGTCTAATCTAAAGCTGCCTTCAAAAATTGTCACTAGAACACTAAATAAGAGGGCAATAAGCTTAAAGGTGAAATTGAGTGCAAATAAAAGCATAGTCAAGCTCAAAGAGAAAATTATCTTGACCACACATACCCATCCACATCCTCTGAATTACCCCTTATGAGGCAGAGAAGAGCTCTTGATATCAATCTCACTATTTGCCTGGAAATGTCACTCAGTGCTCAGAGACATTCAGAAAGACAAGTAAACTATTAGGGATATGGTCAATAGTATGATTGCTGCAGTAGAGTACAAAATGTCTGTATATTAGATTGCAGTTAGAAGGAGTAGATGAGTGTTCAGGTATGCAAACCCTTTTCTGCATCTCAGGAACAGAGGGTGAAATGGGAAGCATGAGTATACCACCACATAAAAGCATATAAATGTGTCTTCAATACTGCTTGCAGTGTCAGTCATCCCAGCTTAAAAATACGATAAATTTTAAAAATACAGAGATAACATATATGGAACAGCTTCTTTTCAGAGCAGAAAAATACAGTTTTAGATTCTTCAGCATGCAGAAAACAGATTAGACATGGGACTCTGCATGGACAAGAACTGATGCTCCAGTGAAAATTAATAGGGAAAAACAATTGATTTTCCTCACAATACAAAGACTGTGAACATCTAATATGATTACTGGGCAGCAGGTTTTAAATAAACAAATTGAAATGCTTTTTTTATGCGGTATCTAACCCAATTGTGGAACTCTGTGGAACACGTTTGCACTATTTTGAAGGAGAGGGAAACCAGAACAGATAAAATTGTAGCAATATGGGAAGATCAGAAATGTAGGTGTCACATTTAAAGGTCAATGGCTAGGAGAGGGAACAAATATCAAAAGGCCCTTGTGTGCACAGGATATTTAACAGACTGGTGAAAATAATTTATCTTATGAAAACCCTTGGTGAAGATAAAGAGAGGGTGTTCTTTGAATTCGCAGTATGACTGCAGTGAGTTAAAACTTGCTCTGATATGATACAACACTTAGCAAATCTGCAAAGTAAGTTATGCCCTATTTTAAAATCCTGAATTTGTTACACTTTTAAGCTTTTTGCTCTGTGGCGAGCCAGTCAATAACTGCTGGTTTAGACACAAAACCCCATAATCCGTGGGCTAATCTTAAACAAGCACACATCCCCAGACACCTTTTGTGTTGTTCCTCTCACTGCTGCAGTTGCGTTTCTGCCTCCTCTGATCCATATGGTTTAGCAGCCACTGACTTAGCCACAGAATAACTTATTTCTTGTGATCCTCGCTCTCTATCAGCTCATGCTCAGGCTTCATTTGCAAGTTATTTCCCTCTGAAGTTTGGCTTTTCCAACTCTTTTTGCCAGGTGACCAGCCGGCAAGAGCTTGTGACAGACACAGGCCCAGAAGGGTGGCACAGGTACAGCTCAAACACACATTTAAGGAGTTTTGCCCACAGAATTATGTCAGCCTGAGGGTTAAAGAAATTGCATGTTCAGCTGACAGAGCTGTGCCAGGAGACAGCCTTGGAGAGACACCGAAATCTTATTCATGGCAGTTTGCCAGGAGGGCTTATGTTATTACTCTAACCATTATGAACTCCACTGGGAAAACAATTCACTCACTAGCACAAACTGTGCAAAAGAGGATTTGCCACTTGAATTTAGACATTGGGCAGAGGTTGCTTCTGGCTATAGGTCACGGCAAAGGGTGTCTGGGGCAGAGAGGAGAGGCCATGGGAGCTAAGTAGGGCTCAGTCAAGTAAGGCAGAGATCAAAGAGTGGCCATCACCCAAGCTGATCTGTGAGAACTGATGCAGAGTGAATGGCTCCTTGCCAGCTCCCTTCTTCTCCAACAACTTTGGAACAGCTTTTATCGAAACACAACACTAGGTAGAGCAAAGCCTGTGCATGGGAGCTTGGTCTGATGCAGTGTTGAAGAGAACTATTGCACTCCCACTGCCTCACCCCAGCTGCACTTGCACTTGCCTCACTCTTGCACTTGTTGGTGACAGGCTATTTGTCCAAGCTGCAGAGACACTGTTTCATGCAGCACTTGCCAAATTCATCATTATGATGCCCCAGTGAAATTTGCTTTTTCCACTTAATCCCGGTAGTTCTGGGAACAACTTTTTACTCAGGTCAAAGCTCTGGAACCCTGCAAGGAAAGTCTTTCAGAGCTGTGCCTGCACAGGGTACTGGTTGCTCACCGAGGAGGGGCACGGGCTGCTGCAGCATCCATGGGGCCTCTGACAGCCTCCTGTCTCCGTGTTCCCTCTGCTCCTTAGCAGCCTGAGCAGGGATGTGCAGGTATTTTGCAAATGTCCCAAAGAGCTGGGCCATGGAGGAGGAAGGGGCTGTGTTATACCCTGTCTTTAAAAAAGCTGCCTTTGGCCTTAACTTGCCTGTTTCCTCACCTTCCCAATGCAGCACCCTGTGTCCTCCCCTCCAGAAGGTGTGAGCCATGAGGCATTGGGTGTTTGGGCTGCTCCTAACATGGGAAGCCCAGACAGGGCAGTAGTTGGTGGCCATAATTATGCAGCCCTCCAACAGCACCACAGTGGGTGAGCACAAATGCTACTTCCCGATGTAGCTGTTAGACTGCTTGTGCCCCCATGTCTGCGGACTGATGTCTCCTGCATTTCACATTGCAGCTCATGCAATGAAACCATAGATCCCATTTGTCACTGCCTGAGAAGGTGCATCAGATCCGTATCTAAACAGGTGAATTGCTCTTTCAGCAGGAGCCTATAGGAGCAAACTCAGAGGCTCTGCTTTATTTCATGTTTCATGACAGCCAGCATGTAAGCTTGTAGAGCTTGGCAAGAGGATGATAAGAGAGCTCCACCTCTTCCCCATCCAATTCCTATGTTTCATTTTACTGCCTCCCTTTACTTTTGCCTTGCTGTCAATACACTCCTACCTGCTTTACCTTGCACTCTTAACTCCTCCTCCTGCCTTCACTTGGCTGCCTGCACCAGCCCCTGCACCATGGATGCATCCCCTGTGGCCAGGGCGAAGTGGGCTTCAAGGGGTACGTGATGGGGTAAACGCAGGAGAAGTTAAGGACATGTTGGTATCTGCAGCTCAGAGAAGCATCAGTTCAAATATCTGTCTTTAATGCCCCCCAAAAAGGGCAGCAAAGTTCAGAGCAAAGAACAGAGCAACACCTTCATGCTACTATTTTTCTGTGCCATTTTTAACTGCCCACAGGAGACAAGTGTGAAATGCAGCCCCAGAACGTTTCTTCTCATAAAAATTATCTTTTGTAGTAACTTTTCCCTCTTTTTCCAGCACCTTGCAGTCTGGATAGATTTTTGAGTATGTTGCATTCAACTTAAAAGTCTAAGGTGAAACAGAGGAAGAAAACCAGAAGATTATGTTGCTTGCTAGGCTATGGGTTGCTATTTTTGTAAATATTTTTCTCAGACAACACCCAAGACTAATTCATAGCATTTACCTTTTCCCAGCTATTACAGATTTACATGACAGCAAACACCAAGGAATCCGATGGGTTTTTTTCTGATCTAAACATTCTGTAAGGAGAAAATGTGTGTAAGGATGAGAGGAGTTGTCCCAAATTGTAATTTGAGAACAGAGAAATTAAGAGGCAAGTCATCAAAATAAAGCCTGAAAAATAAAGAAGAGGAAAGAAAGAAGGGTGTGCTGCGTGTCTTAGACACATCAATACGATGCCAAGCCTGGAAACAAGCGGTGGCAGGAGAAAATAATTTATGCTGAGAAATAAGGAAGGCAGCCACAAAGGTAGATAGTATGTAAGAGACTCTCATTAGAGTCTATGGTTATGAGAGAAAAGTTATCCATCCATTGGAAAAAGTTTGACGAAGACATAGCCACAAAATTAAATTCCTTCAGCTGCACCCCATTTTGGTTTACTCTTCTATTGATGAAATTGCTCCCTATTAAGACTAGTGCAGTAAACTCCTTTTCTAGAAGGTTAGCTTGAACTATCCTGGACCTGGGGACCAGCATTTGAAGAAATCCATCTGAAAATGAGTTTCATTTGCCTCTTTGCTGTTTTGGACAGCCAAGTAAGCTTTTGAAGGAATTTTATGCTATTATTCACATTTTCACGTCTTTCCTACAGCAATTAATTAAAGGTGGACACAACTGGCATAACTGCATCCTCAGGAAACTGGTGGGGCTGGATATAAAGGCTGGAATGTGCATGCATGTGAGAGGGAGAGGAGCTGGAAACACTGTGAAGAAATTAATGGTCCTTAAGACTTTAGACCTCACTTTGGATCCATAAGATAAATTACCTTTAGAAAGAGGGATGATGTGAGTTGCTTCCAGAATCCCAGGGTACACTCTAGTGTCACAAGAGTGGCTGCCAGGGAAGTGTGCAACCAGGGTGCTCTTCAAACACTCTACAAGTAAATGGCCTCCTCACTGTAAGTGGTGACAGTCTTGATGGTATGTCACTCAGCTTATATTGAGAGCTCAATTTTGAGAGCAGAGAATCTCATCAGTAATCTGTAAAAAGAAGGTATTACCCTCCTTAACAATACACATGAAAGGAGAAATAAAGACATCAGAGCAGTCTCTCAGCAGAGGTCCGTGCAGGGCAAGCACAGTTACTTCCTTCACCAAGCTTCACACCCCAGCAGACAGCAGAGAGGAAGCTGCATGACTCAGTTCTCTGTTCATGAAAATTTTGCTGTCTGAGAGAACAGGTAAACAAAACAAAGCATAGTCAAGCCTATTATAGTCAAGTCACACAAATTCATGTGTATTTGTTGTCAAGGTCATGCTGTGCAGGGCAGAGGTTTTCCAAATATTATAATCCCTCTAAAATGGAAAAGAATAGAATAAAATAATTCAGTGAAAGGGGCCTCCACCAATCCTCTAATCCAACTGCCTGGCCACTTCAGGGTTGACCAAAAGTTAAAGCATTTTATTAAGAGAGTTACCCAAATGCCTCTTAAACACTGACAGGCTTGAGGCATCGCCCAGTACACTAGGAAGCCTGTTCCAGTGTTTGACCTCACTCTTGGTAAAGAATTGCTTCCTAATGTCAAGTTTGAGCCTCCCTGATCCAGCTTTGAACCATCTCTAGTCCCTCAAGAGAGTCACCTCCCAGTTTGGTACCATCAAAAAGTTGCTAATGGTGCATTCAGCTCCTGCATCCAGATCATTGATAAACATTGAACAGAACTGAGGACCTGCCCTGGTGACTTTCACCAGACAGATATAGCCCCATTCACTACAAGCCTTTGAGGCCCTGTCGTGCACCCAGCTCAACCAGAATCCACTCATCCCACAGCTGGACAATTTGTCCAAAAGGATGCTGTGAGGGACACTACCAAAAGCCTTACTAAAATCCAGAAAAACTATATCCGCTACCTTCCCTTCATCTGCTAGGTGGGTGACCTTCTCATAGTTATCAAATTAGTTAAACAGAACTTTCCCTTTGTGAACCCTTGTTGACTGTACCTGATCATCACATTGTTCTTTAAATGCCTTTCACGAGCACCCAATATGATCTTCCCCATAATTTCTCCTGGAACAAGGTTAGCTTAGTAGTTCCCTGGGACTTCTCTTGCACTTGTAATTGGAATAACGTTGGCCAACTTCTAGTCAGAGGGGACCTCCCCAGACTCCCAAGACCTTTGGTAGATGGTTGAGAAGGGTCCTGCCATAACAGTCGCTAGGTCTTTCAGTACTCTGGAATGAACCCCATCAGGCACCATGGACTTGTGAACATTCATTCATCTGATACAACTCGTCCCTTATATTTATATACACATACTGAAATTGTAATATATGTGTATATATAGTGTGTATATATATACATATATATATAGTATAAATAGTGCATGTGTATGTGTGTATATATATATATATCTCTCTATAAATACTGCTTATCCATTGCGTACATATAAAAGAAAATACAGAAGCTAAGGGCCAAGGCTAACTCTTGCATCTGTATTACTTAAGGAAAGAACAGGTGAAGCTATTAAAAATTTAATACCGGAGATACACAGGTAGGCACAATGAGTTTCCACCAAGGAGAGCTGTTTCATGAAAGTAAGAATTCTGGATGACCTCTAGCTAGATGCCACTCCTAATGATGCTGAGGCTGTATATGTGTTATTAGTGAAAAATACTTGCTGCAGAAACTCTGCACTGAGAGTTTGAACATTGAATTATGCAAGTTAAAAGGACTTAGTTAACAATTTTTCTGGCTGAGGAACCGATCCTGATAATGAAGAGAATTTCAGGGAAAAAAATATAGAATTTACCCTGTGACTTACTTTTTTATTTTCTCCTACTGTGTAAATGAACACAGAAACAACCTCTGCAGACAGGTTAAACACAGCCTTAGAAAAGAAACGTGAGCAGGTCCAAAGGCTGGGGATTGTCTGACCAATTGTGCATGCCTGCAACTGAAATTCTTGCATTTTCTGACTCAAATCTCAGTAGTGGAAAACAGAAATTGGATCGTCCCAGGTCAATGTACCCCATAGAGCAATGAGTCACCCATATGTGACCCAGTTTCTTCCCATCAGCTGCAAAGGATGGGAAAAAAACATACCTAGAATACACACAGACTTGTGTGTCTGTTAAGTGCACTTGTGTGTGAACAGAATGAGTAACTTCCAGTGAAACACCTATGGCAACACTGCTTTCACTGAGCTGCTGTGAATACAGAGCTCACTGAGATATAGGAAAAGACACAGAATTTCAGAGGCACGGTTCCTACAGGAAAAATCCCTATCTGGAGTGAGGTGGCCCATGTCAGAAGTGCTGTCACACACTGTCTTCATATTTGTGTTCACTTGAAGGTACATCTGTCAGCCTGCTCTCAGGATTATTGATAAGCTCTGCTCCCCTTGAATCCCTTTCAAGTTAAGTCTCATGGATAAGCATGGCTAGTTATTTAGCCCCAGAACTACATGGAAACCTGACTGGAGCACTCACGAGCACAAACCTGTGGGGTGAGCGTGCCATACCTACCCACCGCACACACAACTCAGAGCAGCCAAGAGGCAACTGCTGCAACTCTGCCCTTCTGTGTTGCTCAGCAGGTGACTTTTTGGATGCTGCAAATTTCACTTGTTTGGTATTTAGCTGCAATGATTGTACTCCACAGCTAAGATCTGTCTGTTTGAGCTTTTGTTCTCAACTAATGACAGCAGTACAAAAGGGATTATGTTAGGCTGATTTCTGTACATTTACCCCACTTACGTCAGTGGGGCTCTAGGGATACAGCACGTGTTCAGGGCTCCTTTTAAATGTGAAACAACTCATGAATACAAAAGTAGATATACTGACTGACAACCTCCCCCCTCAGAACCCTGAGTGGGGAGGGCCAGCAGCAGTAAGTGATGAAAGCCCACCTCACATGCTGTTTTCCTCAATCTCTGCATTTTGCTCAGCAGTGCTGCAGCAGGTGTTAAGCTCACAAGCCACATGTTTTTCCTTTCCCATATAGACTGGAGAATAATGAGCATGAAATATATATGCATTCAAGAAGAGTTCCTTCCTTCTAAGGTCTCTCTCTGGATCAGGTTAGTGGAGCTTTCAGCATTACGGTGACTTTAATTTCTTCCCCCGAAAATTCCCTGCTGTGGAATTTGCAAATTTTAGACCTGGCTCAGGTTCACTCTTAAACTGATGCAGACAGCTGTTAAAAACCAATGCATATCCTAAGCATGCAAATGAGAAAAGAAAACGTTGATTTCCCCACTCTTTCTTCCTCGATTACAACTAAGTGTTCATCAATCTCCATAGTTACATATTTATCATGGGTAGAGCAGCCTTATGGAAATATTGCATTGCCATTGGACACAACCTGAGTTATATTACTGTGAATTTCACACTTCATCGTAAGTAAATATCGGTAGGGGGGGTTGTTTGCCTGCAATGGATAGTAAAATGGGTTCATCTTGGGTCTGTTGAAAAGTTTCAAATTCCCATTTCTTGAAGTGTTTTTTTCAGCTTCACCCCAGCAGATTCCTTGCAAAGATATTCTAAAACAGAGAGAGCTTGTGAATGAATGATGAAAAGTACAGACAAAGCATTTCTTTTATGGGGGCAGATAAGATTGTCTTTCCTAAGGAATTCAAATGATAGAGATTGCTGAAGACACTTTAAAACTACTGTGCAAGAATCACAACATCACTAATTATTCTGCAAATATCAGGTTGTGTTTCAAATATGTATCAGAAATTATTAACTCTAAAACTTATCATGTCTAATTCACCTCTTCAAAAGCCAACTGCAGGAGTCTTTAAACATCAAACATCTGGCAAATGCAAAGTCTCCACAGAGTCAATTTTTCCAATAAGCTGTTGTTATAGAAGCCAATAACACAACGTTTTCTTTTCAAATACACCCTACTCCTGTTCATGTCTTCCTTATCATAATTCTCTCTTTCGAAGAATTGCTACTAATTATGCCCATAACTAATAAACTACTGGAGAATGGCCAAATACTGCTCATGCTGCCTCAGTGCTGCTGCTGAGGCCACGTAAGTGTGAGAGGGGGCATAAATTAGCCCTTCACATCTGAACGGGCTGCTGGTGTTGGTTTTTTTCAGTATAACTGTTCCTTTTTTCATGGCTGTATGAGAAAAGCCGTGAATTTGATTCAGCACTTGCTTCACCTGCAGCTTTGCCATGCTGCAAATGTGCAGAAGCACTTTCAAAAGAATGTTGGTGTTAGAAACGAAAAAACTCACCCATTTGTTCTGTGCATGTTGTGCGTGTTCCTGCAACCTCCTTGCTCAAGGGTGTTCAGTCCTTACTTGTCCACACAGGCAAGATGGTTCAAGGGCAGTTTTTTTCTCCCCATCAGCTCCAGAGTACCCTGGTCAGGATATCTCCCACTGCCTCCAGTACCATCAAAGACAAGACAGTTTTTTGTGGATTCAGCTACCACAATATTAAAACATAACTCCCAGACAGTTGAAGCTGATTATACTCTGGAAGGTGAAGTCAGAGCATTGGACTAAGAATGAGCTGGTGAAAGAGACCAGGAGCAGCCACCTTTCATCTGGGTGATAGGTGCCAAAGGTTACTGACACAGCAGGACCAGAGTGTGTTAAAGCTTGAGCCCGATGACTGTAAGGGTTGTCTTCCTTCATGTGTGTACTGTTATACATACCACTCACTTTGCTATTGATTAGGAACTTGTATCACTTATTCTGCATCCATGTTTTAATTTGTTCATGCTGTTGTACTCATGGAATGTGTGCATCTGCAGTCCAGTTATTAAAAACATCCCATGTTCAATGCAGAGGGATCTTCTTCCTACAAGGCTGGAAAGCTGCATATTCCTGCAGCCCCTGGGGCACCTTGGCATGCCATTGCTCAGGCACAGGTGTACCCTGCATACCCTTTTCCAGGTCTTGCAAGTGCCTCCCACCTGATTGTCTTCTGAAACCACTCGATTACAGCTGAGGCTCTTTTGGGACTGAGTGGCCACTATTTTTCCTCTGCTTCACACCGCCTCCCCATCACAGCACAACTGAATGAACACTATGCCAAGCTATGCCCTTTCAGAGGCTGATGCATGGACTGCAAATGGCTGGGATGCACCAGCAGGCAGCCGCATTCCTCTCTCTCAAACACATGAACTGTCAAGGGGCTGGACACACATCATGTTGCACTGGGACACCCACGTCCAGCATTAACTCCCTTCCTCCATGCACCCTGCTTGCCAGCGGAGACAGGGAGAGACTGCCCTAACAGGTGGCCACTCAAAAGGTATCAGTAACAGGCAGAGAGGATGTTGTGGGATTCCACTCCAGGATGCTACACTAACACATGCACATAAACAAAGGCAAGAAGACATGCATAGAAATTATTCCCCATGCTTTATGCTGCACTCACTGTTGTTGTCAGTGGGAATTCCTTCATAATCTGCATAAGGCCAGACATGCTGGCAGCAATGCTGGTCACAGGAATGGTCTGGATCCTGTGTCATTTCAACGAGGGCTGCTGAAGAGTAGCCAGCTCCAGACATCCTTCATTTCTGCTTGCTGCTCCAGTCCTGTTGCATCTCCAGAATGGTCACTGCAAATCTGTATGATCAAAATGATCTCAGCCTGCAGTAAAATAAGATTTGGAAGAAAAAGATAAAACTTATAAGGGAAATGCTTACATACTGATGTGTAAGAAAAACAAATTTTCTAGAGACATCCAGTATATTTACTAAACAAGCTGTGAAAACAGGGAAAAGAATGGGCGAGTTTTCTGAGGTTATGCAGCATGGATGGGCATGAATTCAGGCAAGATCAGAGGGGCCTGAAATGATCCGTGTTTTATGAATAAAGCAAGAAAGTAAATTCTGAGCTAGAACTGAGCTATAGAATTACCAAGCACAGAGGAGGCTCCCCACGGCATGGAAAGCTATCTGTGATTCCCCATACGGGATGTGAGATATTCCACCCTTGAACTACCACTGTAACCTGGGCTCCCCGTCATTTACAGCAGAAAGGGATTTGTGTCTAAGGAATTTGAATTTCATGGATCCAGAGGGGACAAATGACCCAGCACTGTGATGAGAGTCATTTTCCTCAACTGCCTGTCTGTCAAGTGCAGAAAGCGGCAAGTAGAAGAGAAGACGTGCCGATTGCTGCAAGGCACAGCCCAGCCCCTCTGTGAACAGTTACAGTAAGTTCATCTCTCTGGAGAAGCTTCCATTGAGTTTTACACTGTGCAAACATTTTCTTTATTAAAGTTCCTATATTACCATCCCATCCCTCTTCTAGTTTGAGGGGACTCATCCACCTTGCTTCATTGAGGACTTTAGGAAACCATACTTGCCATAACTTCCCCTAAAAGCAGTAACACTTGAACCAATCTCCTTTGGGGAAGGTTGAACAGATCCAGAACTGTGGAGGGTTTTAAATGCTGAACACTTGGTGTCCACTTGCTTCAGTGGCAGCCTGTACATATTAAAGGGTATTTATTATGTATACATATACATTATGTATGTCTTTCATTTCTCTTCTAACCTTGGGTGCCCAAGGCACCTATTACTGGACAAAAGTCATAGACTTATAAGATATTCAAACATTCACACTAATCTGTAGTCTCTGGAGTAGATCCTGCTTCTATTTTCAACCCACCAAAGCTGCTGAGACCATAGCAAAGTGTGAATGCAAATGAAGACACCGCTTGACTCAGGATTTGTGTATCTTGACAGTCAGGGAGCAAACACAGCGCATCGTTGTCCCAGATAGTTCTTAATCTACAAAAGCAACCAAACAAAACCAGCCAGAAAGGGCTGGTAGGAGGGAAATGAAATGAAATCAAGCGAAATTTTTGCTATGTGTTTTAGAAAAGGTCAAGGCCAGTGAAATTGCCTGCATACTGGCTTAAGCCAATTTTCCAGTAATGGATCATTCCTACTCTTATTCAGAATTATGTTCCTAAATGTGACAGCTAAGAAGAATTTTTGTTAAATCACAAATAGAAATACAAGGTTGTGCTCTCTGAAGACCACTTACAGTGAGTCCAAAATTTGCAATCTGTGGGTCTACTGGGTCTGGACTGCACCTGCCATGTAGACCCATCTCCTCCTGCATCCGTCCACAGGCAGCAGTGATTTGGCCCAGGATCACAAGATTTCAGTCATGCCGGCGCAACAGTAGCAAGGAAAATGGCTCAGACATCTGGTTTGGTCTTGCTTTCATACAGACAAAGTTTTCACATGACAATATTTCTGAAAAGTGAACTGTGTCACAAATAGCAACTCCAGATACTAGAGCTGCTGAAGACTAATAGCCAGAAAAGGTTTCCCCACAAAAAGATCCCTGTTGAGTTCAGGTTCTGTATGTAAATTAAATACTGCTGTTTGCTATGTTTATTGTTCAATGAAAAATATTTTGTTGGATTGAAGCCCTCTGAAGAATGTTACTCAGCTTCTCACACAGACTTTCTTCATAGATTTCTTCAAGTAAAAAGGTATTTTAGAAGGGACTGAAAAGCCAGGTTAAGCAGAGAAAAACAAATACAAACACATAAGATAAAGGCAGATCTCTGTGTACCTATGAGATAAAGGAAGATGTCACTCTTGTAACCAACTCTCATAACCAGATGGTGCTCTAAGTGAGGAGTCAGTCAGCATTTTGGACTCAGGGGTGTTGCCTTTGCAAGGAGAACCTGAGGAGGCATTTATTTGCTGCAATGTTGTAGATTTACTAAGAACAGACATAGAGTCCCCCCTATTCCTGTAGACCTGGTGGCTCCCATTACCTGATTTTTTTTATTAGAGGTACAAAGAGAACTGCTGGGTTGCAGGGTGTGAATTACTGGAAAGGGGAGGTGAAGGGAAAGGTAAGCACTGACCAGGGCAGTTCAGTGCTGTCTCAGAGCATGACAGAGCCTGTGCATCCCCCCTTCACACTGTTGCAGCCACACCTAGCTCCAAAACAGATCCACACGTTGTCCTTTGACTTTCCAATTGATTCAAGTTTGGGGCAAAGCTTCCCATGGCTTTGGCTGTCTGTGACATTCTGCATTTCTGAGTCGTGAGGGGTAGCTGGTGTGCAAGGCAGCAGAAGAATGATGGTCAGGCAGAACAATAAAGGCAATAGGACAACTTCAAAAATACAACAATAGCACAAAATCTAGGGAGTATACCATCAAGTAAAATGTCCAGAATAAAAAATTAGGCAATCAAGACAGCAGAGCAACCAGCTGAGGCCATGGGTATCATTGCCAGAGGGCACCATCCTAGAAGCCTGAAGGGTCCAAGGCCCTCAGTGGATGGGAACTGCCACATCTCCACTCAGGCCCAACTGGAGACTTGCCTACTTGCTTGTTAAATCCTGCACATTTCGCATTGATGTCCATCTGACAGCATTTTTAAAGCTGTCTTTTATACAGAAGTATCAGGCTTTATACCAGCTCACTAAAAAAGACTAAGCAAAGCTTAGAAATTTAAGCTGTAAACTTTAACTTAGTCTACAGGGGAGGTTTAGATTGGATATTGGGAAAAATTTCTTAACTGAAAGGGTTGTCAAGCATTGGAACAGGCTGTGCAGGGAAGTGGTGAAGTCACCATCCCTGGAAGTATTTAAAAAGACATGCAGATGTGGCATTTGGCGACATGTTTTAGTGGTGGACTTGGCCATGCTGGGTTAATGGTTGGACTCAATGATCTTAAAGGTCTTTTCCAATCAAAACAATTCTATGATTCTATAAGCATTGATTCAGAAAGGAAAATGCCTTGTTCAAAGGGCTGTTGTCTTTTTATAAATCAAGGCAATATTTCCACGGTCTTGGTCCTTCATTTGCAATGCGTTGCTTTTACCCCTTGTAACTTTTTTGAATGGAAGATAAGAGATTTAGGTATTGTCTGCAGCTCTCCTTTTCATGCAAACACTTTCAGTGTTTATTTTCTATTTACTGAAGCAAAGTATAATTGCAGTTAGTGTTTGTTTAAACAGGATATATATATATTTATACAGTGTACTACTATGTATATATACGTATGTGTGTTACGGACTATTATTAAGCATACTATAAATAACATTTATTATTCCCTAGAACACATAGCCATTGTACCTTAACTTCAGCCCAAGGGGTTAGTTCTAGCAGCTTGCTATAACTGAGTGGAGTGAGTGTTCCATGGGGGAAGGACCCTGCAAAGGTGGGACGAGCCCACTTGTGATCTTGGCTCTTACGAGCTGATGGAGGTTTAACTGACTGAAATAACTCTGAGGAGCTTTAGTGGTTGTGGTACCATTGAAGAGTCAGCACCTTTTCTCAAAGACCAGATCTTACCTATTTGAATTTATTATGCATTATATATCACCATGAGCGCCGGCAAACCTGCAATTCTCAGTCCTTCATGCCTATTTAGGCACCTTATTCCTGGAGTCCTAGTCTTGTAAGAAGAATATATAGCTTGGGAAGGAACCATTAAAAAAGTAGCAAAGCAACACTCACAAGTAGCAACTCTGTCTACTGATTTCTGCAATGTTATGCAGGTCTAACTATCATTTATCTTTTAACCTGATCAAATTCTCTTTGAAAAAGTGAATCATATGCACAAAGAAATATTGCTGTTCTAGTTACATTGTTGTACATGTCAAGAGATAGATCACATTTATTATTGTTTAGGCTTAATACATTACTTACTCCATTTCATGAATAGCTGTGCCAGTGTACTCAGGAACAAAACATAAATCCTAATGAACCTGACAATGGCAGAAAGCAGTTGTACTGAATTGTGGGACACGGCCCATGCAATCAAGAATGACTGAGAGAACCCAGGCAAACCTGGCAAATGCTTACTAACTGTCCCAGAAATATTCCATGAGGGTATGGAAGAACCCACCACCCCTAGAAATGCACTGAAGGAAGGGATTTCAGGGCTCCTTCATGCTCCAGGTGAGCCACACAGGCATTTTGGACTTAGACTGGGACAACTTTCAAATGATTTGTAGGACCTTGCAGTGAGCCAGAGAGGGTTCATCAAAGAGCAGGAGACAACAAGGGACAAAGCCCTATCACTGAAACACCCAGCATTTCACCATGGGCTCTGCGGAGGCAGGATATTTCTTTACATTTAAGAATCCAGTTCAGTAAAGGAATTAAGCAGATACTCAATAGCAGACAGAAAAATCAAGCACTCATTGCTGCACAGGAAGGTTAAATCTACTCCCAATCATGCCACAGGGCACTCCCCTCTCAGCATCACAAATACAACTGTTGAGCCTCTAGCTGCCAGCTCTTTCTTTTCCATCCCCAGGTTTCACAAGATTTAATGTGAAGTCCAGTGCTAAAGCATGAGCATGAGAGGAATCCCTTTGCAGATGATTCAAAATCCATCCTGGCTTGCCTTGCTCCATTGCATGCTGTCATTCCTGTGATTACTCCTTCTGGTGTAACTCCCTTGTCTTAAAATAGACCATCTCTGAAAAGACAGTCATTAGAGTCAGCAGTTTATTTTGAACAGAGAGGAGTACCATGCATTTCAAGAGGCTGACAGCTTCTTCTTTTCAACCCTGTGATCAAGACAAATCTCCTGAGCATGTTTCTGTGCCGATTATCTTTCTGGCTGAAGTGATGCTCCCATCATTTTCCTTTCATATTTCTAATTAGATGAAAGAATTTTGCATGGGGCTTCCTGTAATGAGATTTATTGTCACGTCTTTTCTATATGGGCACCTGTCTATTAGCTGAGTGGCAATGACAAGAAAGTAAAACTGAGCCTTAATATTGCAGGTTCAGAAAACTTGATTTAGTATGTCAGAGGCTTTCTTTATAAGTCTCCTATACTCTGTGCCAGGGAGTTTTGTCCATTGTGTTGTAATCTTGTTTGTCACGGTACTTCCCACAGTAGGAAATAAGTGTCCTAAGAATTAATAGCAGTCTTAAGGAGATTAAGTCATTAGGGCCTTTGCTAAGCGAACACAGTATTATTCACATACTTGGAGTTTAGCATGTGCTTAAATGCTTTTAACAAGTGCAGCTGAAGTGTCATGGTTTAGCCTATCCTCCCTGTATTGGGGCAGAATATAGTTAACTCCAGGTGAAATTCTGGCCAAGCAGCCAGTCAGAGACTTTTGTGATGTCTCTATGAATGACATTTAACAAACCAGAAGAGAAGATGAGTTGCGCAGAAGAAATTAAGGAGTTAATGTGTCAGCACGCCCTGGCCCGGCTGGGCCTGGGGCGTGCGGCCCTCTTGGGGTCTAGCCTGGCCTGGGTAGGGCAGGGATGGCTTGAAGCCAAAGCTGAATCACCTAGAAGCCACATGCTACAAACTGCAGAAGAATTACTGCCACAAAATGATAAAGAAGTTGGTGAACTCTCCATTGAGGGGCCAAACCCCTCACGATCTCAGGCCTTAGTTTGAGAGCTGAGCATAACACTAAGCCCCCAATACTCTGGGGCCTGGTGCAATTTTGGACTGAATGTGATGGCAGGATGACCCTTTTCACTGCAAATGGGGGAGCGGTGGTGAATTGGAGTAACCAACCATGGCCGAGAACCAAGATTGGGCATTTGGCCAAAAGCAGAAAGTCAGAAGAATTCCAGAGAGCGAGAGAAGAAACTTGGAAGCAGCAGAGCATAGCACCAGAGAACGTTCTTGGGTATGGACTGAGCCAAAAAAACCCCAGAACTCCTGTGACCCAGGGAGGGGTGGTGACTCTTAGGAAACCCCCTGAAACTCCTCGTGGAAGGAACCTCCACGGAGCCCTATACTCCGTGGTGACAACATGGTGATGCGAGTGTTTCCCTCGAAGCCCATGGTAAACCCTCAGTAGCCGTAGACAAGCGGCTGGAAGTGGGAGGCAGACTCCCCTGCATTCCCATGGAGAGAGAGAGAGAGAGATTTTCCAGCTGTGGTGATTTGGAACTGTTACCTTCAAGACATTTTCTTCTCCTTCTTCCTCTAGACTGTTTCTGAAGAAAGGAGGAGGGGTGGTATTTGTAAATATACATATAAGTTTGTTATTATAAGAAAAACTAGTTAGAATTATTGTGTATATAAATATTCCCTTAGTTCTTATCGTGTAGCAATAAATTTTAATATTAATCTCCACGTCAAAGAAATCTGTTTTGTCTATGCAAACTTTTCTTACCTATTAGCAAAATTTACGGGTTGATGAAAACTGCGCAGAAATCACAGGGCTAAACCTTTGACATGAAGGAAGGAGACTCAGAAACATGCTGCATAATTAGAGGTGAAACAACAATATGCCCCTTCCAGGGTGCTGAAATGAATATGGCCTGACCTGCTGTCTCAACCCAGCTTTCTGTGCATGTATATGATTTCAGTTCCTGAGTCCCATATGTCCTTTTGCAATGCTCCCTTTCACTCAGATTCTTTTACAATCACTACAGACATATTTTGAAAAAAAAAAAAAAAAGTAAGGCACTTTTACTGAGGTAGAGTATCTTCCCTTCCCTGAGATGATTTCATTTTTTTGTCTATAATTCATCCCACTGTAACTCATTTCCAACCAGCGTTTTGAAAGAAACTTTTCTTGTAAAGAAAATTGTTAAATTTTCTTTAATTTTTAAATGCTTTTCCTTTTAAGGCTGTTGCTTCTCAAGTAATTTTCCCTACTACTATGCTGTTGACTCAGAGCAGCACAGGACAGACAGAGGGCAGCAAGGACTCCAGGTCAGTACTAGGATACTCTGTCCCCCTGGGACAAGACATTTATATCTTCTAGCAATTTATATCTTTCCTTGGGGAAAGTCAGTAAAAGATGTAATAGTGATGTGTTTCCTTTCAGTTGAGAAGAATAAATATCTTTAGTGAACTGGGACATTTTTAAGCATCTGTGTTATAGCAGAGCTGTAAATACAAGCAGAAATGCTTCCACACCTGCAGATTGCTTTGCCCACAGTTCAGCTCCTGTAAGTAGCACAGGAACATAGAGCAGTGACAGTCTCTTTGCTGACACTCTTTCTGTAGGGCAGCATATGAAGATACAATGCAAAAGATGGATTCACCTGAGACTTAAAAGCTACTTAGAAAAAAAAAAACTTCTTGGGAAAGGTTTGTGGCTTTTCTATCTGTTTCCTTTATGACAACTTCTCGGCCTAAGCATTTGCCCATGATTTTTCTAGTGTACTAACTCCCCTCAGCTACTGTCACAAGTTTGTACCAATGTCATTTGGCAGGCCTGGCCCTTGGAGGGAGCTGTTCCTTCTCCTAATGACAGCTATCGTGGCCTCTTCTGCTGTCAAGAGTTTTCAAGATGTGAAGACAAGGAAAGAGGCAGCAGTTCTGAACAAGATTTATTCAGTAGTTAATTGTTACAGAGTTACAGAGGCTCAAAGGGTCCTCCAGAGGACACCTGCTGTCCAGAGGACACCCTACTTAAAGGTGGACCAGTGAGAGCAGGTTGCTCAGCAGAGCTTTAAAATCTCAGTGCTGAATGTCATGGGATTCCATTCTGCCCATTTTCCTAGCCTGTCCAAGTCCCTCTGCACAGCAGTTTGACCTTAAGCAAATTGACCACTTCCCTCAGTTTGATATAGTCTGCAAAACTGCTTAGAGTTCACTCTGTCCATCCATCCACAAAACTAGTAAAGACACTAAAGCATTGGCCCCAGCGATGGTCCCTCTCACTAGTCAGACTTTGCAGCACTGATCATACCCTTGGAGCCTTCCCGTCCAGCCAGTTTTCCTTTCATCATCCCCTGATTTAGTCCGTATCTCACCAGTTTGGCTGCATTGATATTGTTGTGGATAGCTATTGAAGTCAAAGTAAACACCATCCCCTTCTGCACTGAAACAGTCATCTCATCATAGAAACCAATTAAGTTTATCAGGCATGATTTGCCCAGTCACCTTCTTGTCCTTCACAGGATCATAAGCTGCTTTCAGGAGGATTTGCTTCATGATTTTTCCAAGGGCTGTGGTGAGTCTTCAGTAGTAAATGCAGAAAGATTCTCAAAACATTTCAGACAGAGAATGAAATATCAGCTCCTAGAAAAGAAATATTAACCCTGCAAGTGTCTAGCAATATACAAGTAAAAGTGGGCTAAAACCCTCAGGGATTATTGTGCTGCTTTTATAGGAACTGGAGGCGAATGAGAGCACCACTGAGGTGGTGTGAGGGTGCTGCACTGCACTCTCCCTTTGAAACTTCCAATGTTGAGGTGTCAGCTAGCATTGTCAAAGCGCTTTTATTTGTGTCCACCTCTGCACTACACCACTCTGTAACCCCTGACAGTGAGGTCTTGTTGATCAGAGCAGGAGTACCAGGTAGTTGGTGCTTAATTAAAAACTCATCTATTTTTAATGCTCAAGTGTTAATTTACAGATGTTAGTGGCATAGGATCTGTGGTGAAGGGTACAGTATTCAGGGTGAGCAGTGAATTGGTTGACTTCCTTAGGATTTTAGGAAGCTGTTCGTCTGTCTGCAGTGTTTCCTTTCAAGGATACTCTATTGATTTTTTTTTTTTTTATTTCCCCCTCCCCTCCCCCATCTGTTACCGATTATTGTGTTTCTGGTAGCCAAAAAGCACATTTAAGTTGGATATTGGAAGGAGGTTCTTCACCCAGAGAGTAGTTCGGCACTGGAACAGGCTCTCCAGAGAAGTGGTCACAGCACCAAGCCTGATAGAGTTCAACAAACATTTGGATGATACTCTCAGGCACATAATATGACTCTTGGAGATGGCCCTATGCAGGGCTAGGAGTTAGACTCAATGGTCCTTGTGAGTGCCTTCCAACTAGACATTATTCTGTGATTCTGTGAAAAATACCATTCATCTGTGCACCACCTGTAATATTTTGTCAGAATGAAATTTAAGTATCTCAAGAAGCTCATACAAATAAAGATGCCCTAAAAGTTTTTTCTCTCTGGGAACAGGTACTTTTTGTTAAAAGTTTTCTGCTTTCTAGTTCTCAACTTATGAGACCAAACACAGCAACAAAGGACCAGGAGAGGAACAGTCCAGCACAGGCAGGGAGGAGTAAAACAACACCCTGTGAAGCTAGGCAGACACTGATATTTCGACTATCATTGCTACAAAGTCCTACTTCTCTTTGTATATAATACAGAATAGCGTGTGGCCACCTATCCCACTGGCATTCATTTTGGCAAATGGTCCTTTTCATGAATGAGTGGTGACTCATAAAACCTGATCCAAAGCTCACTGAAATCAAGGGGAACTTCTCTTTTGGTTTCATGGGACTTGGTTTGGCTGCATGACAGGCTAAAGGGGTTTGCACACATGCAGCAAGAGCGTGGAGGTAATTAAAAGCTTATCTGCAAAAATGTGGTCTACAAGATCCTGTTCTATGGGATTTCTGCTTGCTCTCCTGAAATAGTCTGCTTCTTGCTTTCCTGAAAGGAACCTGATTGATTAGCTACTATAAAAAACATAAATACTCTCTATAAAAAGATAAAACCTGCCATTCCCTGTTGCTTTCTGTTGCTGAATTCTCTAATAACTGAGACTGCTCTGCCAAAAAAAATTGCAGGCTCCTTGGCAATTTATTGCAGTGTCTGAAGGGCTACACATTACCAGCTACAACCTTTGACACCAACTCACAGTGATCTCAGAAATTACATAGGAAACAAGCAAAATTTGTGTGTGTTCATCCTGTTAAATTATTGCTGCAATAGAAGGACCATCTGTCCATTTAATGGGAGGATCTGCTTTAAATTACCTAAATCTCTTCACAAGTAAGTATGTGTATAATTTGTTCTTTTTAAATAAACAAAGAGAAAGGGTTGTGTTCCCCCCCACTCACATAAAAAGAATAAGGAGAGACTTTCCTGACATTGTTTTGTCCTGTTTACCTATGTTTTAGCGCTGTTAACATCAGAGGCTTTGACTGGTTCTAACGTACCCTAATTCAGTGGAGACCAGATCTGCTGAGGGCTGAGTCTGGAGTACGTTTAATGTCACCTGCATTGAATCATCCTGGTCACCCCCTGTGGATATCCCAGACTGACTCACAATGGCTTACTAGCCCAACAAAAGGAATGCTAACATTTTTCAGGCTAATGTAAGAAAAGCTGCATCCATGAGCCCATGCACTCCGCAGAAGATGTTGTTTTGAACTTGTCAGTCAGACAAGACTTGGGCAGGACTTTCTCCTGTAAATCCCCTGGATTTGAGGGCAGCAAGACTATCTCTTTATTTAAAAGCAATACAGGTCAGTGTCAAACATCCCAAAGGGCAAGTGGCACTTCCAAGTTTATATACATCAAATCAGAGCCTCTTCTCTGCTTCCCTGATTCAAGATGGCCTCGTCCAGGGTGTCGGTAGGGAACCAGTGCTGCTTTGCACACTCTCCAGGGCATGTACCAAACCTCTTCTGGATATGCATGAGTCTCCAGAAGGCAGCCTTCACTACCAAAAGTCTTCTGCAGAAATGACATAAATACTGGCTATTGTTTACATGAATGGCCAGTCTGGACAATGGCCAACTGGGCAAGTCTGTAAGAATAAAAGCTGCTTTGAAATATATGGAAAGACCTGAAAGATGTTTGCTGGCTTCTGTTTATGTTCATTGTGGGCAGAGGTGCTTATTAACATTTGCATGTAACTTTAGTTTGCCAAACTGTAATTTGTCTGCTTCCCAAATTAAATTGGACAATGAGCATATGGCCACTTTTCCAGCTCACAGTGCAATGCTGTCCGTGTGTTATGGAGAGTGTTGGACCTCTAATCATGTAATAATGCAAACTACTGTGAAGAAAAAATATAATTAGCGCATTAAGAAAGCAGAAAATCTCCCCTGTCAGGCCAGACCTGACTTAACAATTTCATCATTCATGTCCAGCCAGGCCACACAAAGCACAACCGTCCTTCTCACCTGGTTGTAGCCTACACAAGGCATACAAAAACCTCAGATGCAAAATTAAATGGCACATAGTAGGCTACTATGGAAGTGAGGCTTGGTTCCAGTTATTACCAAGCTCTTTTTTCAGGCTTATATCTATGATCCCAGCCTCAAAGAGATATCTGGACTGGTGCAAATGCTGCCTTCTGTCATGTTGTCCCTGTGGCTGCAACATCCACTCCATACATTGCTGCTTCTTGTCCTCCCCACACCTGCTCACAGCTCTGGGAGTTCAAAGGGATGCAAACACCCGAGCTCATGTGAAATAAAGCAAATACAGGAAAAGCTAATAGTAACCCCTCCATGCATAGCCCGTAATGATGTCAGAATAAGCATTCTTGAGAAATACATATTTAGGTGAAACCTGAAAAGTGTGAGGGTTGACCACTCTCTTTTTGTCACAGACAACTATGAAAAGTGTGGAAAACCCACATTTCAGCTGAGACCCACAATAGCTTTTCTACAAAACATATAGTTACAATTCTTTTATTTGGTCAAAATTCAGAATTTCCATAGGAAGAAATTCCAAACTTTTCTGTGTGATCTGGCTGTGCAGGAAAAATAACATTGCCACTAGCAGGGCAGCGGAGGCCACTGCCTTTAATCCACTGTGCAGAGAGAGTAGATGTGTGTCTTGCAGATGTAGCTCAGGGCCCCTCCCTCTCCTCCCCTGGCTGCTCAAGGATTAGCTGTGTTTGGTCAAATAAAAATTATCCAGTATTATTGGAGCATCGTCATCTGACAAACCAGTATTTAAGGGAACAGGGATGGAAATGGGACTACTGTAAAAGTGTCAATAAAATCCTTCTGCTAATATCAGATAAAAAACTCTAAACATCAAGAGGCCATGGCAGAAGACAGGAAAAATGTTTCCCACCATCCAGGGGTAACAGATGAGGCAGCAGATGCCAGCATAACAACTGTGGGAGTTCAAAACTTCGTATAGGGAAAAGACACATACAGATGGGAAGAAAACCAAGTGAGTGATCCTCCTGTCAGAAGGTTCAGCAACATCTGCAGACCCTGGTATGTGGTGCTAAGGCATCCTTCCCCATGTGAACCCCCAGATTTGAAGCATTACCTTCCCATCTTGTTTCCTCATGATCTTCAAAGAGGAGTTGGAATGTTCATATACTTGCATCAAATTTTCAAGAAACACTGTGAAAATCGGGATCTGAAGGACAAATATGGCAGTGTCCTTGGAAGAAAAGAATGGCCCAAAGGATTCCTTTTGAACTTTGCAGCTCACTTGCATCCCTCTATGCTCCAGGCAGATAATTTCTTAAACTAACAATGAGAACTAACAGTGACTGAGTAGAAAAAATCTACAAGAATTCTAGAGCAGATTGCCAGCTACAAGACATGATCCAAACTCCTCAAAATCAGAGGCAATCCTTCCAAAATTTTCAGAGAATATTTCCTTCTTTTTCTTTCTCTTCTTTGCTTTCACAGCACATGTCACTAAGCAGTTCTCTGTAATCCATTACATATCACATAACTCCTCTCAGTCACATCTTGGAGGTGGAAAAATTAATTGTGTGTCCACAATTTGACTGCATAATCATAAAATTGGGTGAAATGGGACTTTGGGAGAAATGCTGCATGCCATTCAAGCTTTGTGATAGCATAAGGAGAGGTGACAACACTGTTGTTCTACGTCTGGGCAGTAGAGTGCTTGGGAAGGAATAGCTCTGCATGCCCACAGCAGGTGACAGTGTCAACAATTTCTTTAAGAAGAGTGATTTTTTTATTAAAAAGAACCATGTTCGGCAACTTTTTCAACCATCCTTAAAGATCAACTCTTACTTCATCCTAAGCTGAGTTTCAAAATGTCTTTAAGAAATGGATTCAGCTTGCCCGCTGCTAAATGTTTCCAGCTGCTAGTCTATGATCCATGCCAAGCGCTGAACCCTGTTCCATGGACACACACACAGCAGAGCCATGTCTGGGGACATCTCTTTCATCCCCTCCACTGCTTTCAGTCTTCACGCAAGAGTTACCCTCCAGGGTCTGCCACCTCCACTGAGAGCATCTCTGTGGAGATCTATCCTGTTCAGTAACATCAGATCATATTTCTTCTGTTTCTGTTGGTTGAAGAATTTTTATGGTACCCCTTGAGACAGCGCCAGGAGAGGTAATTCCACCAGCAGGACAAACCCGCCCTCCTCTGGCTCTTTACAGGGAGCACCTATCCTGCCTTTAATCAGCATCAGTACCTAGAAATGCTGAAATGCCATGGTCTGTTGTGAAGAATGAGGACACATCATGGTAATCCCTCTCTCCTTAGGAGTACAGATGAATACAGAGCATTCAGCATACAGTGCTCCATTCCTAGTGCTGCCCACCCCCACAGAGGTATGAAAGGTTGAAGTTCAGAGGGGTGTTTCTAAAAGCCCTCCACTCAATTTGAGGAGCCAATCATCTTTGTGGCCCATAATGTTCCAAAATGATAGTGTAAAAGTCCATAAAGAGAAATAGAATTGCATTTGCTGTCAGACCATAGCTAAGTAGAAAACACGGTAGGCAAAGAACTCCCTGCTGAGCCCTAAAGCTGCGTCTTGCATTTGCAGTGAGTTTACCAAATCAAATCACAGGGTATTTTAGTGAAGCTGAAATCTGTGTAAAGTCTCACAGGCAATACTTGCTTTCAGATGCAGTGGAGCATCTCATGTTCAGCTCCAAGTGAGGAAGGGCTGTATATGATGCCACTGCAGGCAAGGATTCAAAGAGCAGTGCAAAGCAGGTAATAAAAGTGCACCAAAGCATCAGGAAAAAAATCTGAGCTCTTGAGTTGAAAAATAGACCCCATTTACAAGGAACAGACAAATTTAGCAATGCAATTGCAGGTAAAATAGTCAAATAAAGAAACAAATAGGCTCCTGCTTGAGAGATCTGTAAATCACATACCCCATATGCAGCAAGCCCAGCAAGCTAAATTGGATTCAGACTTACTGAGAAATCCTTAGAGAAATTATGTTTTCTTTTATTTCCCTGTGGATATATATTTTCACTGCTCTACCTCCCACCATGTACCAAGAGGACAAATAAGAATGATTGTCAATGAGCGTAATGTTGTGAGAAGCACAGGAAAAGGCAGCTGCTGCCATAACAGTTAGCCTGATTTGTGCCTGTGATTCCCATCAGGTGCGGGTGTAACAGCACTCTGCCTAAGGTGGCACATTTTTGCATCCAAATTGATAGTGTACAAAGACTTACAATTGAAGTTGTCAAACTGGACTCTGATATGAGGCAAGTTCAGTTGCAAGTTCAATTTTTGACAAAGATTATTACATCTCACTGATGCTGTATCTTTCTACAAAAAGGACTGAATTGTTTTTCAATTACAGGTCCTAGACAGTAAAAACCCTGATTCAGATTGCATTTTGATCACCTCCTGCATATGCCAAAAGTGAGAAATACTGAAATGGAAAAAGATTAGGGAACATTTCTTAAGTTACTTTGTTTTCCAGTCACTCACTCTGGAAGAAAAATAGCAAGACAGACTGCCTGGTAATGTTCCTTGACAAGTGATTATATTGCCAGCAATAAGGAGATATTATTTATTGACTGTAGTTTGAATGAATAAAGCTGCTCTTAAGCAGCTCTGCTCTTTTCTTGCTGATATAATAATAACACTTACAACAGCAGATGGCCGCTCAAACCTTCCTAAGGCTACTAGAAAGAAAGGCTACATCACCTTTCTGTGCAAGATCACACAGGAAAGTGACAAGAAGATCTGTAACGCTGTGTTACCAGCAGTCAGGGACTGTTTTCCTTTGTGTGCTCTGTACACTCAGTACAGAATTAAAATGGTTTTGAGGGAGAGGTTGGACTGCTGAAACACAAGACTGGAAGACACTTATTGGCTCTTTTCTGTTATCACTCACTCCAGGGAAGGAGACCTGCAGCTTGGATTTTCAAAAATGTTTGTTTAAGCTCCATTAAAATCCACACAAATTGACATTGTTCATCTGAAGTTGCAGACTCCTTCTACAGAGTTGCCTTAACATTAACTTTCACCAAGTACTCCTTACTTTTTGCTGCAATTAAGTGCGGCCTGATTTAGAGAGGAATTTGTCTGCATTTGCTGATAATTATATTGTGTTTTTATTGCTAATTTATCTAACAGCATTATGCAAATGTAAACTAAAACAAGATAGATTATTCTTTTAAATGGAAATTTCCTGGCCACGTTACCGTGACAAGAAACTGAAGGAAGAGGTGCTTTCTACCTAGATCTAATGTGTTATTGCTGAGCAAGACGAAACAGCACATGCTGATGAACGTGCAAAGAGAATTTGTTATTGAAGTATCAGTCTGCTATTTCTTGTGCAGTTCCTAACTTACAAGGCCACATTTTATACATTTATTGGGTTGAAGGTTGAAGGAAGAGTCCAGTGACAGCCTTTGCTCAGCAGAAGAAACAACTCCTGTTCCTCCTCGCTTCTCATAGCTGGGCCTCAGAGACATCCCCTGCACTGCTCCAGATGACAGCAGCAGCTCCTTCTTGTATGTGCTGGTGTTTGTGAAATCCCTGCAGACAACATGGGACCTTTGGGTGTGACATTATGCCCCATACCTTCTTAGGTATCTCCTTGTTCCCCTTCATTTCTGTCCTCTATTTCCTTCTTTCGGCTTTTCCCTTTCAGCTTTTACTGTCCTCTTTCCCCTTTCAGCTTTTACTGCTTTTTTCTCTGTATTTTTTCCTTATGGGTCTTTTAATCTTTACATAAAAATTTTCCTGGAAATACCATGACAGCTTTGGCATTTTAGTCAGCAGAAATCTGTGAGGCAATAACCTTGTCTATTATAAACAAGAAAGCGTGAATGAACCAGGTAATTTCGTTCGCACATTTTTCCATTTTGCCCAATACTGTAATAACAGGGTCCAACTGAAAGTAAATATTTTGTGTTTTCCAACCTGCCGATGCATGGTAAAAAATTTATTGAGTTACACTACACCATTTTTTTTTGGAAGAGAGTGTAAAAATAGTATTTATCTCATTCCGAATTAATTTCTGAGAGGAAAGTACTGTGATAGACTGTGTTAAGAATCATGACATAGACTTATTTAATGTCTTTTGCTCTGCAAATGTACACCATGTAGTTGCAGAGACGCAAATATAAAAACATGGTAAAGGACAATTTCCTTCAAATATACCCAGTGTGAGAGGAGATAATAGCTCATTGCAGGTTACAGATACCAGCTGTAAAAAGAAACAATGAAGGTGAAGTCTGTCCAATATTAACTGTGAACCTGAAGGTCTGCCAAGCCCAGACAGCCTGAGGGCACTTAAAATGTAGTATCACTCCCCTGAGAAGGTCTAAATGAGCCTGCTGTCCTCAGGCAACTTCAAATTTGGGATGTCACCTACTACAAGAGTGCCTCTCACTTGTCATTGGCACTGCAGGGCAGTCTGTGCACATCTACAGGGAAAAGCATTCACAAGCACGCAGCATAACTCTGGGACAGTTTACAGGTTTGGGAGAGGGATATTCCACGAGCACAGAAAATTGCCTTCAAAGCTTACCTTACAGGAACAGTGATGAAAGGTCCAGCCCCAGAGAAACTGGGAGCATTTTTCATCAAATATACCTAGTTCCATTGGGTCCCAGATTACTGGAATTTTTAAAAGATGGTCAGACATTTGATGTATGCCAGACTGAGGCTGAGATGATGTTTTTGTGTTAGGTGATGCAAAATCCTCTACAGCCCATGTCATGCAAGAAACTAACATTCAGCATAAGCAACAGGATTTATACATTAAATACAAAGCTCTGGATCTATTTCTTTAATTCCAACAGAGCCTTTGGTCTGAGCAGCAATTTGCCATATGAACATTTTCTTTACAAAGGATACAGCAAGACTGATCCGACAGAATAAGGCAGGTGGGTAGTATTTCCATTAAGAAAACAATGGATTTGGCTTTTTGATAATAATTTCACACTGGGACCACCTAGAAGCTTCACTTCGAAATGGACCTCCTATTCCCTAATTGGAAGGATTTAGGAGAGTTTCTGGGTCTGAAATTATCCTTCAAGGCTCAGATCACTGTAATTAATGGCTTGGGAGGCATTTAAAATGCCTCTGGAAAAAAATTACTACATGAATTCTAGGATATGCTGAGAATTAATGAGATAAGAAAAAGAATAAAATAGTGAGATACTCTGTGAAAACATGAAGCTATAGAGAGAAAACCTTAGTGTTTTTAACTGTGGGAGTAGACTAGGATTTCTTTATTTGTTTGATGGTGAATTCCAAAACAGCAGCATACTGTCAGCGCTTCTTGTCATCTTTGAAAGCCCCAGGATAGCAAAGCATTAGGCACAAATCAAATGGCATACACTCAAACCTACCAAAATTTTTCTGTCCCAATGAGACTCTATTGACTTAAGTGGAAGCAATCTGCTTTCATAGTGCATATGGAGGAATCAGAATTACTGCCTAAAGATGGCTTTGAGAGTTTTGGCAAATAGCTGATGACAGAACTCAAAGCACAAAGTGAAAAAACTCGCTTTCACATCCTGCAGGTGTTCATAGCAAAAAGATGGGTGAGGCTTCCACATCACCTGGCTTTGGGGTATGCAGAACACATTAAAACAGGGTAATGAAATAATTGTATGAGAATAGAATTGAATCACACACTTTCCAAGCATGTTACTTGATATAATATCACTATAATATTCCAAAAGCTTTCTTGTCATCTTTACAGAAACTATTTGTCCTACCTCAGTCCATTGAACAACTTTATTTGGGAGGAATTATTCCACATATTTCTTCCACTTTTCCTTCACTCTTCATGTGCTTTGAATTGATTCATGCTCCACAGCAGTACCAGCAAATTAAAATATGAAGGAAAAAAATAGGTGTCAGACTAAAAATAACAGCTGATGAAATGCAGTTTAATATCCATGGATTAATATCCCAGTTGCTGTAGCCAAAACTATGAGTTCCCTGCATTTTTATTTATGTTTTAAGGACAGAGTTCAGTCCACTAACTCCAGCTCTCCCTGGTCACTGCAATAGCTCCTTTGATATCTAAGGGGGATAGACAGATACCAGTAAACACGCATGTGACCCACCTTAAAACTGTGAGTCAAGACGGTGCATGAATCACCCTCTGAAAGTGTTTCTGATCCAAGGAGTGCAGAAAGAGACTTAGGGCCAAGCTTAGCCCTGATACATGCATTTAAGTAAAGCAGAAGAACCACAACTCTCAAAAGTGACATAATATTTGTGGCTACAACATCAGAGGTTCTAAACAGCTGTATTACTACCTTGGGCCCCTTAAGTCTCCTTCAACCCATTACATATACACCCGCCAAAATCATCATCCATATACATTTGTGTCACTTTCACCACATCTGGGAACCTCCTCACTTCTCTACCACAGCTCTATGAAATTTTTATCCTCTGCTGCTGCCAGCTCCTCGCTTGCAGGCAACCTCTTCAGTCCCCTCCACTACCCAATGAAGGATGATGCAAATGTGATGGCCTGTCTTTTCCACTGCCTCCAGAAATATTCTAAAATTTACAAAAGCAGCTGAATAAAGCTTCTCACTGGCCCCTTCAACTCTCGTTCCTGAGATCACTTGGTTCCAACTGCAAGCAACCAAGCAGACAGCAGCTCCAGTGTGGTGTCTGTGAATGCATGCCTGTTTGTATCTGTTGTATATATCTGAGTATGGACAGATACACACACAGATAAGCTTTTACACGCATCTTAAAATAAAAAGTTTTAAAGTTTATTATAAAGAACTCACTCCTGCAGATACCCCCATATGAGAGGATCCTCACACTTGTGTCAGTCCAGGTGCAAAGCCAGACTGGGCAGCCTGTGATCCCCTTGAGATGGCACTGAATTTTGTTCTTTCAGAGGCAGCAATGTCTGGAGCTTTCAGACAGTCTAGCTTTCTACATACACTTCTCACAAGAGGAGTGAGGTGACCATTTCAGCCCAGAGGCCGTGGCAGCCATGATAAAACAGGTTTGAAATTCAGAAAATGGCCCTTGTTGATGAGGCTTAAAAAAACCCCCAACAAGCAGACATGACTGTGTTGAGATCTTAAAGTTGGATGCCATACACACTGCATTAAAATCAAACTCCAAAATTGCTTTCAGGCTCTCGACCTTGAGAAGGAGGCTCAAAGAAAATGGGAGAAAGTAGAGTGCTTGTTTAGGATTTCCACTCTCAGCAGTAGAAACCCATGCATTTGAAAAGCAGCAGGTGGTCTTGAAATTTCCAGTACCGCAGCATCTGATTTTCCTGAAGAGGCTTGACCATGAAAGTGCTAGCAGGACTCCTTGCAAGTATATCAGGCAAGCAGACAGTTAGCCCTTTACAAAACTTTAAAGAGCGAAAAATTGCAAATATCATACGATTTTTAAGAACCGGGAAACTCTACCAGCAAGTATAATATGCACCATTGCATCTTTGAAGAGCTCAGCAGGCAAATGGGTTTACTGTGGTGTTACTAAAATGCTGCAGATAACATAAATGCAAATGTGTTATGAAAGTGAAACATAGATAAATATGGGAAGAAAGAACAAAATCTGTGTCCAGAAGTTAACCAAAAGATTGTCTTTCACAAAAAAGATGCAAAGAAAATATTGAAAAAACCACTGAACTTCCTGTGAGCAACCTTCAGGAAAAGAACAGGAGCAACATTTAAGGACAGGGATGTTTTGTGGACTGGTAAGAAGGTATTGGCATTTTACACTTTCCTGTTTTAATAGTAGAAGCATTCCTAACTGATCCCATTTTAACCTCCAGCATTTAGAAGTTCAACCTGGTCTTAGTCCAGCTCCATTACTCAAAATGGGCAAGAGTAAATTTGCTCTCTGAGTAAAAAGACCAGTGAAAAAGATTGGGGAGGTAAAACTCATTCAGCAGTGGTCAGAGCAAAACAGCACCACAAGTCACATTGGAAAGGAAAGAATAAACTGGTCAGTGTTTTTCCATTCTTGTGCTGATGGGCATTCAATTTCCACAACATTCAGGTTTGATTTTATAAGGAAAATAGTCAGCTTCTAGGAAAAAAAGTAGAAAAGAAAGCAATTCTGGACTGAACATTTTGTTAAAATTTCTCAGAATTACTACTCTTAAAATAAATTGTTGGGAACTGTCCTTAAATACCAAGGCACACCTGACCACTCTACTGAAAACATATGCAAATAAAAGGCTTGTGGTATCCTGTATCAAGACTCTCAATTTAATAGTATCACAACAAAGTAAACATTGCCCAACGTTGAATTAAAACCTTGCAAACCTAATGTGCATGGTACAAGCAGTGGCACAGCAAGATGATAGCCTACAGTGAAATGCTTAGTGCAAGCTTTTAAAGACACTTCCATACAACACTTTTGGAAATGTATCCTTGTATACACATAACTTGATTCAAAGAGATTCATACAAAACTCCTACTTGTTACTGCAGTATGATGAAATGTCATTATTGATATTTCTTTTGTTGTTGCTATCATTTTTAAAACTGCATGTTGTCAGTGGCTGTAATCTACAAACTCATTGGAACCTGTGTGTCGAGACTCATCACCCACAAAAAAAATCAATGTTCAAAGCAGTTTGATTCCAAAGGAGTCAATATTTGGCAAAGAAGCAGAATGGAAAGAAATTCTGAAAGTTCCAGTCCCTAAAAGCAGAATTTGAATGAATGGGGAGAACTGGCAAATAATGCTAATGACGACAGATGGCAACTTGCAAGTTGAGCTTTATTTAACTGAAATATAGGTGATTAAAAAAAGTTGCCTCTTTCCAGAAAGTAGCAGGTATAGGAACTTTACCTTACCTCTTTCTTAATTAGGTATTAAACCTGTGCTAGTAATCCAGGGTTATTTTCTAGTGTTATTTGTATATTTACTGAACACAGTGTTGAATAGAAATGGTCAAAATCATGTAAAGGCAATTTTTCTTTCAGTCTATCAAATGAGATTCACAAACGAAAGAGCCCAGTTATCCAAGAGCTGCTCCCTTTGTTCTTAACTTGGATCTCAATCCCTTTGCTTTCAGGTCTCCACCTGCTCACTTTGGGAGTTTGTGCCCTTGAGGTCTTTGACTCGCTGGCCTTTGAAAGCACAGCCCTTTTAACAAAACTAAGCACAACCCTGCATAGAAAAGTACTTTATGCTAATGCTCCATCTGTGAATTGGCTTGGCTATTCAAAAAATTTAAATATGTCCACTATCCACAAGCCATCTTCAGCTGGCTCCCATTTAGGAAGAGGTAACAGCGTTAGTCCATGTGTTATCCTCCAGAATCATTTAATACCATGGTGGGAATCAGTCTTCAGAGCATCTTTTGGACATCTCTACATGATCCTCTGTAACTCATTCTCCTCCCTAACACTTTTGCCATAACAACAGGGAATATTTTGGAGCCCTGCATTAATAGAAAGCTCACAGTGAGACATCAGATGCATCTTTTCACTCACTACTTTGCTTACCACTGTGCTCACACTTTTAATATTGTAATAGCTAGTACACAGCATGCCAACATCAGACAACAAGGAGAATTAATTATCACAGGCTTTGGGGCTTTGAATCACATACTATGTATCAGTGTTTTGTCTGGAGCAACCTAGCGCTTGTGAGAAGACTCAAGCATATCATTAAATACCAAGGAGACATTTTGAGGGCAATATTTCAGTAGCAAGTAGAAAGGCACCTTCTTTGATAAGCCAGTTAAAAGAAAAAGAAAGGAAGATCCATCCACAAATATTCCCTGTTCGGCAAACACTCCTGGAGCGCACAGCAAATTAACCTCAGGTATAAGTTCAAAATGAAGTGATTTCGCAGCAATGGTGTGACACTTTTGCAGCCGATAGCATAGTGACACCTGCTGATGAACATATAAATTGCAAACGCTTGGAAGATAAAGGACTGGTTCACATCTGCATCAAGCCTATTTTTTCTTTTGTCTCTGATCCTACACGCAGCTTACAGTACTCCAGTACTAGGGAAAGTGCACTGCCAAGAGCACTGCAGACCCCCAGCCATTCTCCTCAGCCTGTGTCTGGCTACACCAACCACTGGCTGGCCAAAACAAGCTCATTTGCTCCCTAAATTTAATGTCAAGTCCTTTTTTTATGGGGCTACGGGTTGAATCATGACTGTGGGAGGGAGGATACATTATTTTTCTGGACATAACATTCAGTGATAAAGACATCTGGTCTTTACAGTGAGCAAAGGACTCTTTGCACTGCAGTTTAACAGTCTTTGGCTTGTTCCCCAAATAATCTCTATTTTTTTTGGACATTATACCCGGAGGATGTATCTCAATACAGTATCAGGATTCAGAAACAAGGTTGTAGGGCTCTAACTCCTTGCTCAAACATGAAAGCAGAGATTCATTCAGCCACACTGTTTCAGATACTCTCGTGAATTTTCACCAGCTGGTTCTATACATCCTTAACCATATGTTCAGGCTGCATTTCTACATTTCCCTTCATTCACGCAGTGGTGGAGGAAAGGCAGGTAGTCATTTCAGTTACTACTTGGCGAGGTTAATTCATATGCACAAGAAGCTGGGAGAGGACACACCTGGGAGAGCTGACCCACGTGGCCAAAGGGATATTCCATAACATGTGGTGTCATGCTCAATGTGTAAAGCTGGAAGAGAAAGCTGCCTGGGGGCCACTGCTCTGGGACAGGCTGGACATTGGTCAGTGGGTGCTGAGCAATTGCATTGTGCATCAACTGGTTTGTATAGTCTAATTCTATTTTTATTATTATCACTATTACTATTGTTGTGGTTGTTACTATTACTATATTTAGTAATAATTATTACTAAATCGTTATTACTATAATTATTTTCTTCTTATTATTTCTATAAATATTTTCTTTCTTTTCTGTCACATTAAACTGTCTTTGTCTCAACCCACAAGTTTTCTCACTTTTACTCTTCCAGTTCTCTCCCTTATTCCACATTGAGGGGAGTGAGCAAGTGGCTGTGTGGTGCTTAGTTGCTGAACAGGGTTAAATCATGACACCAATAAAATCCCAAAAATTGAATAGGTGCTCTTCTTGATTTTCTTTGTTATAAATGCAGAACAGTCTCTGTTTCACAGGTTCAGCTCAATGTTAACACTTTAATACCTCCTAAAGCCCAAAGTGTCTCTAATAGTTGCCATAAAAAAATGAAACTTGGTTACAGCAATGAAATACCACATTCTTTTCAAGTCTAACTTGCATCCAGGTACACAAGATGCATCTGGATGTTTAAATGACAATTTGTTAGAACTGTGCAGTGCTACAAGAAGGCAAACTCCAAAGTGTTTATTTATTGTCTTCCCTCTACTTTATTTCACATTTCCCAGAATATATTGTGAAATCATGGAATCATTAAGGCTGGAAAAGATCTCCAAGATCATCGCCTCCAATCTGTGACTAACCCCCTCATTGTCAACTAGACCAGAGCACTGAGCACCACATCCAGTTGTTCCTCGAATACCTCCAGGGATGGGGACTCCACCACCTCCCTAGGCAGCCCCTTCCAATGCCTGAAAACCCTTTCCATTAAAAGATTCCTCCTGATGTCCAACCTAAACCTCCCCTGGCGCAACTTGAAGCCGTTTCCTCTTGTCCTGTCACTTGTTCCCTGCGAGTAGAGCCTGATGGCCACCTGGCTCCCACCTCCTGTCATGGAGTTGTAGAGAGTGATAAAGTCCCACTTGAGCATCTTTGTCTTCCAGGCTGAGACCCACCAGATCCCTCAGCCACTCCTCATGCTCCAGACCTTTACCCAGCTCCATTGCCCTTCTCTGGACACACTCCAGCCCCCTAACGTCTTTCTTGTCATGAGGGGCCCAAAATTGTCCCCAGTGTAGGAGATGCTTCAGCAGTGCCCAGCACAGGGGACTGTCACTGCCCTGAGCCTGTGACCACACTGTGTCTGGTCCAGGTCAGGACCAGACCTCCATTGGCCTCTTGCCCACCTGGGCACACCTCGGCTCATTTCAGCCACTGTCAACCAGTACCTCCGGGTCCTTTCCCAGCTTTCCAGCCACTCTGCCCCAAGCCTGGAGCATTCCATGTAGTTACTGTGACTGGAGTGTGACCAAGGCACTTGGCCTTGTTGCATCTCCCACCATCGGCCTCAGCCCACGGATCCAGCCTGCTCTGGATCCAGCAGAGAGAGCTGCTGCCTTCAGAAAGACCTGTCTGCATAAACAAACCAGGGGCTGCAACTGTTAGTCTTACAGCTGGAAGGATTTGGGCTCATTTGGACAACCATCTGTTGGCAAGCGACGGATCACTCAGAACAATCCATCACCCTTAGAAAGAGTTTGGGGGAAAATATGTAAACAAAGAAAATCTTCAGTTAAAAGAGGTGAAAACACCTGCAAGTGAAGTTGGAGAATTTTTTTTTTTTCTACCCATTTAGAGTTGGAGAAAATAACTTCTACCCAAGAGGACACATCACCTGAGAGGTGATATCCATCTTTGGCAAATGCCTGGCTTTCAGCACACCACGGTCATTCTCTGTTCCATGGGCTGGTGAGACAAGGAGACCTGCAGCTCCCCTCCACTGATGCATTTTTATATGTTCCTTTTGATGTGAGTGTCTTCTTATTTTTTTTAAAACCTACAGTTTTGGAGTTAGCAAATTTTTAAGTGGTTTTGTTTTCCTGCAATTGGACCAAAATTATTTACAAAGTTTTTAATGGTCTCAGAGTAGAAACCCTCGGTTGTGCTAAAAATGCTTCCAAGCACCTTTCTGTGTCGCTGGAGGGCAGAACATCTTTGAAAATCAATCCCTTCACCCTCTTTAAAATCCGAAATACCCATGGGCTTTTGGATTTTGTATTCCTAATCTGAATCCAGTCCATTTTTTTTTTTTTTGACCCAGTCCCCAGTACAGCAGCTGAGGCTCCAGTTTACCTGAGCCTTCTGTACGACATAACCACTGGGTGTATCCACAGCCTGCAGCCTCCTAGGTCTGGTGCTGCAGGAAAAAGCCAAGCAAAAACCAGGACACACCCCCGCAAGCACAGGAAAAAAAATCCCCTGAATGAAGTGTGTGCTGGTCTTTGATGGGAGCTGTGCTGATCCTGAAGCAGGGCTGTAATTATACTCCTATTAATTGGCATAGATATAAACAGGATAAATGATCACAACATTAAATCTCCTTGTGTCTCAAAACTTGATCAGCAAAGCCTTCTCTTCCTGACTCTTCTATCTACGCTTCAAGAAGCCAGAATATCCTTCACCATAGCAAATCTCAGCAAGCAACAGGTACCAATTCTGCTGTGGCCACCTTCAGTAAGTTATTATTTATTAAAATTCACTCAACTAATATAAAAAACATGATGGTCTGTAAGAGGCTTGTATTGAATTCCTTGCCAAAGAAGGTGTTATCAGAACAGCTGTACCTTCCCTCTCGCAGCTGAATTCCCAAAATGTCTCCAGTGATGTTTAAACCATCTTAATTATTATCTTTGGCAATTATACAAGGAAAATAATTATTATAGTATTTATCTTTGCTGCTTAAATGCTGCTGGGAGAGGCAATATCCCTTTCTTAATTCTGTGGCAATAATTAAAATTAATGCACAGTTTCCTATTAATTTAGATTTTTGTACTTTTGAAGGCCTTATCTTGTCTGCCTCATACAGCAGCTGGAAGGGAATGCACAGCAATGAAAATATGGGGGAAATTACCATTGAAATCAGAGTTGTAAAAGAAAAATATCACATCCAGTAATTTGTTAGAACTCATTTTACTAAGTAAGCTGTTATTATTAACAGAATCAAGCTGTCTTTAGCAGCATTCAGCTGTGCCCTTTCGCAACCCTTGAGGTGGGATCCGGGGGATCTGGACAGGACTGAAGGAAACAGGTGAGCAGAAATCTAGGAGGGCTGCCCACTTGCCTGGCTGCCAGCCCATTCCCAGACCCCATTTAATGTTGTCGAAACATAGCTTTTTCCACTGGAAGGTATTTCCCACCAAATATTTCTGCTAAGTGTTAAGTGAGCTTTAGTCCTCGCAGTCTTCATTCACTGTCTAGTTCCCCTTCCCTCCCTCTATAAGTTAACAGGCACGTCATGTCTAACCTTTCCACTGCTGAGTGCATTTTACGGCGGCATTAGGAAGCAATGCTCTCTGCAAAGATAATTATGGTGTGAAGTAGTGCAGAGCTGTGAAAGCAATAGCAGCATTGTATCTCTGGCAGTAGACTTCCCAAGAGAATTGTATGCAAATGTATTTTAATTGATAAGAAATCCTGCATTTACTGCCTTCCTGAGGGCATCTCAAGAGCCACTCACTTACGGCTTCTTCTAATCGTTTCTGAATATCTACATCCTGATTTGAGAAGGTCTCATACTTCATCGAGACCACAGGAAAAGTCCCACTGGAATCGAAAAGACTAGGCTCAAGCTTGTCACTGGGCAGGGACAGGGGCTGAGCAGACAACCTTGCTACCTCTGTTGAGCAGAGCAGGCATGGGCAGCAGCACCCAGCCATCTCTCTGCTTGTAAAGAAGGACAGTGTGCTGCAGCTCAGAATATTAGCTTGTTTATATTCTTCTAACCTTTGCAGGCATTACCTTTCACATTTATTGAGGCAGTGGTGATTTTTTGCACATATTATCTCCCTTATTTTAAAATATTTGAAGAAAGCCATTGCCTTGTTGCAGTGGGGAGATATTTCACATCTATTTGGGCATGTCAGTGCAGTTTTGGGCAATTTTCTGCATATCTCATGATGCTCTTTACACCATTGCTGAAAACAGCCAAAGGCATTGCCTAAACTGTCAGGTCACAATGTCACATTTTGAGTCAGAGCCCAAACCAGTGTTAGAGCCCAAACCCTGGGGCTACAAAGGCAAGAGGGTGCCCACCTTTAGCTGTCAGTAGCCCACCCTGTGATCCAGTGCTGGGAGCAGCCCAAGACAGCAATGACCCAGCTGTGAGACCGCCTTGCTGTGCTTCTCAGCCACCTCCTATCCTCCTTATTCTCCACTAGCAGGACTGATTTTAGCCACTTCAATAAATGCCAAGATAGGTCTTGCCTATGAGTGCTTTAAGTTGCTTTTATCCTGGTTTATATATGCTTAATTTGCAGAAGAAGCTGCAAATCAGACCAATTTTATTCTAATGAAGTAGATTAGTCCTATTTAGGATTGTTTTAAGTGACCTGACTTAAATAAGTGTACTACCTGGGAACAGACTACCCCTGTCAAGTTAAGGAATCAGGAGTCACTGGCAGCGCAGAGCACTGGCACTGGCATGTTTCTCTGTCAAAGGATACAAATAACACAATCACAGGGTTACTTGTCACGTCAAATATAGTCCTAATCAGTTCCCATAGTGTTGTAGAGCCTTTTTTTTTATTTGCCACTTCTATGTCTGTATTACAGCCCACGTGAAAGCAAAAAAAGAAAAAAGCTTGTACACAAGGTCAGTTGGAAAACACTGCTGTTAACTGAAAATCCTATTTGCACATTCCCTGTTACAAGCAAATCCTCATCATTTAGAGTCCTGGCAATACTGAACAATACTAGCAATCTCTTGTTAGGAGTCTATAATTGCACTGTGCTATTGTCTCACTGATAGCAGGGCACATTCTACCAGTAAGATGCCATCCCATCTATTCCCCACAAAACCATGCTTAGATCATACAGAAGTTCCTCCTGCTGAACGAGATTGCTTTTGTCCAAGTATCACTGACAGCCATAGCAAATCCTCCCACTGCTTGATTAGTATCCTCAAAGAGTGAACTGTGATGGGCAGAAGACGAACTGATTAACTTCAGACAGTTGCTAAAAAAGAAAAGGGAATACAGCACACTTTGGTACCTGTGCCAGCAGAGAGAGCAGGGAAGGACTGGGATGCCCAGTTAGGGGCCAAGGACTGAGGAGTGGTCAAGTGCCCTGCGGTCAGCCCAGCATGGCACCACATCAGGGCACAGGCAGCTGTGGAGGGCACAAAGGGGATGGCACCTCATCCCACCACCTCATTTCCAGCCGTTGATGGGGCCACGTTCTCTGCTGACTGGCAGTGCAGTATAAGCTAGGGTAAGAGGCAAGAATTCCCAGATGGATAATAACCCTCTCCCTACAGATTTTGGCACACCTGGCTTTCCCCTCAGGGAGGTTTGTTGTGCTGCGTTTTGGTTTTTTCCTTCATCTGTGTCTCACGCTCACAAAAGTCAGTAAGAGAACTATTTTGACATGAATTTAGAGCATTTGGAGTCTATTTTGACAGGAATTGAAATGTGTCAAGAGCAATTACACCTTTTTTTGCTCTCCTTTTTTAACAGAAATTCCATGAATGAAGCAATTGGAGGACTTCCACATCACTAGGACACTTGCCTGAGACAGATTCAAGTCCCCTCAATCCAAGAGAGCATGTGCTTTGGTCACCAGTGGGCCATGCTGGAAGGCACAAGCAGAGAGAGTGGCTCACAGAATGGTCACTGCTCACTCCTGCACCTCAGGAACTGCTTGCGTTCAGGAGGCACCTGAAGATCTGAAGTCACAGACCAGAGTTACTGATGTTAAAAAATGCCTTTCCCAGATGAGGGACCAAACCTGATAGGAGTCTCCCACCCCCATTCCAGTAACACAATGAATTTAGGGGAGCACTGACAAAAAAGAGAAGTAAAAGGTTTTAAGCATGCCAAGGGCTGAAAATATTAGAGGCAGGAAACAAAAAGGGAATAAAAAAGACATTTTGCAGATAAAGATTATGGTGTACAGAAATATATGAACTGTAGGGTCAACAGCCCAGCATGGCCCCTGCCACCAGCAAACTGCTCAACTTTTCAAGACCACATGCAGCAGAAGCTGAAAATCATGGATATAAACCACAGATTGTGTATACGGATTTCAGAACTAAGATAAATTGTTTCCAACATATGAACATTAATGCTGCTTTAAAGAAATGTGATGAAATTTCAAGAGAGGCTGAGAGAATGCGATGTTTGCGAGGTCTGTGCCTGATAGCTTGCACATAATGGGAAGAAGAGGCAGAACAAATGTGATGCAGACACTTATCACAAGAGATCTGAAAAGTGTCTGTGCCAAGTCACTTGGAAAATCTCATGAAATTAAATAATTGAATGGAGAAAAATGTTCTTTTACAAAGCAAAGAGGAAAGGGGAAGGAACAAGCTTTATAGACAAGATAGAAATGTGGATTAAGTATTGGAATAAATTGAAATAAGTGAACAGCCACTGTCAGACCATCCTGCGTTTTGTTTAAACAAAGAATAGGTGAATGTTACAGTGTAGTTTTATCTGACAAATATAGCCGTAAAACACAGCACACCCCCGGGAAAGAAAAGCAGGAAAAACCTATCTTGGAGATGGAGAGGTTTGTTTTGCAGTGACTGAGGTCAAGGCTGACCACAACCAGTGGAAATGTGTCCCCTGGTTTAGGTGGTTTTTGTGCCACATTGTAAATCCTCACAGGGAAAGCCTTCAGATCTAAGCTCCTGAAAGAGGATCAAAGGTTCCAAAAAGTGCACAAAATAAGTCTGCAAACTGATGTGGAAAACTGTGATCACAGGGAAACTATTTGGGCTGAACCCAAAGTTCCACATAAACAGCAGGAAAACTGCTGCTGTCTTCGGTAGGCTCAACCATGACTTGAGAAACAGGTAACTAATGTTTTACTGGGCTGAGTTTTTAACCATCAGTGAACAGGGTACTAAAAGGATATTTACTGAAAAGGACAGAGCATTTAAGTGAGGAAGGGGTTGTCTGGGAGCAGCAGTGAGTGAGTATAGCAGGACAACAGATGTGAGACATAAAGGAAGATGGTAATGGGTGGGACTTGTGGAAAAGGCTCTTAAGGTAATAGATCTTCTTTGTCTGTGTCCGCATCTCTTGTGTACTGGTGTCATGGATCCCAGTTGAGAATCCTGATGACTACACCAATTTGTAAAAAATTTAAGTTGCTTAAAGAATCACCATTCAAGGTATTGGCAAATGTAGGTTTTAATATAAATTTGTGAAAGTGCAACAAAGTTTGATGGCAAGTTTCACTCTATTACTTACTACATAGATGAAGTACACAAAGGAAAATCATCTTAGAATCACTTTAGAATAATCTGCACAGAGACCAGGAATCCAAAGGACAAATGTGCAAAGGGTAAGGAGACCCTTCTGTTGAGTCACGAGGTTCAGAGAGGACCTCTTGCTTTCTAAACCCTTGATAGAGTCTAGGTGTGGCTGAGTCCAGTCTTACCAGTCCCAGGTTTGGTCAACAGTTTATGTCTACAGGGTTTAGCAGCACTTAATCATTGACTAATTTAACAATTATAAAGTGATTCAATAGAATTTACTACAGTTACAACAGTGACTTTATTGCAGATCCAGGATCGCAAAATTTATGCTATACTTGCTATAGGGTGTTTAAATCAATTCACACAAGCGTGCACACAGACACAGAGACGTATATATACATATTTGTACATACAAAGGTACCTGTTGAAAAATCCCTCTGAGTGTCAGTGAAATACATCAAATGCCTTGGCATTTCTCAACAGGCCAGGGTTGAGCCTCGAGGGTGGTGGTGGGGGGGTGGCCCTGTCATCAGCTTTCTGCAACAGTCCTCCAAGTATTGCAAATGTGGGAGTTCACGAGCTCCAAGAGGTGTCCCTCTCAGAGGGAGGTGCTGGTTCAGCCTGCTTGCGGCCCAGGAGAGGTCAAGAGGCCTTACCCAGGGCCACTCTTTATTGGGTTGTGGAATGACTGTCTTTAGTTAGCAGTAATTTTCCATTGTGGCCACAGTCCAAGTCAGTAATTACTGGAGTTTTCAAAACTCCACCAACAGTGATTGAGATTGGAAATATTCCAAGCCTGTCAGGGCTGAATGGTCATCCCCACTCTCATTCTTCACCCCAGCCAGGCAACAGGAGTTCTGGTACGGGCGGTGCTTCCACCTTAGCCAGGCAAGAGTTCCCAGTGTGGTCAAGGGACGCTTCACCGCCCAACTCATTACACAAATGCCAAATTTCTAACAGGAATTCCTGCAATCATAAAGCAGCCTCGAGCGCAGAGGAAGATGTACCACCACAACTGGCGAGCCCAGAAGTTCTGCACAGTTCCACAGGCGTAGCTTCACTCACGCTGAAAAGAGAGTCAGGAATGTTCCCGCAGTGTTCTGGCAGTGTTCTGTATAGCTCTGAGGAGAGCTCATCATTATCACAGAGGAACTCCATACTGTCTTTCCTCAGCTCCTTCTGGAGAACGTGGCATCTCCAATGGATATGACAGAGGCCTGACCATAAACAGAGCTGAAAGATCTGAGAAAGCCGGCTGGGTCATAAAAATTTTAAATATCCTGGGCTTCAGGAGTAGAAGAGCAGACATGGCAAGCTTTGTGATCTTATTCCCTTGAATATGTTTCATATTTGACTTTTATTTCCTGTGAAGGAGAGATACAGACAGACCACATTCATCTATGTCAGGAGCAGGTCCAGCCCTCACTAAGGTAACAGGAGAGGGCCAAGACAGAACAAGCACTTTCCAGTGTAATTACTTTGCCTCAGTGATTTCATTTTATCACAGCTGAGTAAGTGAAGGCAAGTGAAAGGGACCTGAGAGCACAGCTAAAAAACGACACAGCACATGAAAGGCTTCAGCTTTCTCAAAGACAGATTGAGTCTGTCATCTTTATCTGACACTAATTGGGAGCTTTTTCATTATCACAGCCAAATTCTGCCCTTGGCTACCTGCCCATAAATCTTTGTGACATCTTCCAGTGGGAGCTGGAGGCAGATAATCTGAGGGCAGAATCTGATAGGGAATGGGTAGAAGGACATGGGGGAGCCCATTCCCTGCCGTGACCCAGGCACTCTGATAGTTACAATGACCCCAGCTCATCCTTTTCCCTGGATCTGGAGTGAAGGGAGAGCATGAGAAGGCTTGCTGATTTTGAGAGAGATGGGCTTCAGTTTGTACTTCATTTTCATTATTTGTTTGGCAACTTCTGGAGGTGGGCTGGGGAGAGGTTGCCCACCGTACCACCATTGTTTGCACTGGGATTTCAATGGAGTTTTAAGCTGCTTACACTTTTGCATTGCTTTACAACTACTTTCAAATATCACCTTTGAATTATATACTTGGGAAGGGGCAGAGTGTAGTGATCCTGACCAGCAGGCCATTGTGCATCAAGCAGCTGGTGGTCCACGCAGCAAGTAACGCAGGTGGGTTACTTTCAGCCTGTACGAGCTGAAACTAAACCTCTCATAAAAAAGCAAACATACCTGAAACAAACAACATCGTAGGATGGAAAAGGCTCATCAACTCAGGCAAAAAATGTGGATGGACGGACCGGAAAAGGAGTTTCAAAGTTATTTTGAACACAGGATGAGCTTTAGCCTTATTTTACCACTTCTTTCTCTTATAAAAATGCAGATGAACTCATAACCCGTAACTTCTACAGCACAGCTAAAATGTTGCAACATGCAGAGAGGCATTTTATAAATACTTGAAATCTAACAGGGAAATAGTAGTACAATTAAATAAGGGCACTCCACTGTGCAAGTGGTCTTCTTCAGCTTATGAGTGTCCACACAGTTATTCACAGGTTTACTTTAAAGATCCTGTGTCTAAACTGGAAACCTGCTAAAATGAGGCACAAATAGCAGTTTGGGGAAGAAGGAGGCTCCTTTGTCTACCCACCTTTACCTGTTACTGTGCCTCGTGGATTGAGAGTACTGACAATGAAAGCACAAGTGTCATGCTGGAAAGATGGGTAGCATTGATACAATGGACAACATACCACTCCTATTCTTTGTTCATCTCTAATCATTCTTTTAACCTCAATTTTGTGTGAAATGGCTGATTTCACACATTGGCTTATATGTTACAGTGGGAGTTGGAGGACTGGTTCTTACATCGCTTGCGTTATTTTGCTGTTTTGCAAAGCAGGCTGGAGGGCAGAATCAAGTAAGGATATTATTATTTCTATGTGAAGGTACTTCACGGGAAGCCCAAAGATGAATCAATGTCCCCCGCCAGGTTTTGTGTGAACACAGACCAAAAACATGATCCCTGCCTTTAACTGCAATTTAGATTCAAGGGTGCTTTCGCCTGAGCTCAGCCTGGAGCAGCAGTGAGTGAAAAGTCTTGGTGTCTGCTGATGGGATTGGAGTGGTCTCTGTTCACATCTTGGCTCATCAGTATGTAAATTATCATGACGCCTTTTCTGGTTTCAGCAGAGGGCTCTTCATTCTATGAGAGACACTCAGAGGCTTGGAAACATGTCCTCTGTCAAGGACACAGCCAGTTTCTGTAAGGCCAGAATTACTAACCCCTTGGAAAGAAAACTCACAAGCTGTACAGCCACCAGGGACATCTAAGGAGCTTTGAGACTGTAGCAGGGGTGGGGGTTAAAGGGGAAAAAGTGAAAACCTTCTACAAGATGAGGTTCTTGCTGCTCTCCTGGTTATCAGTCAGTCCCTGCTAATGCCCTTCAGCAATTTTTTTTAATCCTTGGCCTGTCCCGTGACAGGTCTCAAAAGAATTAAGTTGCTGTAAGTTTTGTGAGTATCAGCTCCTTCAGAGAGGCTGAGGGACTTCAGCTATCCCCTCTTCTGCCTGGCAGTAGCTGTCTGACCTGCAAGCAAGAGTATAGGACATGAAATCACCATCAACATCAGTTCACATCATTTACAGTATGTGCTGCCTGTTCCTTGATTTCCAGGTCAAAAGATAGGTAAGAAGCAGGGGGTAAGGAAAACCATTGTATTGCAGAAAAAGTAGGAGCTGGGAAAAAGCTAAAAATACTGTGGCAGATCTACAAAAAAAGGGAAGAGCAGCAGAGGTGTTGTGGGTTGGGGTGGGCCTGATCAGAGCTAAGGGTCTGGGACTCCATAGTGTGGATAATATTGGGAGAAGGAGGAAACAACCACAACATGGTCCTGATACAGTTATGGTGGAAGTATAGGGAACACCAGAGAAAACCAGGTCTTATATTTTTGAAATTAGTTCAAAACCACTTTCTGTTGTATTAAATACAGCATACTAATGGGGTAATACCCGTTGCCATTCCTCCAGACTCATTATGCACAGACACCTTTAGAGGGTGATTTCTGCCATCTAATCATTTGTGTCACATGATGAGAAAAAGGATGTCTTATTTAACATTAGAGATGACCTTTCTTATGCATTTTAGGCCCTTTATTACAGTTTGTAATTAAGAAAAATTGAAGATGCACTTGATAACCAAAACAGTTCAGTCCCTGTGTCAAGAACATACATTTTTTCCCTGATTCCATCAGTGTTTCTAAATCAATCTTTTATTTTTCAAATCTTTCAGATCTAATTATATACTAATGCTACCAGCTTTAAGTTACAAACCTAAAACACCAGCACTACAAGGATGACTGACAAATGTATTCTGGAATGAGTCTCATGCTTTTCCTTCCTCAAAGTCATACTCATTTGTCAATGGGAGAGAGAAGGGGAAAAAAACCAAGCCAAAGTACACTGTGTCACTGAGCCTTGTCTTTTATGGAGAAAACACCTACTCTTCTATTCAGAGCAAGGTTAATTATATATATATATATAGAAATAACTAATGATAGCTGTTGATTTTGGTTTTAACTAAAGCCATTAATTTCAAATGTTGCTACTCTGCAAATCAGTTGCTTGAAGTCTCCTCCTGTTACACCTCAGGCTCACAACCCATTGAACATCAGTGTGTAACAGCTCATTGGAAAGTCACGGATAAAGGTAGGGATGGCACTTGCAGTATTGCAGATCAGATTATTTGTCCTAACCTCAGCTATTTGCTGTGAAGGTGTTTGGTGTCCCATTTCTTCTGACACAAATTTCTGATGTCTGTTGCAAAATTACCTGAGGATGTGACATCAGGTATAAATGGTTCAAGTGCTTTTTTGTGTTCCCTAAATAAAGACTGATTTCTCACCCCCGTGAAGTTCTGCTTGTGAGGGCTCTCAGTTTTTGGTTGCAGGGATCCCTACTTCCTTCCTTAACTAAGCTTTTCCCTCTTTATCTTTCCTCTCTCAATAACTCATTTAATACATATTTTTGAAATACAGTAACGTCGTATTGTTTTTGAGCACAGTAAGGTTTGCCTCTTTTGTATTCAAGTGTGTACTCTTTTTGTACTGTTCACTTTAACAATGAGTAGTGAAAATTAGACTGGCAGAGCTGTAATTTTATGCCCTCTTTCCAGAAGTGCTCTGCAATCTGAAAACAGCAGTTCACAGCATGCCGTGCGTGGCTGCTTAAAACACAGGTGCTCAGTCCAAGCCGTGTTTAAGCCAAACAAATCTATGCCAAACTTCAGAACACGGGAGATTAAGAATCTTACTTCACTTTGACAATTCTTTGGCATCCTGGTGTTTCTGCTGACTGCAGTTTGTACACAGGTGTTCGGGGGGGGGAAACACAGAGAAAAGGTGCACAGGCAGTTCACTGTCTCTTCTGAAACAAAAATGAAGTGGCAGCAGGTGAAAATTGCAGGTGATAAAAAGCAGATTCAGAAGGAATAAAGCCTCAAAATTTGTTTGAAGCTGTCTGACATAATCACAAGTTTGGGGGGAAGACTGACAGAGAGACTGCATAAATATGAAAAAAAAAAAGAGTTTTCCCTTCAAAAACAAAGCAAGCATTTAAAAGGAAACAGCATCTTCCTTAGCCCAGGCAGGGCACGCCTATCTGGCAGGGGGAATTTATGCACGGCCATTGCCCCCTGCAGCTGCCCAGGGCACTTAGGCCAGTGAGGAGGATGAGACCCATCCAAGATCTTCACTGCATCTGCCTGCAGGCTCTTCTGGGGGCTGAGACCTGGCCGGGTGATGTCCCTGAGCCAGTTTAGCGCTTGCAGAGGGTGCGCTCGAAGCCAGGCTGAGGCACAGGGTGATGTGAGAGCACCCTGGTGGAGGTGGAAAATCAGATTGCTGTCACTTTTCCGCCTGGAGTGCTGAAGTGTTGATGATGCTGGTGACTGACGTGCTGATAATAACAGGTGACAAAAGGCTGGGTGATGGGAAGAGGGTCACATTTGGTTAAGGAAAAAGAGGGGGTGTCTGGGCATTTTTTGTGGTCTCGAAGTTGTTAATCACATCTCGAAGATGTGATTTACAGGCAAGCACTGATTGTGTCTCACCATAGCTTAGCCGGGTGCACTCAAGAAAACCAGACATCTTGACATTACCCCTCCCAGGTCCACACAACCACAGGCTGGCAAAGAGAGCACCTTCAACTTCTAGATAGGCACTTCCCACTACTGCCTGCACACAAACCATCAGAAATCACGTTACCCTGTGCCATAAAGCTTTTCTGAAAGTCCATGCTCAATTTGTTCAGCTTTTCCTGGGCTTACAGCACTAACTCTGAGATGGTTCAGGACAATTTGTCATACATGGTTGAGTTGCTCAGCTGCTCTGTGGACAAGGATGGATATTAAAAGATGCTGGAAATCTTTTGATGCTTTTTGGAAATGACAGTGATGGGGAACTTCAATTACAGTTTCAACAGAAAACTGAAGCTTTGAAAACAGATCTTCTACAGCAGTTTGTTGTGGTACCATAAATAGTAACAAATGTGAAAATACCAAAAGGGGAGTAAAAAATACTAGCAGCCAGCAGCTCGAGTGTTACTACTCTAAGACTTGCAGATTCTGAATAAATAAAACAATGGTTCTAATTTTAGATAATCACTGTGCTAGTGATGCCCCATTAGTCTAATAAATTGCCAGCAAAACAACTGAAACCACCCGTGCAATGATGCCTTTGTCTCTCCCTCCCAGACATTTCACTTGCACAAATTTATTAAATCAAGACGTAAAACATGCATAATAATACTTGGAAATCAACTGCTAATTTGCATAGAAAATCAAAAAAATTAATATCTTTTGTATGTGGTATAGGGTTAAGAAATGGCTACAGAGTTTTATGGGATTGGATAAGTTATATAATACAAAACTGAAAGACAAAATGGATTGAAGGAGCTGAATGGACAATTAAGTCTATGAACTAGGCTCAAGGTGGGCTCAATGGGGCTGTACAGTCAGCTGAAGTATCAGGACTATGCTACAGGACTGATTTCTGTGAATATGTATGGGGGTTTGTGAGCCTAGAAAGCTCAAGGTAACAGAAGTAAGTTAGAGAACACTGCTAAGGTTGGGAAGCCAAGCAAAGAGAATTTAGGATCTGCAAGATTCAGGTCATTGGAACTGTTCTTATAACTGTCCTATGGCAGTCCCTCATGATGTGTTCATATATCAGTTTCGCATAGGACCCTTATCAGATCATTTTAGGACTGAACAGAAGTCACACAGACAGTGTAACCCATCAGCACTCGCTCTGTTACAGGAGGAGGATGAGGGACACCTCTGTGCTCAGAGCATGCTGGATGTTGACTGAAGATACGCTCCTATGCCATCCTTCCTGCTGTTCCCCAGAAGTGCCAAGCGAGTCAAACAACCTCACTTCTCAGCAGCTGCCACCAGTTGAGTGCTCCTCAGTTCGTGGTGCCTGGGATGTGGTTTACAGAAAAGTACTGAGTGCTTTGGAAGACAAGCTAAATCAGGCAGAGGTGCACCAGGTGAACCAAGGGCAATTCAACTGTGGATTCCAGCAAGGCCAAACTCGGATCAACTCTCGCATTTCCTTCCAGACCTGCATTGGAGCAGGAAGCACAGAGAAATAAGAAGAATGAAAAGATGGGCGTTGAAAAATACAGCATGTGAAATCCTCTCTCTCCGTACAGACCCATCCTATCCACCTGGGAGACAGAACCATCCCAGCATGTCTCAGTACAGGTCATGACCAAAAAATCTAGGTAATAGGATTCATCTGTCCCACAATCCCTTAATAACAGAGAGGAATAGGTAGCTTTGATACTCTAAATCAAGTGTCTAAGGTAGACCCCTTCAAAGCATGTTGCCTGGCCTGTTACTTTCTCTTGACTATGGTGGGACACTAAGGTCGTTTTTAGCTTGGCATCTGCTTTGGCACAACAGAAGAGCAAAGCAGATGGTGCTGAGGTCCCAGTGTACATTCCATTCCATATGCAGTTTGTGGGTTTGATTTGGACTAGATTTAGTCTGGCTCCCCTAGACTAGCTATCCTACCTAGAACAGCTATTCCACCACACACACATTCCAAAAAGGATTCATCCAGAATGCGACACCTTTTTAAAGATAGAAGGATATTTGATGCGCACCTGGAACAGAGATTTTGGTTAAGTTTCCTCCAATAGGAATTCAGCTAAGCAGACCAAATGCTCCAAGAACTGAGCTGTAAATAGACACAAGGATGAGATTTGCTTTAGAACTGCGTCAGTGCACAGACTGTAAATACTGCTGCATATGCATCACAACTCAGACTTGGATATTTAATTTTTAGATGTGTATGCTTGTTGAATGCCAGGCTTAGTGGCACAGATAATAAAACCCAATCGTGTAATTTTAACAAAGTCAATCAAACCTATTAACATAGCTGTAATAATCAAAAATCCTTTCAAAACACTTTTTGTTCAACAGATTATAAAGTGTGCAGGGAACAAAATTAAAACATAGCAATGGTATTTTTCATTACAAATTAGTCAGCTACTGGGGATTACTATATTGTTATTGTTATAGAGTAACTTTTCCCACCAACATAAACAGCAAACTCCTAATTCAAAGAGTTATAAATTACAGCAGCTCGAGCAGGATTGGAAGGGAAGGCTCTTGGCAGAATGCAGAGCACATTCAAATACAGATTCAGTGTGATTTCTCCTTCTGTTTTCTTAGGTGTGATGGGAATGCATCCAAATTCTCAACTGTGATAGTGAAGTCTTTATATTCACTGCAACCGCCCTGGGGGCATTCTGACTCTGACTGCAAAAAACCCCTTCAATCACGTGCAGCAGGGCTTAAATTTTTTCCTAAGATTTCCTTTCGAGAAATTAATACCTTTGAAACAAAGATTTCTTGAAACATTGCAGGACTAGCATCCTTGGAGCAGCAATAACTACTGATTCCCTGCTCAAGCTTTTAAAAATATCTATCAGTAGAAAATATTTAACATCTTACACGGTTGCACTTGTTTATGACAAAATCAGTGAGAACATGCATAGCTTTTCCGTTCCCTCAGAGATACAAAAACATGACTTTCTCAGATGCTTGGTCTTTTCACCTGGTTATGCATTCTTGTACTAAAGCTTGTGGGGAAGATGAATAGTAAAGCCAGAGCAAGGGAAAAAGACAAGTATTTAAGAGTGAAATTGATACCCAAGAAAATATTTTTCTGAAAACTTTGTTTTGTCTTTAGTTACTCCCAGTGATAATAAATGATGGATAGTGTGATAGACCACTGTACGGAGACAAACATGGCTTTTATCCCTATGTCATGGGTTTACTCTGGACCAATTTTTTTCAAACTCTACACAATTGCTCTAAGTCGAGAGAAGTTTTATACAGACAAAAGAGACTTGACGTGGGGGAATAATATTAAATTTATGACTAGCAGGATAAAAACTAAAGAATAATACATGCAACAAATCTGATTAGGTTTTCTTATGAAGAAAATTCTATGTATGCACAAAATTAGCCCTTCCCCCTGTATTAGTCCAGGAGGAGAAAAGTCTCT
>VXAY01003989.1:556682-629014 GCA_013399855.1 Oxyruncus cristatus
TCCAGCGTAAGTCTACCCTCGGACAACAGTTCTTCCATACTCTGCTGTCCTTTAGGGTCACCAGTGAATTACACCAGCATAAATCCCTCACTGGGATCACAAGTCCTACCCGGGACACTTGCTCCAGTGTAGATTTTTCCCTCTATGGGCCACAGATCTCCAGCAAGACTGTTTCATCTTAGGCCTCCCACAGAGTTCCAGCTTCCTCCATGCACTCCTCTGCTCCGGCACAGGCTCTTTCATGAGCTGCAGGAGGGTCTCCTCACTCCAAATAATCTTCCACAGGTGGCAGGGGTTTTAGTTTTTAAGTCTTTTCCGCTGCTGGAGGGGGCCCCGCTGGGCCTCTCCTCCCCCTCCTGCTACACTGACCTTGGAGGCTCCATTGCTATCTCTTGTTCTTCTCTGCTCTCCTTTGGCTTGGAATTTCTCCTGTACACCAGGCTTCTGTTCCATTTTCTTAAATATGTCATTTGCAGAGGCATTACTAAAACTTGTGATTGGCTTTGCTCTGGAAATCTACTTGGAATTAACTATTTTTCAGCCCCGGGGGGCCTGGTAAACCCACAACACCCTAACCACCAAATCATCATGTAACCAAAATAAAAACATTGTTACATTGCCTCCTGTAACACTGAAGAATAATCAGAGATGATACAGACTTCGCAGCTACTTGGCCCAGTCACTTTGCTTGTGTATTCCTGGGCTAAAGCTTGTAGGGAAGATGATTAATATATTGTAAAACCAGAGTAAGGGAAAAAGACGGGTACTCATGAGTGAGAAGGAAGGAAACCCAATTAGTGAACTACACAAAGGGCCGCAAGTGGCTCTCTAGGAGTCAGCCAAGCCTCCAGCGGAGGCAGGAGTGCACTGGCCTAGCTGGGAAGGACAGTGGCTGAGGGTTCAGTGACTTACCACCATCCGGTTTGCTTTGAAAACGAATCTTTGGTCAGATGTGTTTCATGGCCATCACTGCCATGGCATCTGAGTAGATTGCAGTAATAGCTGGCCATGGCCCGTGTTACCACCCAGGCCCCAGAAGTTACCCTTGGTGCTGCCCGTGTAGGAGGTGTCTGCCCTAGAAACCTGCTTCCCAACACAGCAGTGCTCATTTCTCATATCTAGGCAGGCAATCAAAAGCAACTTGGGAGAGCCAGGGTGACTCATGTTATTCTAAGGAATCAGATTATTTTATAGCCCTGACAGAAGTTCTTGCATTGAACAAGTCCCAGCTGTCACATTTTATCACCTATTTCTGCTCTCAAACAATGGCATTATTCCAACTCAGTTGCAAAGTATGGATGCAGAGCCTGAAGTGCTGAATTCATCTTTGTGCCTTTAATGAAACTGTCTGGTATTTTCCTATTGCATTTTGGTTTTCCATTTTTCTTTAATTCTTTTGTCCTTGGCACATCAAAATGTCTGTGAGCATTCTCCTAACAACAATCTCTAAGCAAACCCTGAGGATTATTTCCGTCTGTCTTTCCAGCCATGCAGGTAGTAGACACCTTCACTCCAAAACCCTGAGCACCTGGAAGATCCCCCAATGCTTTTACTGGGATATATGATGCAGCACACCAAGACTGTCCACTCACTGTGGATAGCACAGGCTCAGGTTCCTGTTTTGACATTTCATTTTTGCATACTGAATTTTACATGAGCCATCAGATAGAAAGCTTCTTTGAATGACAAGTAGAAGGGAAATTTTGTAAATCCTGATTAATTCAGTGTTTTGGTTTAGAGATTGATTCAATAAACAGCTCCAGTTGGGAGTGGAGAAGTGAAACATAGCACAGAGAGAAGAAGTAGGAGTCAGATGGTAATATGGAGAAGAGCAGGAAAACCTCAAGATGCCATTGGCCAAAACACCAGAGCGTTGTGAAGCTGGATTCCTAGTATAACTGCTCCTAAATTCCCAGCTAGATCAGTTGGTCTAAGAAAAAATATTACCTCTCCCTCCAAATATTTCTGCTGTTATTTGGAAAATAATAGTTCTAGTCCTTGTTAAAATATCACTTAAAGTGTTTGAAAATCATATTGAAACAAGAATCATGAAGACAAACCCTTCTCCTCTGACATAAAAGATCTTCCAGGACTATTTTATTTTAAAATAATATGGATGTGTTCGGCCACCTCCAAAGCTTCTCACAAACTTTTTTTTCAGAGCATAAAACAACTCAGACCAGTGTTGCCAGCTTTTAGCTGTGATCAGTTAAGTCTGCCCCTTTCTCCTCTCGCTTTCACAGTGCACCACCACCCCAACACGAGGATACTGCTGACCTCAGAACAACTGCGCAAAGAAGCAGGACTGCACAGTTAGTTTATTGAGATGGTCCCTTGGGATGTGGCTTGCTTTTAAAGACAGGAGCTGAGCTGTTATGAATCCATACCACCACTTTCCTAGCCTGCATAACCCAAATTTATACAGAATAATTAAACTCCTGATTGAGAAATCAATACCCATTTATATATTTCTTGCCACTCTTTACTTAAGGTATCTTGAATACTCAAGACATTGAATACCTTAGCCATATCATGAAGGTTTAGCTCATTGACACATAATACACATCTGAGGTACATCTTCTATTTGAGGAATTACACATGCTTCTGAAAATCAGACAGGACTTGAATCCAGATAACATTTCCAGACAAGATAATGAGTTCAGGAAGGTGCAGCAGTGGGGTAGCACAGAGGAAGGACAGTTTGAAGCAGACCAGGATGTGTACCTGAAGTCACAAGAGACAAAGGTGAAACATGGAAACCTGTAAGTGGAAGTGCTCATTTACAGCAATGGACTTGGTTTGCCACAGGCCAAGTTCTTAATTGCATTAACACCATCTGCCATGATTTAACCTCAGCCAGCAACCAAGCCCCACGCAGCTGTAACTCACTCCCCCACCAGGAGGATCAGGGAGAGAATTGGGAGGGTCAAAGGTAGAAATCTTGTGGGTTGGGATCAAGACAGTTTAACTGGAAAAGCAAAAGCCATGCATGCAAGCAAAGCAAAATAAGGAATTCACTGCTTCCCATGGTCAGGAAGGTGTTCAGCCATCTCTGGGAGAGCAGGGGCCCATCACATGTAACAATGACTTGGGAAGACAAACACCATCACTCCAAACATCCCCAGCTTACTCCTTCTTCCCCCCAGTTTTCATACTGAGCATGGTGTCATATGGTATGGAATATCCCTTTGGTCAGTTGGGGTCACCTCTCCCAGCTGTGTCTACTCCCAGCCTCCCCGGAACCCCCAGCTTAGCGTGGCAGTACAAAAAGCAGAAGAGGCCTTGGCTCTGTGATCTTGATCTTGATCTCTATATTATCAACCCTCTGTTCAGAACAAATCCAAAACAGAGCCCCACACCAGCCACTGCAAAGAAAATTAACTCTACCCATCCAAAACCAGCACACCATCCAACTGAGGGCTCTTAACAAAAAAATCCTGTCTCATTGTGGCCCAGTATCTCATGGCTGTCATGAGATGCTGGGCCACAGCATCTACCTACCATGGAGTCTACCTTTTTGAGAATTTTTTGCAGAAATCACTGCACTTACTGATGTGAAGCCTCAGGAGCCATGCCAAACAAAGCGCAGAAGCATGAGAAGTGTTATTTATGCATCAGGATTTAGTTCCAGCAGCAGCCTTGCCTTTATGCAGTACTATGAGCCAATTTCTTTGTCACCTTGGGGAGGTGAGGTTTGTCCTTTATCTTTGCATTTCAGCTCTGTGCACAGTATTCTTCAGCAAATATTTAAATTCACCATAAATCCACGGGAAATATTTCCCTTTTTTTTTTCTCCTGCCTAGTAGACCCCTTTGCTTTGTTGCAGCTTACTCTGCCTCCATGCAATCATTTACTCAGATTTCAAACCTTTTTGCAGTGTTCCTAGACTTAATTTGAAACTATTGCTGGAGACATTAAGAATTAGTTTAGAGATATATTTTTTTCTGCCAGCTGTCATTCCACGATCTCCTCTCCCATCAATTTTCCGGTCCACTTTATTCCTTTACTTCCTAACATAATTTTCTGCATTATGATCCCTAAATTGTTCATATTCCTGTTTAGGCTATAGGGTTCTGCTTGCAAGCAACAACAGTTTATGTTTTGTGCTTCACGCATTTTTCGGAGATTAATCACTGAGCAAATTCTCTGCTAGAGTAACTCTGTGGAAATGAGTGAGACTCTGCCAATGTTCTGCTACCAAACCCTTTGACCTGATATTTCTGACACTTCACTGACACTAAATCTATTTTGATATAACTCACATTTTAAATTATATACAATTGTCTTATTTATTATGACAATTTTAAACCCTGGATTCTTCAATTTGGGCAACAACAATAAGCAATTTTACAGCCCAGAGAAACTAATAACACTCGTCACTGAGCTCTGTTGTCAGGCCAGAGACCTTCCGATCTCAATGGATTGCTTGGCACCGTCTCAATATCCATTATGCAACTGGAAATAATATATTTTTTGCTCAGTATGATTGAATTTTTGGAAATAATTCAACTGGAAGGAAAGTTACCATGTCAGAAAGTCGGCATCTTAGCAGATGAAAAGCAAATTTGGAATATAAGAAGAAAAACTGTTTGAAGAAGTAATATTTCTTTAGAACAAGTCTGAGACTTGGACCTCTAAAATGAAGAGGAACGTTATCAGCTGGGCTTATCCCAGGATAGACTGGTAGGGCATTAACTTGCACTAACTTTCATTGGGGCTAAAAACATGATCACATGTCTGTTTCCAAACAATAAGAAAAATTTATCTTCATCCACTCTGCTTCCACATAATGTTTAATTGTTTGTTTAGCCGTTTCTACACAAATAAGCTGTGTTTTAACAAACATCAGGACAAAAACTAATTTTATAACATGTATATTACCACTGTAAAGCTTTGTGTACACAGCCGAATCAATTAATCTTCTGATTTTTAATACGAGTCCCAAGGAAATTCCTGCTTTGTGGCAAGACAAAATCAGTGGCCCAAATGGAGCATAAATGATCTCCTATTTCAGTGGTAACAGGTATTATTTAGCAGGGGATTCTTTCAATTATTCACTGATGTTACTCTATGGTATGTTCCTTCACATAACTTATAAGACTAAGCAAAACAGTTCTACACTCACTAGTTAAGGGATCAAAATCAAGTATTTCTATAAACCTGATGCTTACTGAAATCTGGGAGCCCAACCAACCCTGCAGAAAAAAGTGAGCCAAAAAACAACCCGTGGCAGTTCATCACATACTACTGGCACTGACTTTACAGTATTATCTGCTCAAGAATGGGTGGTTGCTCTAATATTCTCATCCAGTAACTACTCCTGTATCTACAGAAATGTGGTATGACTCTTAAAAGCCAAGCACTAACTTTTTGGCAGGGTGAATGTAGTATAAGAAAGACTGAATATGTAAGCTCAGAAACTGAGAAGTTCAATGTATCTTGCTTTATATGCCCAGCTCTAAGCATGGACATTTGCCTGGCACAGGAAAGGAGACCTCAGATCTGGATGGACGGCAGTATTTGTGCTGCAGAACAGGCACACACAATTCACTAAATTTCCTTGTTTCTGGTGAGAACCATCCTCAGATCATGCTTACTGAGATAAGTGTAAAGTTTAAGATAGTCTTTCTGTCATGAGCTTCAACCAGTTTTTGATTTATTTTGGATTTATTAGTCTTTTCAATAATCTGGAGGATATGATCACCCAAGGAATAGAAAGACTATCAAACGCTACTCCTGACTTACCAGTGGCTCATGAGCTAGTCTTTACAAATACTACATGCTGTCTAATGCACAGAGAGTATTCTTTTGAAAAGCAACCCTTTTCTTATTGCATAGCATCTCAGTGTTTGATGTTCACTGGTGTCTTATACTAAATAACTGTTTGTCCATATGACAGTCCAGTGTTTTGCTGGTGGAAAGCAGACAACTGTTTCCAGACTGCTCTACACAACTGATATGAAAGCAGCAGTGGCAGCTCATAAGCCCAGTGTCACAGAGAACACTGATGACTTACTTTCATTCTGTTTCCTTCCTGAGCCCTCAAAATGGTAGCAGCTCCTCAAAGGCAAAGTTTCAGACCAGATGCAAACACCTCCAGCACAGCTGGATTCCCCAGGCTGGTGGCATACTAAGTTCCTACAAGGAAGTAACAACAGGTTACGCACGGTGTGGAATTGAAGCTTGCAGCTTCTTCACTACTGATAGGCAATCCTGTTCAGCTGCTGAAGAGATAATGCTTCAGTATGAGAGGATAGAGGAAGGGCTGGAGTAGCAAATGCTTTTCATCTTTCACGGCTGAAGACAGAAAATGCAATTCTGATTAATATATTCTAACAGCCACTCATTTGCAAGAGTGAAATGACTTTGTGAGGTCATTTCTGCTTCCAAGATACTCATTCCTTCAGAAAAATATCTGAACATTTGGAATTGTTAAACATCTACAAAAACCATTGCTTGTTTAATATAAGCAGCTTCCAACTACTTACTACCTCTTTTGAAATACTAGTCATCTTTCCCCACACCATGACTGATTTCACATTTGACTTCTTAGATTTGAAAGACCTACACAAAATACCCTCTGTAATGAAGAAGGACAACAAAAAATGTAAAAACTTTTGGGGCCAGTTTCTTCTCTGAGTCAATGTTGCTACCTCATCAGTGAGTGACAGCATGGCTCTGAACACTCGTAGCAAGACGTAGACTTCAAATAAAATGCGTTCCAACTTTTAACGAATATGTATCTACAGCTATGTTGAACTTTGCCAACGGCTTCCCTTGGTGAAATATTGATTTTTCTTTCCATCTTCCAGTAGCAGCAGGGATCTCAAAACCCCACTGTGCTCTGAGAACAAGACTTCTGGAGTCAATGCCACAATATCACCTCTTTGCAATATGGTAATTTACTCAGAGAAAGAACTTTCTTCTTCCCTTTCTTGATATCTTCCAATTTCTTTTTCCTACTTTACTGAAATCGACATTTTTAATCACTCATATATGCAGAACTTAGAATAACATTATTATTTATATATATTTATATGTAATACTATTTATACTTATATGCTGGGGGGCCCTTTACCTAAAAATATTTCAGGAAGATGCCATTCTTCATAAACCTGTACAGATTATATTATGTTTAGGCCAGTGTGTCCAGACAAAACTTAATAGTGGATTTTTTTCCTTATTCTTCACAAGGCTAATTCTGTTGGGCTGAAATCTTTGTCCTGCTGCAGTTCTTTCAGCAATTAATTTTATTCCCCTTTTTTTGATCCGAAATCAACGAATATATGATGAAACCGCTTGGCAGCAAACTGAAAGCCAAGAAAAGATCATGCTGCTTCATGTAGGTAAATATCCCATCTGTGCAAGACAACACAGCAACTTGAACTCAGGTCTTCTGGGTCATTTCTTGGACTTCCTAAACCCTCAGTTACATTCCTGGGACATTATGTTCCTAGGATGAACAGGTCTCTGCCAGAAGAAAGCTCCAGTCCTGAACAGCAATCCTGTCACAGGGACCCAAAAAAGGACTCCACAAAAGGATAGAAATATGAGATGCTGGTGAGAAAAGCAACACTGGCCATGGGAGAAGACAAAGGAGGGACGGAAGGACGAGGAGGAGGAGGGAGGCAGAAGCACATTACAGAAATGCCAAAAACAGACAGAAAAGGGAGCGTTATTTCCAAGAAAAGTGAACAAGTATAAAAGAAAAACCAAAGGGAGAACACAGAGAGCAGATGAAAGCAAAACTGCAGTGTAAGAGGCTTGTGAAACACAAGGCTTCAAAGGCAGCAGGTAGACACGGGGCAGAGGGAAGTCATTTCGAGGCACCCCTCTCTCACCCCTGGGTCAGCATAATCTGCAAATGTTAAAGTTCTTTTCTTAATTACCAAGTGCTTTTTGCCTCGGAGGCTTTATTTTTTCCTAGAACTGAGAGATTATTCCCATGGCAATTTTATTTCAGTATGGATCCTACTTAATTAGAGACACAGACGTGAAACCATGGGCCAGCAAAAGGAAGAAAAAACAACCTAATTTATTCACTTAGCCATGGGGAAAAAAAACGCATTTTTAATCCTTTTTCTTCGAAATAATGAAAAAGATACTGACTCACATGCCTTTCTCCTTGCGGATGTCCTTGTCTGCTGTCAGACCTCCTGGAGCCAAAAGGAGTTGGCAGAGCCGACTGAACTGCATGGTGTGGTGTTTGTGGATTACTGCACACAGTAACCCAGCCTGGCCTCGGAAGTCTGCTGGGAATTTGCAACGCAGTTATCTGCACATGTGCAGATGAACCGCTGGGGGGAGGGGGAGAATTAAGAATCAGACAGGGATTGTTCTTATGGAATATACCTTAACAAAGTGAAAAGCTGTTCACTGCAACTGTCATTTTAAGACTATCTTCCAGAGTCACTATTTAGTTTAAAACACATAATGTCTTTTTGCAGCCAAATTAATGAACACACTTCCCTGCTTAGAAGAGTTTAAAAGTTGAACAGGTGGTGTAAATGAAGAATTAGACACAATACGATATAAATTAGCGAGAACCGAACTTTGCTCCAGATTTTCTCCCATGTCTCAGGGTCTTGGAATGCCTGAAGGTCTGTCTAGTGAGTAAAGACCTAGGTGAAGAAGGCACTTGGTATTTTCACCTTTTCTGTGTTCTCTGTTACCAGATTCCTTGCACCATTAAGCAGCTGTCTCACATTTTCCCTAGTCTTCCCTTTGCTGCCCATGTACATGTAGAAGCCTTTCTTGATGCTTTTTACATCCCTCTGCAGATTCAACTCCAGATGGACTTCAGTTTTTCTAAGCCCAACTCTTCATAATGCATTCCTCCTGGCTCCTCTATCCCTGGTTCCAGCTCTTGTATGCTTCCTTTATATGTCTGAGTTTTGTCAGGAGCTATTTGTTCATCTGTGCAGACCACCTGTTTTCAGCTTAAAGGAGGGGATCCTTGAAAAGCAACCAGCTTTCCTCAACCTCTCTTCTCTCCAGGGCTGTATCCCATCAGATTTCTCCAAGCAGACCTGTGAATAGTTCAGAGACTACTCTCACATCCAGGGCTGTGATCTTCCTAGCTTTGCTCTGTCCTCTAAGGAACCTGAACTCCACCATGTCATGGGTACTGCAAGTCAAGGCTATCTGCAGAATTCACATGGTTAATATTGTGATAAAAAGGAATTAGTTTTGAGTTCTTCAGACTGCCAGCCCAGACTGAGCTCAGTGACCTTCTTTAACCATATTGCAGCCCAAAATATTTGTGCTTAAATAACAAGTTTTGACACAGGAATACTTTAGAATTTCAGATATCTGATGTTATTTTCACTACACTACAAACATGAACAGGCTCACATTTGTGATTGTTCTGTATCTCCTGGGGGAAACAGAACCCGTCGTCACCTCCCTAAGCATTTTTAAGAGCTCCAAGAAATCTGCAGACTGAGCTTTCTTCAAGCATTAAGGAAATATTCTGCCTTTGAAGAGAGCAGTGATCACATCCGAAACATGAAATTATGTTTACACACAAGAAAAAAACATGAAGTGTGCATTTTCAAAGCACTGATTTATCAACATCTAATTCTTACATCTGTGTACTCCCAAGTACACATTATAGTAAAAATCTTTTGTGGGTTACTGTTATATTTTCTGTCACAGCACATTCAGAAGGTCCATCATAGGGACATCCCTTCATAAATTGAGACATGCTCCAACAAGTAAAATGGTCTCGAAACAACTCCAAATTTTACTCCACAACCCTCGACCTTGGCAGACCTTTTCAGCAAATAACGTGATGCCCTTTCTCAACCACGATTGTCACAATGTTTATGTATATTCCTCATTGCTCTGGAAAGTAACTGCCTTATTATATAGAGTAATACATTTTATAAAAAGCAAAGCCTATAGGCTATACATTTTGTGGTTTTCTGACAAATCCACCTACAAAAATACTGGTAAATAATACCTTGCACTTGGCAGTGTGATCATGTTGCCAATGATCAGTACTTATGAAATGTGCATTCCCAGACACTGCTAAGTATGGCAAAGTGCAGGCATACACATGCAACAAACACGGATCATAACGAGCTATCTGAAATTGTGAGTGAATCACACTCTCTCTCCCTTTGTTGTTCATACTTTGAAGTACAATTCTGTACCAAAAACTGTCTCAAACAATGTTTTTTTGTGCTTAGACATATGCAGGTGAATAAATATCTCTTCAGTATATCCAACGTATTTTCCCAATTTTTTTATAGACTTTTCCTAATACAAAATACCTACTACATCAATATTTTTTATTTGCTTATGAAAAGAATAGCCAGCGCTTTGAGAATGGTATTTTAAACACAAGAAGGATTTACCTTGTACAGAGGCTTACAGTGTCAAGGAAGGGTTATCAGTGGACCCCCTGGAGCAAAGAGAGTTAAGGAGTCCAGTGAGGGACCTCCATTAGATCCATGTGATCTCAGTGAGTGCTGCAGAGCAATTTCTGTGATAGCTTCCCAGCAACTCAGTGCACAGGGCAATCTGGAGGCTTATGACCCTAAAACAGAAAGTCCTTCCTCCTGAGCTAGTGTTAAAAGTCTTTGGAAAAGACTTACGAGATCTGAGCAGCTCAAAAGGAGCAGAAAGGAGTTGTTCTTCCACTGAATGAACTTCCTTGGCTGTTTCATGGCAGCATTATGTTAGAAAAGTTCCTGGTTAAGTTCTATAACACAAAATCTTGCAGATCTATAAAGGTTCTGCATATTTTTACAGCAATTTTAATCATTCTGCTGACTACAGGAGGCATTGAAAATATGCAGAAAATAAAGTGAATAGCAAAGAGATGATCTGCATTCTGCTCAGCTAGAAAGACTGCTTTCCAAGTACAGCCAAACTGCCCTTGCTGACACCCATGCCAATAAATTACAGGCAAGATCTGCTATATCTGCTATATGAGGAGACAACTTTTGGCCTATATCATTTTCAGTTGTGAAATGTTACTCTCCTTGAAACAAATTTCTTCTGATATGTCAGTGATGCTTGTCTTTATGGGGAAATGTGTCCGTGACAACACAAAAACTTAAAACACAAAGGGCCATATCTATTCCAGATGTAATTTTAATGACAATGTGAGGTTTGGATGTTTAGCACTACCAGGCTGATGCTTTTTATGAAGCATGAGAATAGGGTAGAAGCAATTGTGAGTGGTATATCAGTTCAAAGCAGTGCTTAGTAAATGGCATCCTGCAAAGCAGCTGTTACAGTAATTCACTATCACATGACAAAAAGCCCATTGAAAGAATTTTCTGTTCCTCATGACTGATGTGATTTCTTCAAATTAAAAAAAAAAAAAACAAACAGAGAGTGGGGTATGTTTTTTAATCACAGAATTGCTTTATGTTCCAACTGCAGCTTCACATCAGTAGGCAGTTTGAAACTCTAGACATGTTATTTCATTTCACTGCAGGGCACAAGAGGGTTCAGATACTTTTGACTATGAACAAACTGGCAAAGTTCTCTGGCTATTAAAGCAGAAAAAAGAAAATCTCTGCACAGGCACTATCTATTTGTTGGCAAGTGATAAAGAAAACCAACTGATTTTGCACTCCAAGCCTTACTAACTATTTTAGACTGAAAAATGTAGATCTTTTCATGGGTTTTTTGTATATTACTTCAGAGCTTTATTATGGACTTCCACTAATTTTGAAAAGCCAAAGCAGATAATTATTTAACTCAAAAAATTCCAAAGTTTACATGTTTTAAAACCTTCCAGGAAATTAAAAAAACTCATCTGGTATTTGTAAGAAGCCTGATCCAAATCCCACTGAAATCAGTATGAGTATTTCCATAAATGTAGTGGTATTGGATCAGATCCTTGGTTTAAAAAGAGAGAATTCAGAAGAAAGATGATTAAATAATATACTAACCTGATCTAGGAAAATTCATCTATAATTTCCAAGGTTTTTTACTGATAGTGAGAGGTCATTTAAGATTAATTTCTCTGCTGCACCACTTAATTATATGTGTTGGAAATCCTCAAGCTTATATCTGAATACATCACACAGCCACAAATTCTATGCATCTTCCAGGCATTCAAGAAAATTAATTCCTTACCTGACCATTTTATATTTTAGTTGTTTTGCTGATTTTTGCTGGATTGGAACAGATCAATTTTTCTGCAGGCAATGCCTCAATTACTCATTAATCTCTTCAGTCTTTTCTGCACATTGACTAGCCACACCCTTGCCACACCCCAAACTGGGGTTTGTTGAACAACCCCCTGTCTGTGCATCCAACAACATCACTCAGTACCCTGAAACAGCCAAATTGCCAGGAACAGCTGGAAGCTGTAGAGAAAGTGCTGTGACTTCTTATGGTGTAGTGGAATTTCTAACACAACTTTTTTTTTTATTATTTTTTTTTTTTTATATCACTTACACACCAGTTCATGAGGCTTGATTACAACATGCATATGAAATATCCCAACAGGATGATGCCCATCTATTTATCTAGGTTATATGGAGCTGGATAATGCTTTTCCCGGAGCTCTAAGCACAGCATCCCGTCTTTCCACAGCTCCATTCTTCAGAAAGAGCGGAGTGGAGTAGAATGGAGTGGAGTGGAGTGGAAAGGGTCTCCTAAGCACTTAAGGAAAAAAATAGATTACTACAGAGGTCTTCTAGATAAAACACCATTAAAAAGACTGTAAGGGACCTTGCAGAAGCTCAGTGTAGATCTTCAGTGTGCTCTGTGGCTGGAAGACCTTGTCACGACAATCTCTCTCACCATGCAGAATCATTCTGAGGAACTGCCAAGTTTCCTAATACTGCAGTCTTCTCAGCTTATGGTGCTTCCCAGCTGATGGCTCTTTCCAGCTAAATAGTACCATCTTCTGCCCTCCTTGCTTAGGATATGCCGACAAAAAATCAGGTTAAAATTGTGTGTACACACACGGATGTCTATCATTCCAAATTTTCATGGTCCCTGACACAGCCTCCAGCCTGTGAAGATGATTTAATTCATGTTTTGAAAATCAAAAGACCCTTATGCCTCTTCCTGCCTATTTCCCTAAGAAATGAACATGCAAGCTGCAATTGCAAAACATTTATATGCCAAATATGTGTCCTTCCCTCTGGTGAGAGCATGTTTAACTGGGTAGATGTGGCAATTTCTATGTGTGGGGAACCTGAAGAGAGACAGCTGATCTGCAGGCAGCTTGTCCTCTCTGCATGGCACCGTCTCCCATGGCACACAACAGAGGGTAGTGGAGGAAGCTGAATGCACATCAGGGAGCAGAGAGCCCAGGCTGCTTCCCCAGGGCTGGGAGGTGAGCAGGACAGACCCTGGGATAGTGACCAGTTCAACCAGGAGTTCAGATCATAAAGTGGTATCGTAGTGATAAGGTAGGGCCAAAATCAAATAGGAAAGTCAGTCTGCAGGTTAGGATTGGAACCAGTGATCACCAGGCAGCGCCACAGTAGTGAGGCAGGGCCAAGGTAAAGTCAGCAAATCAGTCTGTGGGTCAAGGTTGGAAGCAAGGAGCAGCATGTCCATGGGCCTGCACTTACACACATTGACAAGATCCTCCTAAGTCTTCTCCCAGAGGAACAGCCCCAGCTCCCTCAGCCTTCCTTCATATGTAAGGTGCTCCAATCTCTTCATCATCATCATCATGGCCTTTCATTGGACTCTCTACAGTATTACCATATCTCTCTTGTACTGGGGAGCCCAGAAATGGACACATTTAAATATTAAAATATTTATATTTTAAAAATATTTCCTTTTCATCTCCTCCTTTTTTTTCAGTTTGATTTTCCATGAATTCTGCTTGACTTTGATTTTTCTTTTTTGCTATTCACCAAAAGATCCGTATTTTCTTGTTTTCCTANTATCTCTCTTGTACTGGGGAGCCCAGAAATGGACACATTTAAATATTAAAATATTTATATTTTAAAAATATTTCCTTTTCATCTCCTCCTTTTTTTTTTTCAGTTTGATTTTCCATGAATTCTGCTTAACTTTGACTTTTTTGCTATCCACCAAAAGATCCATATTTTCTTGTTTTTCTAAAGAGATCTTCCACATTTTAGGTGGTATCATTGCAGGCAAAAATCCTGGCTGAATTTATTGTATGCTTTACTTGTACAAGGTATAAATATACATTACACCATCTTCCTGGAGACAGAGAACCAAAGTCCCTCCGGGTGCAGCTGTTGGTATGAATGTGGTTAGATTGGAACAGTACTGCTTTTTTGGAAAAAGCAGTGTCTGGAATAAACTAATCCGCACCAGAGTATCTTTGAACTACTGTCATTGCAAGCACTTTTCTTCACGCATTTCACCGGCACACCTGCAAGGACAGTGGACTCTTTGAGCAGGATTGGCCTGTACAGGATGGGATTCATTGCCTTTTCCATCAACACTAGGCTCTGAGCACTGCAACTTTTCTCTGATACCACGGTTCAGGATAGGGAGGCAGAGCTGGAGGTGTAACTAAGCATTCAACAGTATTAATGAATCTCATCAAAAGGAGATCACAAAATCCTTGAGATGCATAAATCTCTAGAGGCTATCTACAGCTAATTTTCTCAGCCGTGTTGTTTCTCCAAGCTCCCTGTAATAATGAAACAGCACTTATACCTTTTAAGCACCATATTGCATAAATTATAAGTGACACATAACCCTCACAGCAAGCTAAGGAAAATGACAGCATTAAATTCCTAACAGCTATCAGAATACATTAACAATTTTAGAAGAAAATTATTTTTGAGAGGACAAATTTTAAATGAATAAATATGAATCTACAAGGTTTCAGCAGAGCATGGGATTTCATCCACAGAATTTTGCTCTGGGGTCACATAACTCCATTCAAAGTGAAGCAAAAACAGTGCAACAGATACACATGGTTGCAGCAAGTTAATCTCAGCTCTGATCACAAATTTGTCAAAACTCAAAAGCTTGAGCTGAGAAAGGATTTCTGTTGGACTGATGATGAAGAATTTATCAGCTGCTATCAAAGAAAGCAGCCCCTGCAAACCACAGAAGGAGAGATGGAAAAACTGGAGCTGCAGCTTCAGTCTATTTGGCTATAGTATCTCTTCAGCTGCAGCTGCCTTCTGTGCACTGCACTTGTTGGTTCATGACATGGCCTTGAAACAACCAGCTTTGGTGCAATAGCATGGTCTAGGTCATAAGCATCCATCTGTTTGTGACTTGAGCTTGCCAAAGGAACAGCACTAAATAACCTGGCACCTACTTGACAGCAGCACAGCTGGCCAGGTGGCTGCGAACCAGCAGAGGAGTGGACATGTGCTCAGCTCCAGCTGGGATGCTTTGGATTGCTCCTATGTTTCCCCTTATGGCTGGTAGTTGCCTCCACACCCCTTTTGCAACTAGTGTTGGTGTTTTGGGGAGTTTCACATAACACTGCAGAGGTGCTTGTGGCCACTCACTTCTGGTGTCAGGTGGATGAGAGTCACCGGCTTCTTCCATCAGTAATGCGCAGTGAGAGGGGTTGCGCTGCCCACTTTGGCCTCCCTGGAGTACACTCAGTACTATCAAGGACTGTCCTGCATGCACATCCGAGGTGTGGCAGCTCAAAGGATCACTTTGAAAAGCTGGAATTTTCAGCCACCTTTGGGCTGCAAGACCAGGTGAATTTCAGGAGGCCACAGATGACGTCTAAGGCCAGTGTGCATCCCTTAGATCTGTACTTTCATTCCACATCTCTAAATTGCACACTTCCAAATGAGTCCCTGCAACTTCTGAGCAATGCAACAAGTGAAATCAAACGATTTGGGAGAAAAGAGTTATGCAGAAAAAGTTTCAGAGCTCCCAAAGTTTCAAGCAATGGCATGGCACAGAAAGCAAAAGGCATGCAGATAACATGCAGGGAGCAAGCTGAAAGGCACTGGAGGACACTGTACAACCTATGAGGAGAACAAAGGGCATGCAAGCAGCACAGAAAGGTGAAAAGTACCATGACTATTGGAATCAATGGAAATGGGTCCTCTGGGAAAGCATGTCTTTGTACAAAGAGCCAGTTAAGAAGTGACATGATTTGCTATTTGTGCAGAGGACAAAACACAAGCCTGGCAGTCTGCATAGTTGACAGTGGACTAAGTAGAGCCTGAGGTCAGTTGCTGTGCAATTCATACTCATATTAAAACAAGTGTGGTGCAGAACAGTGGATATCTGCATGAGTAGTGAAAAACTGCATATCCCATATTGGTGTAAAAAATACTCAGAGCTCAATTAAAATCTAGACTAAGAAAATGAGAGCTTGAAATGCTGTTATTAAAAAAGAAGCTGCAAACAGAATAAGCTAATTCTGCAGAAGGCAATGTTGTAGAGTCAGAAACTCAGATGTTTAAGTGGGTGCATAATGTATTTCATCAGGAATGCAAGCTAGACAGAGCTTTGAAGCTTATCTTTGAAATAACTCTACAAAAGAGAGTAGAAAGATTTTAGACTTGGGAAAGTCAAGTTTCATTAGAGTATAAACTCAATTCTCAATGTCTTCTGCAGAGAATACCTATAGTCCTAAATCAAGCTGAATAGAACTAAAAAAGGTTGTAAAAGACTCTTTCCTCCATCCACTATGTCTTTGCACAAGCTCTTGTTTCCAGTTTGGTTTTTTAAGTCAATTCAGGGATTTCCTGAATTGCAGAAAACTCAGAAAACTGCCCAAATTAAGGCATTTTCTTGTCTTAAGGCATTTCTGTCACCACTGAGACAGGTAACAACTGGAGTGTTAAATAGGGTGGGCATGGACCTACCTCCCTCTGCTCTCAAAGCCAATTGGTATAGTAACGAACACATACACAAGGCAAAATGCACTTCCACTCTCTGGAAGTAGGGTATCCGTATCCAAACTGCCTAATCAGGAATGGCCCCTTGGTTCCTTGGACCCAGGGATCCTTGCATCTGTCACAGCCTCAGCTTCTGCACATCTGCCTTTTCCTTCTCTTGGAAGGACTCTTCTACTGGGTCCTTCTCTCCATGAACATGTCCCACTGCTCCCCAGGGATGCAGCAACCTCCTCCTCACCCCTTCATCCCAGACTCAGCTGCTCTGTCTTAGAGATATTCCAAATCCATATTAAACCAGCTAGGGTGGTTTAACTATGCATATGAGTTTTTAAAAAGAGGATATGAAAATGGGGTGTGTGTGTGTGTGAAATCTAATCTCAGTTAAATTGACCCAGAGAACAGGCACTCACAATTCTTTACTTCTGATTATGGTTATAGAAAATGAGTCAGTCTCAGTGACTGATTGATATAATTAGATATTAATCTTTGGGATATGGCAAATGGAAACAAGCTGCATCAAATACTGTAAGAAGGATAGCAAATTTGGAACTGAGAAACCAACAGCAGTTCTGAGACTTCAGTTAAAGTAAATCCAATGACATGTTTTGATACTGATGAAAAGACCAATGTAAGTGATTCTAGCAGTTAATAGGCATAAATATCTGCAAGATGGGCAGTGTATGTGCTTCACTGCTATTAATAGCTTGATGAAGAGAGAAATCCTTCTGGCTCCCAACAACTCCAAAGATTTATGAGGATCATTCTAAGGCCTATGAATATAGGGCATCTGAAATTGAGAACTGAAAAAACACTAACAAGGCAGTGAGAGACAGATGAATGCTTCTGAAAATGAAAAATGTTGGCAACATTCAGAGAGATGCATGGAAAATGATTTAATAATTAGCCAACAGGTTTCCCTGCAATAACACTCAAGTGAACAAAACTGTTGTTGGATAAGAGGAAACACCACTATGTAAATGAAGAACAGGTTAAAGAGAGAGAATGTGGTTGAAATGAGCAATTTTCACACTGAGAGGGATTCTAAAAAAGGCACCACAGGGATCTCTGCTGTGGCCTGTGCTGTTCAATATCTCCGTAAATAATCTTGAGAAGAGGATGAATGGAAAAATTAAAACATTTGCTCATGGAAAGCTTTCAGGATATTTAAGATGAAAGCTGACTGTAAGAAACTGTGGAAGGACCTTGTAGAGTGATAAAAATGGGCAGGTAAAATTTAGTAAAGGAATTCAGTAAAGGTATGTAGAATATTTTAAACAGACCCAACTTTATATTCAAAGGGATGAGCTCTGACTTGACCATTATCTCTTACAAACAACAACTCACAGTTATAGTGGGTATTATTAAAACATCATTTCCACAAACAATTTTGGTTTAAATTAGGTGTCAATGACTGTTAGAAAAGGAACAGAGAATAAAACAAAACCACTACGAAAGTCATACCTTCATTATTGTAATTTGTGTTGCTCTACTACACTCAAAACGTGAACAGGGAATGATCAAGGGATGACTGTGCTTCTGGATACTTGAATACGTGCAGATCCTTCTGCTTGGAGAAGAGACAACTGAAGAGGATATGGGCATCTTTAAGATCCTGAGTGGCAGAAAGGTTGAGGCTGGACAGCAGCTGTATCTCTAGCTGAAGAGCTGAAAGACTTGGGATGAATTCAGCAAGGAGAGATTTGCACTGAGAATGAGCTGTGGAACTTCGCTGGCAGCTCCTGGTTTAATTCCTGGCTTATTCTACACACAGTCTCTCTGAATTTTCTCCTATCTCTAGCCTCAATGCCTTGGTCAAGGATCCCCTACATGTGTCATGTGGACTCCAGCTGACACAGTCAGCATAGGGAAGAACAGAAATATTCTGATATACACCCATGACAAGCCCAGCCTCCTAGTACAGATGGTATCCACTCCTTTAATTGCACCAAGCATTTCTCAAGATTTGGACTTGAAAGCTATGCCTGCATAGAAATGAATGATCAAGACAACTCCAAAAGGACCAAGAAAAAGCCATATGTCAAAGTAGGTATCAAAGTATTTCCCTGTTCATTACCCTCTCATCGTTCCTTCCTCATAACAAACACAGGTAGTACATTGTCTTGGTTTGAGACAATTCGGAGAGGCAGTGACCTCAGATGTAAGTCTCCTTCCTCCAAATCCATACAGAGAGAGAGAGAGAGAGAACAAATCCCCCCAGATGTAAGTGAAAAAAAAAAAAACAACTCTTTATCAAGAAGAATGCTAAACAATACTGATAAAACTGAGTTAAGCTAACCAGAAAAATTCCCAAGCTCCCGCCCACCGGACCAGTACAAGATGGTGGCTGGCCTCCCCCACCCATTAAAACCTTGCAGGAATGGTTTGCGGCGTCAGTGCTGGAGTGAGTCTGCAGTGCTGGCACAGGCAGTTGGAGCAGGGCTGTGACTGGAAGGACCCACAAGACACTCGCCAGATCCAGTGATGAGACCTGGCCACTGCAACCCTGATGGTGTTTGTAGTCGTGATCCGCTGAGGTGGGGTAGAGGCCTGGGTCACAGAAATCCCAGGTAGCAAGGGAAGGACACCCTCGACCTATCACGTGAAGTCTTTTATTGGGCTCAGGGTAGGTGGGAACACCTCTGGTACCTCCCCTGGGGTGGGGAGTGCTTCACTGGATGATTAATAGTGGGTCACAGGACATTTCAAGAGTCTTTGACACCTTCTCAGTACAGGTGGATCTGTTATGGCCATCAGCAGAGATGAATATCTTCAGGCCATGTGAGTGAATTTCCCGATATCTCCCTGAGGGGAGTTATCACGGATGAGTCATTTGTGTAAGGACAAAGAAACAATACCCAGCTTGTAGCCTGAGGTACAGATGTGCACGCCCTCTGAGTCATCAGCCTTCCAATCTTTTCACCCTGGTGGATACATTCTTCTCCTGGAAGAGTACCACAGTCCCTCCTCATAGTCTAAATTAGTAGACATATTTGGAGGAAAAAGAAAAGAAAAGATGAATACCAGAGTCTTTGTGTAACCCAGGACATATATGAACACTGACATGCTGAAAAGTTATTTAACTTTTTTCCCCCAGAAAATTGTTAGCAAACCTTGTCTTTTCCTAGAACACTCCAAGTGCTGTTGAACCATTCAATCCCAAACATATCCCCCTCACAGCCTGGAAATCATCCATTGTCTTCATAGCAAAAGAAAGCATTAGAAAACTCAGGGAATTCAGACAATGATGCCTTCTGAGAGCCTGGCATTTAATTTGAGAGTGAGCACCTCAAATAAATCCCTTTTGTCAGAAAGCTCTCAACTTTAGAGTTACCTCTTCAATAAGAAAACAGCAAGATACCCAGCTCACTGGCTCCAGATTATTTTGGTTGTTTTGGTACAACTCTAATAACCTTTAAACTACAATCTATAGGGATTTGCACATTAGGTCGGTATCTGATATACAAAAAACCTACAATGAAGTAATGAAGAAAAATAAAATTCAATTTACATACAAGTTAGCATCTGAATACAACAATCATGGTTGATTTTGCAGGTAGCCAGGGGTTTGCACATGCTAACCTAGAGAAATCAACTAAGGAAATTAGATATTTTTTAAGATGTCTGGAGAATATATGTGCTTACATAAACACAGTACATGCTGTAGCCTAAATTAATAGTTGCTGTTATTAAATACTTAACTAAGTTTTGTACTTGCAGGCCAGAAACTTTCCTCGACTATCTACACAGCAGGAATCTGTGAAATACTATTCTTTTTGTCCTAATACCATTATGGAAGTCACACACCACAAACGCCTATCCCATTTTTATTACATACCACAAGGCTGTATTGGAGTGCTATAGATCAGATGTAAAGACAAATATACCGATCAAGACGGAGGCCAAATACATTTTCTATGACCAACTATACAAAGGAAATGAAGAGTTATCCACAACTAAAGGGATTTGTTTAACATCTTGGCTCAAGAATTCAGGAATGTTTGACTGGAGAGGACCTCCACGGTCAGTTTCTGTAGTTAAAAGTAGCTGCATCACATAGGTCTTTAGAAGAATTAATAAGCTGACACAAGACTGACACAACCAGGAGTAAGTTCAGCTGTCCCTCTCACAGAGAGCTGTATGAGTGCCTGGTGTGTGATCTCAGCTGCTGCCACAGAACAGCACAGATCTGCCATGTCCATGAGGATGCCCCAGATAGTCTAGAATATCTTCACTGGGATCTGATACCTATACTTAAGAACCTGTGCTGTGCATTTGAATGTAGGTGCCTTCTGGAGACTCCAAAAGACCCTTGTAAGTTCCTATTTACAGTTCGTGGAGCTCTAGTATGAGGCTATGGCATGACTCAGCTGACCATCACTAGGACGCTGCTCAAACCAAGGTGTCTAGAAATTTTTAAGACGCCATACAACTTGATATGTTATTCATGGCATTCATAGTAGATTCTTGTCTTACTAGGGGCTAGGTGAGATAGGCTACAGCATCTCAAATAGCAGTAGATCATTTGCAACAATGAAGTTAAGCCTTATGTGTCTAGGGTGAGCTGAGCTGCTGTGAAGGTGCTGTTGACTATAATGAGGGTAAAAACCTGTTACCTGTGTAAACATCTCCATCTACATGGAGATAGTTAAATTAGGCAACATTATTTCCCACTGAATCTTTTCCCAGGTTTCAATACCCGCAGAGATCTGCTGTTCCCATCTGGCATTAAGCCCTCCTCTCCACACTGCAGTTCCTCTTAAGATCCATCTCTTCCTCCTTTCTCTCCACTCACTTGTTTTCATTACTGGTCCCTGACTCTTCTCTCTCCTCACTTCTTCAAATCCCAATTATAGTTTTGCTGTCCCAGAAGTTATCCTTGGCTAAGCTTTTTGTCTCCCTTTTCCTAAACCCAGCCAGAGTCTTGGCTCTGGATTCAAATAAGGTAGCTTCTCCATGCGCACTGCAGAAAACAAGCACCTGGAGATGTGGCAAGGCAGCCCTCTTCCCATTTCCCATCACTGTCCGGGGGGCTAGGAGGCGAAAGAGGCAAGGCAGCTGCAGTGCTTAGTGTACATGGAAACTGCAGAGATTTATGGAAGTCCAAGCTGTGATTAACATTTAATGAGCAGGAGCAAATGGTAAAAACTTAATCAAATCTGGACACATATTAATGGGAAAATGCAAAGTTCACACCTGCATAAAGGGTGCTCTTTAGAAGATGTGATGCCTTTACCTCAGAGTATAAAGGGGCTGGAGTCTTCCAAAGAAAAGTCGTCAGCTGTTGCTTGCAGAATTATTCCCTCCTCCCCGCTCCCAACAACAGTGTTGTTGTCAAAGACATGTTGACTTAAACTGTCCAAAAGTACCCAACTAAAGGTGATGCTGTACAGTGATGAAAGTCAAGGTCTGGGCACCTTGGCTAACTGGTGGTGCTTCCAGACACTTCATCTAATAGTGCAAGCTCTTGGCTACAATTATATTTAGCACCTTATGTTCCAGCCCTGACTAAAGTTGCAGTAATCCCAATTTACACAGCACCACGTTGTGGGAAATGACATGCTTTATGTGGAGTGGAAAAAGTCCTGTCAGAAATGGACTAGTAAAGAGAATGAAGAGAACAGCCTAAATGCTGTAAAGTCAGAAGTTTTTAATGTTGTTTAACTTGTTTCAATATGGCCTTTTGTATGTTTTTTGCTAAGTCACAGCTTCTTCTTCCCAAAATGCTTTTAGGAAACTGTTATCTCTACTTAGGAATGTGCTGGGAAGATATCTAGAAGTTTTCTTATTGGCCTTTATTAACCCTTTCCTATTGGATGTTAACCCTTACTTGTTATTGGTGGATTCTGTAAACTTTTAGGGTTTTCTATTGGTGTTTTTCTGATCCCCCTGAAGCCTATATATGACCCCTTCACCACAATAAATCTCTCTCTTGCTTGCCTCTCTCCTCTGGTCTGTGTGGGTCCGTGCTGGGCTCCCTGGGGCCAGGCGGAAGGGGGGCAGTGGGGGACCACGTTGCTCCTCCCAACACTTCGTGCTATTCAGATGTCTGTGTTGCTGCTAACAGGCCTGTCCCCTTCAATCAGCTCCTGGCAACACGGGGAGGGATTGCTCTGCACAGTGGCATTTTCCTACTGGCACAAAGCGCCTTTAGCAGCAGTCAGGATCTGAAGGTTTAAACCAGCTGTTTACTTGGAGAACCCAGAAAATGAAAGGCACATCCATCCTTTCAGGTTCTAGTCATTCATTTCAAGGAAGATGGAAAGTCATATAATCCACCGCGTTTTGCTCTGAGAATATTTTTTCTTGCACTCCCACTTTCTTTTAACATGTCACCTTTTCAAAAAGTCAGGCTCTTCCATCAGTTTGCATTCTGCATTCATGTTTCAGAGTACCAAACTGCAGGTGCTATTTATATCAGGCAATGACAGAGTATTTGAAAGTGACAGAACATATGACAGGATATTGAAAACTGGTATCTTTTTCTTAACCCTCTCTACCCAAGGAATACTCAAAGTAGCTCATATATTTTGGCTCATTTGGACCCGTATAATGCTGTTGTCCTACTGAGGTCAGTGGTATTATGTTAGCAGTGGCTATGCTTTTTAGACACTAACTCAGCAGAGTACTTAAATATTTTACTTACCTATCTCATTCCTTGATCTGAGGCCAAAGATAATTTTGTACAGAAAAATATACTAAAATGTGAATGAATAAAATTACAGCTAACATCATTGCTCAGCTTACAGGTGGAATCAGCTTCAGGTTATGCTGCCTCCAGAATTAGTCCTGCTTAAGCAAAGCACATACCAGAGTGCTTCAGTGAATAGCAATAAAGTATTGAATTGACATTTTCAGAATTGATTTCTGGCTTCGCAACAGAAAAATCAAGAGATTGTCAGTTAATATGATAAATAGATATGTTGTCTTAATAGTCACATTGGACTAGAAAGATCTTGTTTTTAAATATGCAAATAGTGCTGGACACAGGCATCAGTCATAGTACTTCAGAAAGGATGTATCAATTTATTAGAGATCTGGAAAAAGCTGACAATATTTAATTAAGTGATAAACCAATTATAGGAATAATAGGCCATGTGTGCATGCAAATGTAGTACTGTAATATCTTGGGTAAATCATGGATGTCATATATACAATAGGGCACATGCACATTGAGCTGACAATTTTTAACTTTAAGTCCTAGAATTCTGGTATTTTACAAGTTAGAAAGTAATAAATAAAAAATAAAGCATTTATGGAGTATAACACTGTTAAAATGCTGCAAGCATTTATGGAATATATCACTCTTAAAATGCTATCCATTAAATTGCTATTAATTAAGCTTATTTAAATTCAGTGGAATTGTGTTCCTTCACATAAATGCCAGAGTGACTCACATAAAAATATGTCAGTAGTTTCTCTTCAAGGACATCAATACAGTGATGTTTCTTTCTCCCCACTCATTGCAAAAAAATTTCAAAGTATCTGTGATCCAGGCACCTGAAGCAATGACCCCCAGAAGAGCTGCAGGGTACACACTGACAGGAGGTATGTTTCCCTCTCTGTGGAGCAATAGACTGGCATATTGAAGCCAGGCATGTGCCATAATAGCTAATTCAAGAAAGAGATGTCTCATAAAACCCATCAGGAGTCTGTTGAAGGTGGTAAACATAGTAAAAGGAAAGAAGTTTGCAATGGTGTTGTACAGATTGTCTGCTATGTAGAAGTCTGGACACTTTTATTGAGTCAGACTTAAGATCAACCCGCTTTTATTTCTAAGAATACAAGTCTATTGTTAGAGAATATTAGCTCTGCAACTCTGAATTCTTGCTATGGTCTGAAAAAAAAAAAAAGTCCAGTTTCGTTTAGCACAGTGACATTTGCAAACTGACACACTGTGAAACTCACAGTGCCTTACGCTGACACTCAAGAGGAAATTTATGCATTTGCATTCAGATAGACAAGGCTTTTGCTAGCTATTTATTTTGTTGCATGTTTGACACTAAATTCAAATCTATGGTGCACCTTTCGAGCAGTTTGAGAGTTGATCAGTAAGATTAATAAAGAAGATTAATACTTCATGGCAAATCGATGTGAAAAAAAAAGCAACATTATATGTAAAATAGATCAACCCTGAGTTTTGGAAAAACCAGTGTGCCACGTGACTCCCACCAAGGTGCACCTGAGTACAATGGAGAAGCTTCAGGACCAGAGCATCTAGCATGCTTTTAGTTACATATTTGTATTTTTTCCTTTGTGTGATGGAAACAAAACAAAGATGTGCAATGTCCTTGTGGCTTGAAGCAATGGCACACTTCACATTTTGTCTGACTTTGGAGAACAATCAGTGAAGAAGCTCTGACAGACAGATATTTTATATGGTGTGATTTACTCCTTTGTTTTTTTTTTTCCCCAGAGCATCCACGAGCTTTAAGTCAGACACATCCCCATTCACACACCATTACTCCTCTCAGATTCAGTTTCTTCTTAGCTCTTGCTGACCTGAAGTTTTCTTTATAGCAGCTCTTTCAAAACAGACCTTCTCTATTAAAATCGTTAATCCTTCTCTGGAAAATCAGTAACAATCAGTCCTGATCTGGACCAGGAAAAAAGAGCCTGGCTGACTTACTATGCAGCACCCCCTTCCCAGACCCTTAAGCTGTGCCTACATGCACCTCTCAGTATTTTCACTTATTAAGTGATTCCAGAGCCCTACAGAGGCTATGCCTGTACTGCTAAAATTTTGAAGGGTTGCTAGCATGCTTCTGGCCTGGGCTAATTCACAAACACAGTTCAGGCACAGCTCAGAAACTAGGACAGAATAGGTGTCCACCACCAGGCGTCTTGAATGTGGCCACTCTGTGTGTGCTGGTGGCTAAGAGAGCTTTATAGCAAGGATGTGCCCATAGTGTCTGGGGCACATCCCTCAGGGACAGAGAACAGACATCAGCATTTCTATTTATTGGTATAGTCACAGCATAAGTTTATTATAGCAAATTCAGTGCCAAACACCTTAAAAATCTGCACAGCTTTGGACTTTTAGATTTGTTGAGGAACATCACTAAAGCCAACCTGCTTAGTGGTCTCAAACACAGAAGTCTTCTAGAACCATCCAGTGTCCAAGGCTTCCAAACAGCACTCTCAGTTCAGCACACCCCTCTCATTCCCACACAGCTCATGGCACCCTTTTTTTTCTGCACCAGACACAGTTCTTTGTGCATTTCATGACACTGGCTGCATTGATGGAGCTACTCCCCCGGCAGGAGGGCACATCACAATGACCCCCTGTCTCTCCAGGCATGGCCCATATGTGAAAAGAACTGGGTAAGGAGATCTGATTGCAAACATCACCAGAGACAACTTCTACAAAAGGTCCTAGAACAGAGCATCCACTGCATGCCTGGTGCTCTCACAGGGGTAGATTACTTGCTCGTCCACCCACAATGATTCTTGGTGGGAGTAGGAAGAAGCAGAATATTGCAGATGCCAGGATTTACACTACCTGTCAAAGCTGTAGATGATAAAATGGAGAATGTGACCCCTCAGAAGTAATCCTGAGCCTACTAGTCTAGGCAAAACTTCTGTGCCGTCTCTCCAAAACTTCTTTCTCTTTCCTCTTGTCTGTCCCAGTTAATAGCTGTCTGAGGCTTTGTTTCACCTTGAGAAAACAGATGTGAGCAGTACCTGTAAACAAAACTGGGTTTATGCAATTGCAAGCTCTATCAGCTCCTGAAATACAAATAGCAGTAAGAAAAAGTCACAATATCCCTTCATGTCCAGATGACATTTTATTTCACACCCTTTGTATCTATGTATCACTGACACTGAAAAACTACTAAACCAAAGTAGGGAATTGCCCTGAGGAAGTTTAAGACCTTATCATCTAGTTATTGATAGACGTATCTACTCAAAAAAACCCCAACAAACAACATAAATATTGAAGATTAATCAACGTCAACAATATTTTGCCTTCAACTACTGGTGCTCATAAGCATTCTGAGTATGAACTAAAGTCTGCTTGAAGATTTCACATACAAGAATCATGTTACTTCAAATGACAGCATACGTTTCTACAGAGATTCTGTACAATGCAGAGCCCTGACTCTTCTTCCCTACTCTCTCTCTTCATGATTTTTTGCTCAGACAGTAAGGTGAAATGTGACAGTGAAAGGATCATATTAACTTTCAAATGTTCAGTATCCCAGTTCTCATTCCATAACTGAGACTATCTGATAGGGAGGGAAGTGTGGTTTAGTGTATTCATGTTTGTAGTCATGAATCTGAATAATACCACAATTTTTAACAAATATAATACAATGAAGTTCTCCATTTTGGAATTAACTTGTTTTATAAATCAGAAGGACTACCAGGTTTGTGACCCTGAGATTAGCCCAGTTGATTAGAGCAGAGTGTTAATAACAGCAAGGTTGTGGGTTTGATCCCTGTGTGGGCCATTCACTTAAAAGTCAGATGATCCTTGTGGGTCCCTTCCAACTCCAAATGTTCTGTGATTCTGAGATCTAAACTCAAAATTTGCTAAAAATTCAGCTAACCCACATGTGAAAATCTGTTTCTGTCTATTAGTAAAGAGCTGTTTTTTTCTTTTCCACACCTTTTCGACTGAGTCCTCTTAATTTCAACATTATAACTCAGAGGTAGGAGTTTGTTTTTAATCCTATCCTTAGCAAACACTTTTTGTCTAAGACACTCAGCTATTCTTCCTAAAACATGGATCCTTGAGAGTATAACATAATGCCAAGAGGCTGTTTATTAGTTTGCCTGTGTCGCTATTTTCCCACACTTACTCAATACATCTGAAATGCTACATTGTGTTTGTTATGTCATGTACTACATTACTAACCAGTCATTAATGGATGCCACTTCAAATCAAACTGAGTTACCGTGCTTACTTCTAGTTTTGAGTTGAATTTATCTGGTGTAGTTCTCCAGGAAAATGTAGAGACTGGATTCGTTGGATCCTTTGAGGATGTGCAGAGCAGTATATTTTTGCCATACATTTCTGGAGGAATTTACCCTGGATGGATTTTTAAGGAATTACAGTACTTAGGAGCCCCCAAGTACTTACAAATAGCACTGCTTCTGAGAAAGTTAGTCATGTACATGAGTATTGCCAAGTCTGAGCTCTGTAAGTGAAGTACTAACGGTTTCAGTTACAAACTGATTGAATAACCTCTGACATCAATAGACAGATTTCTACTGTCCTCAAGAGGTGTTGGGTAATACGACAGGAATTTAAATAGAGGGAGATAATCCAGCTTCTTCTTTCGAGGGTATAAGCCAGTTGTATGAAGACCAGGAACAAATCATAGTTTCCAAAATAAAGAACTACATTCAATTAGCATTACAAAAGGCCTGTCTCCTTCTACAGACTCAAGTGTTTAACAGTGGCAAAGTCAGATCAGCCACCCAATCTAATACAGTAAATTACACAGCTTGGTAGTTTGATTTTAATACAACAGTTCCTGTAAACTGGTTATTCCTGGTATGAGGCATTTAATTAAAATACAAAGAGATCAAAGTTACAAACTATCTCCATAATTAATGCTGCTCAGCCTGGTTTTAAAGCCAGTTTAACAGTTAGCTTGGTTGATCCCCATTTTAGCAATGTAAAACTTTACCTCTGACAGTTACTGACTGCATGATCAGTGGGGACTTTTAAAGACCACCCTTGTATCATTACAATGTATTCAAAAACTAGAGTTTCAAAAACAATGAAAAAAAGTCCTCAACAAAACTGCCTGTCATGGAGGTCCCTCAAATTAAAGAAATCTTGACTTGATCCCCCATAGCAGCTACAAGAACCAGAGTAACCAAAAGGAGCCCTAGCAGCCCTGAAGAGAATAGATTTATGCAGATTAAGGTGGCTGTTATAAATTAAACAAATCTCTGTTTATCTTAATTGCACAGGAGACCTCTAACACAGCTCAAAAAATTGAAGGGTAGCTCAAGACTCTACATTGTTTCTTCACCTCCATCATGTCCTCTGCCTAATGAGCTCCAGTCTACTGGTCTTGGAGTCACCTCAGAAACAGAAACTCATGCTGTAGTAAGAGACCTCTGTGACAGACAGATTCAGGTCCCAACACTCCTGACTTTAAAGATCACATATGACCTGCACTAGTAATTAAGTAAATCCCTGAAAGGCATCATTCTCCAATGCATACCAACATGGAAGCCTTTCTGAAAGATTATTTTCCTCACAGGCTACATAATGGCTTCAAAGGAAACTATAAAAGTGAACAAAATTAGTATCTGACAAGCTGGTTCTTGACCTAATATCTAAATGAAAGGTTCCATTTAAGTCTAGCCTGTAGTATCACATACCAGATGTTCATTTATGCTATGCAGGCGCATGTAGTCACCTCAGCAGTCATGTTGAGCGTCGCATCGGCCTTCCAGTGAACCAAGCTTAATATGCTAACACCAGGAACTCCTCAGACTTTGACATTAGGTTTCTCTCTTTTAAGCAACGCACTTTGCCTTTCTTCTCATTTTCCCCAACTGCATTTTACAGCTTTTGCCAGCAGGCCTCTCGACCAATTATTGATTAGCATTGCTATTACTGGGATTTATTCTGGGCACAAGCAAAATAGGTAGGAGTCTGGCAGTTATGCTCAGACAACGAAGCAAGCAGGTCCTGGTGCCCTTTTTGCCCACACCAGAGTCGACTTTAGCTGTCTTACTGTTGCCAGGCTTGAGTGTATATGGTGGTGGTGGTACCTCTACACAGGTGGAGGGCAAACCTCTCCCAAAGGCACCAATCATTCTCCCATCGTTGCTGGCCACTCAGATTTATGAAGCCCAGCTTTTCAAATATATCCTCACCCCCATCCTCTTACCATTTGGGGCTATGGCTGTTCAGCCCCTATCTAGTGAGACAGCAAAGTTCAATAATGAAGTTTTCAATAGTGCACCACTTGGAAAATTGTTTCTATCTCCAAATATTACCAGCTAAGGGTATTCATGTCAATTAATGAGTAACATTTGGAATAAATGTGTGATTTATATAACCAACAGTGCATCTAGATGAATTACATTCCTCTCTTTGTTTGAGTATACATCCGCTTCAGTTGTGTAATCTGCAGTTTTGACATTTTTCTGTCTTGCTTCCAAATGCCAAGATGTTTCAGACTGCCCGCTTTCCCATGAGCACTTACATCTTTTAGGATACCTTTTAAAATGTCAGGGATCTGACTATTCAAAGCCTTGTTATGTGGCCTTGATTGCTTTCTTTTTTTGGAAATTTTCTATACTAGAGATCTACTTCACCATGAAATACATCTGTATTCTGTACACTGATGCTTGGATAGCAGTCACCTCTGTCCAGGAAACTAACAGAGAAGAGTTCAAGACACTCTCCTAACTTCTTTCAGACTCACGACCCTCACACCATAAGAAGGAGAAAGTACGGAAGTGGGTAGAAAGGGCAGGTAGCAGTGCTACTTCTCACAGGTGGAAACAGATGATGTAGTAGGACGCACAGGCTGACGGCACAGTCAGCAAGGAAATGCTCATTAAAACCATAATGCTCTGCTCCACACACATGTACATCCAGTTTACCAGTTCCCTGGTGACAGAAAACAAGATGAAGCAACAGGCTCTTCCTCATAGCTGTGTCGTTCCAGAGGAACCTTTGGTGACCAGACACAGAGTAACCGAGTTGTTGAGGTTGGCAGGCACACCTAGACGTTGTCTTATCCAATTCCTTTCTGAAGCAGGGCCACCTACAGCCACTTGCTCAGGGCCATGGCCAGGCAGCTTTTGAACATCTCCAAGGATACACCAGCAAGTCTTCATCCCCTTCTTATGTGAAAGGCTCCAAGAAAGGGCTTGCTGAGCAACATCGCACAGGGGAAGGTGGTTCCCCATCAAATATTCAGCTTGGCCTGATCTGTGAAGAGAGGTTTAAACACATGACTTAAATGCTCCAGGTAATCTTCTATATTGTTTAATAAAAAGAGTCAGCTTGTTTCAAGATATTTTCCTTGCTGCCAAATCTGTTTGGCAATATTAGGGGCTGCACACTTCTTCAGCTTCTACTGATTGAGTCAAAATGCACTTCACACTACTCCAGTCTTTATTTGCTGGCTATGACCTGGTTTCAAAATCTTTTGACTCCCTATGTTGAGAGCAAAGGAACTCTCCCATTTTTGTTTTCCCATGTTGCTTTGCGATTGGAGTTACAGAAGAGACAAGCATTTAACTTGAGCTCTGAAAACTGCTACATGGGATTTTACACGGAAGGACAGTGCATTCAGCTGCCTTCTCAAGCATGGTGTACCAAAGTTTCTAAAATATTAATCACACCACTGTAAGAACATCCTCTAATGAACATTATTCTTTTCCTTTTATAAAAAAGACTGAGCAAGACTCCTTATTTCTGCAAAAACTGTGCTCTGGTTAAGTATATACATTATTTTTACATCTTTTATCTGATAAGAAAAGTATATTACCCCTTCAACATACAAGGCACTTTAGGTTCAAGAGGTATGGAATACAAATCAGCTATGGTTAAAAAAATGAGAAAAAACTTAACAGGGTTGAACTCAGTTAACACAGTGACACTACAATGTTATTAATGCTTCCGTGAATTGTTTCTAACAGCATTGTCATTAAATTGTCTAATCTTCATGTATTTTCTTCTATCTAGAGGATTGGCTTCCTCTGCCAATTGCTGTTGTTGGGCCAACGACAGTTTTGTTTCATACGTGTCTTATAGGGAACCTGGTGAGCCCTATGAAACATCATTTCAATCAGATGTAGCTGTTCATTGTCCTCTTTTTGCACAGAGATAACAAAGCTTCCAAAGGTCAAGCAGATGGCAGCCTGGACGAGGAGTCCCAGAGCATCCTAAACACCAACCCAGTGGCCCAGCCATGAGCTCAGGATGCCCTTAAGACCCTCATGCAGGTAGTTGAGCAGCAGCAGCAGAAACATCAATTACTTGTTCATGGAAATGCATTTCTTTTATCTTTCAAGTATAAGGGGGAAAAAAAGCAATACAGAAAAAAAAAGGGCAGATTATGTCCCCAGGCATGTGCTGAAGGAACTCTTTTCTGTAAAATGAGGACTTTCAGAAACCTGTGTTTGACCTTCTACAGGAAAAGGCCAATGTGACCGTGGGAGCACAGAAACCCTTCTGCACTCTAACAGTCTAAGCAGTCCCCTACAAATCTTTATGGACAGGCAGCCACACAAACCAGTTTTAGCTTGTTCAGGCCTTTCAAATGGAAATAAATTCTTCATCCTCTGTTATCAGTGACAGAGCACTTACCAGCCTAAATATCTCATAAATGTATAGCTTGTGTTAAATTGCCCTCTAGAGGAGACAACACAGAGGCAACAGAATGAAGAGCTGGAAACCAATTTTAACAATTCTTTTTAAAAGCAGCAATAGTGCCACAGTAGTGCCTTGCTGTTCTTTCAATAAATCAGGAGGGAAATTTCATTGTACAATCACCCTTTGTTCCATTTTGCTTAAGGGCATAAAAATCATGTTGTAGTTTCAAGATGAGGAGGCAGATCTTCATGGATCAAAGGTGCGGTTCTGTTTTTTCAGACAGGGAGCTGCATTCTTCATATGTAATGAAGAGATGCAGAAGAGAGCAGGATGAGTTTTTTAATTAGAAATGGATTGCTAGTGATGAGAGTCAACTCTGTTGCTTCGGTCCCATTCAATCCCAAGATGGCACTTTAAAGCTTTATTTATCATCATGCTTAATTGATAGGCTTTTGCAAAAAGAATCCCTAGAAAAAAAATCTTAACTATTGCAGCCCTTTGCTCTTGCAATAGGAATTTGATAGATGACTACAAGTTTTCCATTTTATGGAAAGTCGTCCTAAAATTTGAAAGAATGGCTATATCCATTACCTGGACCTTTTCACCCTTACCAAGCCTGCCTACCTATATCAAAAAGAAACAAAGGGCGTTATTTTTCTTAGGGGTAAAAAGTGTGATAAGGATCATCTGCTTTCACCAAAAAAGATAAGTAGCGAATCAAAGAATTTTAACCTTCTGTCACACTAGTGAAAATGCAACACATAAGAGCAAGTATTTAGGTGAATGAGGTTGGGGGGAAAAAAAACAAAGAGAATTTAAAAGCCAGGCATCTGGGGGAAAATTCATCCCTACTGAAAGTTTACTGTTATGAATTTTTATAGGAGATGAATTTTGCTCCTTCTTTTGGGAAGCCACAAGGAGTTATATTATCACATAAACTAAAACAATGCATTAGTCATTGTTTATTATATGTATTTAGGAAACATGTTAATCCTTTAACATAGTATTGGGGGAGGCAGGGGAGAAAATAAACAATTCCGGTCACTCCAGTCACTACAGCTGCAAAGATACGTAAACCATGGCTACTTTACCAAGATAACAGTGGCACCATTTCTGGAGATTGCAAATGACAAGAGTGAAAAATGAGAGGAAGCTGGAGAACCAAAGGCCTCTGATATGATATAGCAGCATGAGAAATTTCCTGGATCACATTGATACCTTCCCCAGGCACCTGCCCTACCCCTCTGATGGATGTTGCTGGCCCCAAGACAGGGAAATCTGATGCGCTATTAATTATTTTCCAAATAGTTTTAAGTTTCTATATTCGAGTAAGGTGATTCCTCTTTCAGTGCGCCTTAACATAACAAGCTGAAAGCACATATCAGTCAGCTCCCTCAGTATTCGTGGGTGCATCCCATCAGGGCCCTATGTATGTCCAGTTTGCTTTAGTATTTTCCATCCTGATCATTATTCACCAAAGAGAAGACAACCTTGCTCCAGACTTTCCCTCTGATCTCTGCAGCCTGGAGTTAGTTGCAAGCTATGCTGTTATGCTGTCCCTTTATTTGGGAACAAAGACCTGTTTTAAATTGCCTCCCTCCCCCATCTATGTGAGGAGAGGAATATATCGTCTTGAAACTTATAACACTAATTCTAAATATCACTCTAGAGTCCACAGTGTATTCTGAAATAAACTTATTTTTGTAATTGCTCCAGTCCTAAGACACATGGTAACAAAGGGCAGTTGACATCTACATACCTATTCCTAAGTATTTATAAATACTTGAGAGTTTACAAAAAATACAGAAAGAGAAACATAGCAAGAATGTAATCCCATAAATCTGGTGCACAAGACACATTTATTCACATCACATCATATTCTTACGATGCGTGAGAATTACATAATAATTTGATGGGTGTGTTTCTAGGATTGTATGTAGTATCTCTCTGCTGCCTCTACAGATAGGGACAGTGTATTAATATGGGGATGAGAAAAGTGAGTTAAAGCATTCATTTGACAAAGAACTAAAATAGAACCATAATATCAAATCAATGTCAGCTACTGTAGAAAATGCAGGGTAAAAATGTTATCAATTTAGGCTTACTCATGACTTTGCTGTAAAGCTTTCAAGTTTCCACACAGGCTGATTTGAGTAAGAACATCATATTAAGAAAATGGAACTCAGCTTTATTTGAGACATTTCATCCAACCTCCTTTTAGGAACACATTTGTCAGTGCCTACCATTCTGCAAAATGAGTATCCTTCAAAATCTTTCACAAACTGCAGGTTCTTTCAGTGAGTTTGAGTAGAAACAGTTCTAGCATGGCCACTCATTGCCATCCTCCATGTGTTCACCAGGTTCTCAGAGATCATTGAATGTATTAATATTTGGCATTATTTAAATTCTCTCAGTCAGTAACCAAAAAGAGTGCCATTACCTTCACAAAGTGTGAAAAAAGTGAAATTTTGGGAGAGAATATGGGGAATCTGGAGTTATTGTAATGAGAGGGAATTGTTTCTTTGGGATAGAAATTTGCAGAAAATAAGGCTTCAGTCATTACACTGTCTGTGATGAAGAATCTCATCCTGTACTTCTAGCTCCTGTCATTTTCTGTCAGCCTCAAAAATACAGATGTAAGAGGCACATCTGTTGGTGCAATGCCATGACCACAATAAGGTGATGAAAAAGCACAGCACCACTGAATGCGTGTCCCCGTGCCACCCATGCACTTCTACCACATAAGGTTCAGTAATCACTGCCTTGTGGGATGGGCTGGGTTTGCTTGCTGATCTGACTAGAAACCAATCCTATTGAAGAGAAGTCTTAGTTGAGACATGCCTGAAACACTGCTAGAGCTGATACAAGAGCAGCAATGGAACACGCACTGAGATAGCTGAGACAACAATGCCCTGCAATTAGACTGTCTTTAGTCCATCATGAAACTGCAGGACTAAAGTACACAGACAAAGACAACAGGTCTAAGTACTGAAGAGCTCATTTCTCTTGTTCAGTGAGCATGCGTAGAGACTTTAAATCCTGAGCTGTGGAGTCTCCCACTGACAACTGCTTCTCATCCTCTGGAAAACTCTCTCAATTACAATACCATAGGTCCTGCCTTGAGCTGAGCCAAGCACAAGAGTGAAGTTTGTCTGCTTGTTTGAAACAAATACAGGTTGCTGCATTAACCAGGCATGACAATAATATATCTGTGAAAAGAAAATGACCTACCCAAATTAACTATTTGCCAGCTTTTTCCTGACATCCATTTAAGGATAATACTACACTGAGGGGACACCCTGAGAGCAACACAAAATGCAAGCACATGAGAAATCAAGATCTGAGGTTTGTTTTACATATCATTCCTATTTTTAGGTGATGGTCCAATCCAAGGAGACTGTTTATCAACAAGATGATAGAATGAGTCTTGGAAGGGACAACACACATTTGTTACTGTGGTACAGTGGGTCTGCTGTAAATCATGCAGACTAACAAACCAGCCAGCAGCAGTAGCTCATGCGTACTGGGCTTTTACAAACAGGCAAAGTAAATCTCTTGTCAGAGATGTCAGAGATAAAACACACTTCATCACCTTTCGCCTTCACTGAGGGAAATCAGAAAGAGCAATAACGGAACATTCATTTACAGAAATGTCTCTAAAACAGATGTTGAAGGACAGATAACAGAAGATGTTTGCAGAGCATTTTATAAACAGTCTGTAGAATCACATGAGAAACTAACCCATTATAGCTTGCAAGCCTATGCATACGCTTAGCTCACACAGAATAAGTGTGAATTACTAAGTGCATTTTTCTCAATTTTTACTCTTCTCAACTGCATTCTCACAGTGGCAGAAACATAAATACTATGCTATATTCCACTGTGTTATGCCAATGCTATTAGTAGTACACCCTTATCTGTTCCATATCTTCACAGTAAAGTGTAAAATGACCTTGAGACATTGAGATTTTTCTTAGAGGTCTGTACCACCTCTCAGTCCTATCATTTCTAGGGTAGTTCTGCACTGATAGTGTCCAGAGTACTGTGAGAAGCTCCCTGCACCTCAGACATACCTTCCACCGCAAGAATATTCTATTTATTTATGTTCTTTGTTACCCCTGCAACCAGTTTTGTCCAGGTCTGCACTTTTTTATCCAAGAATCGTAGAACTATTTATAGCTGTGCGGTCTCCAGTGACAGGGCAGTGCCCTATCTCTTATCATCCCTCTTTGCTGTGTCCCATTTTTCCACTTCTCGAGGCCCATGCTATCATTCCACTACATCACTGTGTTAGAGCCACAAATATCTCATCCACATACAGAATAACTGCCTCTTACACTATCTATACAGAGCTATGGTTGTACCACACAAAAAGCGAAAACAAAACAAATTCACCACAGACACCTGGTCAATTAGAGAAACTGCTTCATAGCTAGATGTTCTAGGTTCATGAGGATTCCCAAAATCACAAACACTGAGACACAAAGAGTATAAGCAAAGCAACTTTATTCTAGTACTCACGACAGCAATTAATACACACCGACCCCTGGATTTCTGCAAAGCCGCTGAGTAGGAGAAGGAGATGGAGCATGGTACTCGGCAGGAGGGGCAGGCAGGCCATACACCTTCAGGGCATCTCCCGGATCAAAGCAGTCATCCTCCTCACCCATCCAACCCAGAATGATTTCTTATATCTCCCTCATAGGAGTGAAATTTTCCAACTGTGACATTGGCTCATGCGTGGCCAGTGCGTGAACTGAGACCACAATTGCTTATGATACCAACTCCGTGCCAACAATGACTCTGTTGTTTCTCTTCCAAAAGCCAAGTTCCCACCAGCTAACCTAATCTATTGTTTCTCTTTCCAAGGTTCAGTTCCTGACAGTGAAACCATACAACATTTTCCCATGCCACATCAACAAGCACAACCACGGACCAACTGTGGCAGGGCCTCAGATACAACTTGGGTCCCTGATGCACTAGACCAAGTGAAACCAAGCTACAGGCACATCAAGAAAAGCTCAGACAGAGCAAGCCTGACAAACCACAGCCATGCTGCCTTGCAGATTCAACATAAAGATTATGGTCCGCTACCTCTCATTCCTATATCTGTACATCCTGAATCTGCCCTTCCTCCGAAAAAAAAATAATCATCCTCCTTCTAGTAAGCAGATCAAGTCACCAGCATTTAACTTTTTTCTGGAAGTAACTCACTCGTTCCATTCCTGCTGATATCTTACTCAGCAACTCCCACCATTTAAAGGATGATTGTGATGCGATCAACATCCATCTGCTGCCACACAGAGGCTTCTAGGGCAAGCCAGTGTGCCTACACAGGGAGTCCCTTCCCAAGAGGCAGAATGAAAGAAGAGGATCAGATCCTCATTCAATATTAATCAACACAACTTCACTGAGATTAATGACAATAAACTTATGACAGATATGAGAAATATTTAAAATCTTTTTGTTTGTGCACAGCGGGAATTTTTACTTGTAATTCTACCTTCTAAAAATTCACCATTTGAATTCATGTTTGAATTTTCAACCAGACATAAGGAGCAGTTTTCTGGTCTCCTAGTCAGTGCTCAGGAAGGGATTAAGCTCCTACAGGACCACACTGGGGGTTCATCCTCATTGCCTACACACTTGCTGCTCAGAAACACGGTACCCTCTGAGCATTTGAAATCCATATGGGAATCCTCAGTGCCTCGAACAGATCTAAGGAAGTAAGGAGGGAGAAGGGGGGTTTTGAACAACACTATACAGCTAAGTACTTTGACATTTGGGATTTGAAAACATAGGTTTTCTGTTTTGATTCAGGCATACAAAAAGTCATTAAAAATGTTCAGCTAAAATGGCAAAATGTATGCAAACTTGTGTCTGTTTCTGCCCTCAGATGACTCACCCCTTTCCTTCTCATAGTGCCCTGATTACCACTGTTTTGCCAAAGAAGACATTATCCACTCAGATTAATAATTTTGTCATGTCTAGGCACGCTAATTAATAACCCTGAGCTGCTATTACCTGCTCAATAGCCTTCATAGCCCAAAATGCAGTGTTGGGTGTCTCAGTTTGCTTACCTCCAGAGAACTGCAGGAGGATGCTGGATGTATGTAGATCATGCCCATGCATATTAGAAGTCAGTGTTTAAATATCCCATTGAACAACTTGATCTGTCATTAGAATGATGATATAAAGGCCTCAGAATTGTACATCCTTGATGCCAAGACCAAATCACTTTAAGCTGTAGCCTCACTCTTAAACTGCAGCTGCACAAAGAGACTGTGAGAGGAGGCATGGCTTTGTAGTCATTGCAGTACTATATGACTTAGCAATGCAAGCTAATGAGTTTCATATTTTTGATTCTTAACTGCTGCTTTGGCAACAAAGCCTAACATTATTGCACTGGGGTCATGACAACGAAGCAACCAGACTGAGTTTATCTCTGCACCCAGATATTAGGGGGGTAGGGTGGAAAACAGTATCTTCCTCTGGGGAGTGAAATCTTAAACTATTTTCTGTTGTAAGATTTCTACAAAAGAGGAAGGATAAATGTCCTTTCCCCCTTTTCAGATCACATGGAAAAGGTTTGGACTAGCAACTTTTTGAAGCAGAAAACTCCTAGGGCTGAGATGGGGACCTGGAAGACTGTAACCACTCTATGATTCTACGAATGATGGACTATAAGAGTGACAGAATAAAGCTTAAAGGAGCAAGGCTTACCTTCCCACCCTGTCCACATGCTTTCACTTTAGATTAGTAGCCACTAAAAAATGCCACTGGTACATTTATTCAGCTAACAGCAAGTGCAGTGAAGGCTACATTGCCAGAAAAAGCACCAGTGTTTGGCTGCCTTAACCTGTGCATCCTGTGCATCCTGTCCACAGAGAAGGTCTCCCCTCTGCACATACATTCTGCTTCCTGGGACCTCAAGGCACATGGAATCAGAATGGTTTGGGTTGGAAGGAAGCTTAACGATCATAGAGTTCCAAATCACTGTTGTGGTCACGGACACCCTTCACTAGACCAAGTTGCTCTGAGCCCCATCCAACCTGGTCTTTAACACTTCCAGGAAGAGGCATCCACAGCTTCTCTGGGGACGGGCTGATTTCTCTGCATGTGTAGCAATCCACTGGCTGTGGAAAAAACCTGGCAGATACTGCCAGTTCTCTGGCAACTTTGCCAGAGAGGAAGGACTTACTGCAGATAAGTCCATAAAGACAGATTAAGAGCCCTGACATGGGAAACCTGCAGGCCAGGTTAAAAACTTAAATTCATTAATTGATAGGAGAGCATTTTTATATTTTTTGCAAATGTTGTATTTTTCTCTTATGCAGAATTGGCCAACCTTTCCAAGTATATTTTAAGATTGCAATAATGATATCTATTAAAAAAAGCTACAAACTCTAACGTATTTTAATGTATGTTAATTTTTTAAGAGCTTGATAAGTATTTTAGTTAAAAATGCCAGGCATTTGAAATATAAGAGGGGATAAACACAATGTACTAAAATCCCTCTGGCATTAAAAATTGTATTGTCTATGGATCTATTGAAGTTAATAGGAGTTTTGACTGAGTAACAAGTGAGTAAATGTTGTAGTCATAATTATTTAGATACAAAATTATAATCTTTGCTCTTTCTGATGGTAACAGAGGATGACAGTAAGCCTGTACATGCATTTTGAATGTTAAATACCCCATTAAGAGTGACAAAATATTTTAACGATGAAATAAGACAAAAAAATCACAGCAAGCTGGCCCTCTTTTGTATTGCTTATTCTGAAGTAACTTCTAAAATTTGAAGAGTCTCTGCATAACCTCAGACTGACAACAGAATCTTACTTAATCAAGCACTTCTCCCTCAGCTTCTGAATGGGTAAATCAAAAGTTACAATTGGCAAAAAAAAAGGCAATGTAACTTCTATTCCATATTCTTTGTACTGCTGTGGGTGCCTGGGAAGCTGAAATTGTCTATAACCCCCATCAACAAACAAACATTGTCCAGGGGAGATCTCAGGCAATAGTTTTACCCCATACTGCCTTCCCCATACCCTTGTCATGGTGGAAAGACCTGTCTTTCACAGCAAATGTCAGCAACAAACAGAAGGTCTTTGTAAAGCAATAACCTAAAATGAGCTAGCTATATATCACAAACTTACATACTATATGAACATACTGTGTATAGATGCTTTGCTTGAAATTTCAGGATCTTTTCAGATACTCTTCCTTTGCTGGTGATCTCTGGCAGCAGATGGCTAGAACACTGCATCTTATTTTTAGGAAAATATATGCTAACCCAAATTAGTCTGTTGTCTCCATTCTGGTATTTCTCAGTGACTTAGGCTTTGATGAAAGGTCTGGTAAAGTCAGTTGAAGGACTTCTAATATCAGCAGATTCTGAGTGAATGTATTTATAAACTGAAACATTTCTCTCTTCTCCTTCTGTCCCATTCTCATACTACACAAATAACATGAAGCAGGTTTCCATTTCATTAATGAGATTATTGTTGCAGATTTTGTTTACAGCTGTTGTTTCACAATCTCCCATGTAATTCTTCTTGCTGATATTCCTCCTTGCATCACTCCTCAAATTTCTGTACAGCCAGTCAAGTACACTCATACTCTGCATTACTTATGGTTTCCATGCTATGTAAAGGAAGTTGCTCTGTCACTAACCATGGTAGGTTGCTCTGGGCAGGCAGCCATCCAAGTGTCTGGAATTATATTTGACTCATGTTTTCAAGCATGGAGGAGATTCAGGATTATTGGCTTATCCCTCTCAGGATCTATCTTCAGAACCTTTTAAACTACCATCTGTAAATGCTATAAGCAAATAATTTCTGTTGTTTTACTCGCAAATATGATTTAAACATACGTTTTTGGTGTAAGGTATTTCACAGGTTTTCTCCTTGGACATTATTTGCTGCACTGTTTAAACAATTCAAAACTGAAGTGTAGACATAGAGAGCAGTTTAACTCTTTATTGCTAAAGCTTCGTTGATAAATGAGAGTTACTGACTCTACATTGTCAAGACTGGCTATCTCTGGACAGCACTGGCCTCAATGTACCCCCACGCTGCCTCCAGTGCCACAGGACTCTCCTCGTGCACTGCAGCATGCCCTGTGCACTGGGAGCTGCCTGCACAAAATGCAAAGTTTTCCTTATACAACTCAAGACATGCCCAAACTTTGCCATGCATAAGAACAAGCATTTATAGGAAAAAAAACCCAAACCCTGTGGGAGGGTCACTAGCACTTCGGATTGATTTCTTCTGTTTTAATAATCACTATTGACCCTTACTGGGAGCACGATTTCCTGGGGTTGGCAGAAGTGGCCTTCCATAGAGCAGCCAGCCTCTTCAATACGGTTCATTAACATAGTTAAAAGTCAACTTTTATGAGCATCATTTCAGGAACTTCGATACCTATAAATCATTTACTATTACTGAGGACAAGGTCATGCTTAAAAATTAAATAAGCCCCTTCCCACAAAAGAATCTGTCACTACTTCATTTGTTTCAGGCAAAATGCACGTTTTTTTAAACCAGATTTCTTTGAAGAGCCAACTGACAACTGATAATTCAGTTAGATTCAATATTTTTCTACAAAGTTACTTTACACTTTGCCTATTTTAATCTTTTCAAACCATACTTAACTGTCTGCTTTATGTAGTCAGTATGACTTTATGGATCTGCTGGGCCACAAAATAAAAAAGCAGTGTCACAAAGACAAAGTGCAATGCAAGAGTCCACAGCCCATACTCACATGCTTTTTAATGCCAGCACTCTCCATACTTCTTATTTTAGTACTTTACACTTCTACTCCCTCAGATTTTCCCCCTGAGTTCTGTACTGTAAGGTGCTGATCCTCCTTCTTTTCCTTGCTTTCAGCATCTTAAATCAAAACTGCTGCGAAAGAGAGACATCAGACCTCTTGGCCAAAGGGCAAATTGAGAAATTGGTGGTGAAGTTCATAACAACCAAAATAATCATAAGGGTAAGAAAAAGAAGAAAGAAGTGTAGGGGAAGATCACCAAGCATATCTGGACAAGAATCACATGTGCAAATCTGCCATCTTCCCCTGGGGACTGCCAGGCCTCCCTCCTCCCACTCCACTCCTTATTCCACTGCCTGGCGTTTTCTGCCTTGTACAGGAAACAGAGACTAGAATAGACTTCACTGGGAGGGGACTGCTAAGTGAAAATGAAAAGCAGATCTCACTTACACAAAATAGGATGGAAAAACACCTTACAAAAAGAATGTGAAGAGGTTAAAAATGCAGTTAAAGTTCGTTTCCCCGTGGAAAAGTTTTAGACAATACCAAATAACTCTCTCCAAGTGAAGGAAATGTAGTATGTACCACAGTGGACTTCAGGGTTTGTAGATTTATACTTCTTTTTAAAGAGTAACTACTTGTGGGGTTTATTTGTATTTTAAAATGGACAGAAAGTTCTGCTTTACAAGCCTAGCTTTTCTGTTACTGTGCTGAACAATATTAAAATAATAAGATAATTAAAAAATATTAAAAGCTGTTAAAACCTTTCTGAGTGATCAAGTGAGACTTTGACCCCTACAGCTGAGAGGCCCTTGAATAAGCTTAAAAGTAAGCATTAATTCTTGTGTGACTAGAGTGTGCAAAGCATTGACAGCATAGCATGCTAGGCAGACAAGAGTGAATGGGTAAGGGAAACTTATATGAATGGAGCACTGACATTCTGCTTCAAGACATGCTAGCATTGGCAAACATAATGACTCTAAATCTCATTTAGATTTAGAGCTACCCCTTTCTATAATTTCTCGTAGTGAATTTTTTATCGTAGACAAAAGATGCACCTAAAATCCCAACATATAGCCTATAGTTCCTCAGTTTCAGTGTGATTCTGCTTACAAGGACATATGAGTTTTGTTTTTACTTCACTGAGATCAGTATTAAATTCAATTTTTTCTTTATACGTGCTAATTTGGAGAAAGCATCAAACCAAGACCACATTTCTTAAATATGGCCAATAAATGCATTACCTATAAACGTTTATAAGGGCATAGTGTTGTGTTACCAAGGCATGTACAAAGGATTAGCTGTAAATCTGTGATGTTCCATTAAAAACATCCTTTTACAGGTGCTGCAAATCATTGAGGAGTGAGGTGGGAGTGCCCTCTTGTGTTTACAGAGAAATAATCTTAATGGTCATCCTGTTCGAAATCATAAAGTGGGGAAAATTTATCCATTCAAGCTTCTGTCTCCCAGACTGGTTGTGGGTCAGGTGTGCACGTCTGATCAGCATTGTAAAACCAATTGCTCAAGGGTTCAAACGAGGTTTCATCTTCTTGTCTTGTCATGCAGCATCCTGCAGCACATTCCTCCTTCACCAGCTCTTCTGCTGCAACCTTCAGGAATCCTTGGCTGTGCACAGGCCCATGGCCCTGTCCTACACAGGGTGTGGAGAAACATGGGCAAGAGCCTCTCTGCATGATGTTCCCTCCCAGGGCCTGCAAGACGAGTCTTGCATTTGTTGCAGAAATGTGGGTATAAAGTAGGATCACGTTACTGCAGCTCCTAGCATTGTCTGTGGTAACTCAAAGTGGGGAGACAGGAGGAGAGGGATGTATGGAGCTGGATCCACAGGACTCCCAGAAGGAGAGGACGTGAGTAATCTCTTAGTCTGCTTCTGCCTACAAGCAGTCTGGTGGGCTGGATAAGGTTTTCAAACTCTGTGACACTCCTAGTACAATACGTATTCATTATGCTAAATCTATATTGTTTTATTCCTTACTTGCATTTAAGAGACAAACCCTACAATCAAGCTGTGCCACAAACTCCCAATACAGTCCATGGAAACTGCTTAAACATAGCAATTAACTACAAGATCTTAAAGAGAAATGAAAGATGTCAATTAACATTTCCTTAACTGAGATTCCCTCCTCTCTTCATATCTACTTACGCAAGACAAAGTGCATGTTTGATTAACTTGAGTAAAGAGAAAGAAAAATAAAGAAAATTTAAAGGAATGTGATGAAGTAGTTGTTTTAAATACTGTGTTGGCCCAGCGAACTATAATAATTTCAAGTGGATTACCTGACACAAGACACTTAAAGCTGCACTGATGAACTTCCTTCCTCAACAGTGTTTAGAAAGTTTCTGTTTTCGTTCTTAAACAATAGAACATCATGATCAGATTTTTTTTTTCATTGAGGTGATACAACTTAAAGTACACTGTAGCAGCTTCTGAAGTTGTCCTTGCTTTAGAGGAGTACAGAGTTGGTTTACATCTCCTATTGAATTCAGCAGAAAGGCTGTATCATGCAGAATCCATGGATCAGTAACATTTGTGTCACCTGGCTCTGTATCCAATATGTCAATACAATGCTGACTGGGGGCTCTTTCCCATATGGGTGCAATGTCAGGAATTGCCAGGCGGGCTAAGTGGGATGCGCACAGCAGTGGGCTGCTTGCTTTGCCCAAGAACAGGTACTAGCCAGACCTTTTTATATCTTGCACAACTTCACAGGCTTCCCTCTAGGAGCTGCTCCAGATGAGGCTGAGCCAACTGCTCTTCACTGGAGGCATGCTCTCTGATCACTAGCCTCTCTGAAAACTTCCCCAGCATTGCTTTTGAAGAGGAGTAGAGAACCTCCACAAGTGCATCTCCTAGCCATCCATTCCTGGCTCCCAAGAAGGCCTGGCTCAGGGATTGCAAAGGATGATGAGGGGAGTACACCTTGAGAGTCTGGCAGCAATTGGAGATTAGGAGAACCAGAGGATTCATGTCTATAATAGGACTACAGCTCAAGATTCAGACCTCACTTTCTCTGCTTTGCAAGGGTCCAGTGTTTAGAAATTGTGAGTGCTCATTACCTCTGGCACAGCAACTGCTTCATGTCACATGAACTGCATAAAGAAATCTCATCTGCCTATTAGCTGTATACTCTGTAGCCATGCAGAGCATATTCCCAGTACTGACAAGGAGTGTCAGCCTCGTCCCATACTTCTCCTACACAGCTTATGTAAAACTGAGGACAAGAAAACAAGATGGCCTTGTCTTACTCTACTGTCTGCTGTCGATCAGGCAGAGAGAGCATGCAACTTCTGAAATGCCCAGGTCTTCCCCCTGCTGCCCTGCGAGCCTGAGTGAGCTCTTTTGAGTTTTGGTGAATATCCAAGAGAGCACAACCAGGTAAAGCAGGTTAGAGCATCAGAGGGCCTTCAGCAGGAGGCATCTTGTATGAACACTTTCATCATAACAGAAGGACTGTCATGGGTTCACTTGTTCTAAAAAAAAAACCTAAACAGGGAATTTCTCCCTTCCTCCTGCCCCACTGTGTGGGAGGGATGTTTGAATGAGCAGGCTGCTTTTGCCTTGGGTATTTGACTAACACAAAAGAATTGGCCAGCAGATTTGACATTCCAGGCTGTTGGCCCTGGAAAGTCTCTGGGGAGGGGCCAGGAGACTCTTTTCTTTGCTTTTCTTTGCTTTTCTTTGCTTTTCTTTGCTTTTCTTTGCTTTTCTTTGCTTTTCTTTGCTTTTCTTTGCTTTTCTTTGCTTTTCTTTGCTTTTCTTTGCTTTTCTTTGCTTTTCTTTGCTTTTCTTTGCTTTTCTTTGCTTTTCTTTGCTTTTCTTTGCTTTTCTTTGCTTTTCTTTGCTTTTCTTTGCTTTTCTTTGCTTTTCTTTGCTTTTCTTTGCTTTTCTTTGCTTTTCTTTGCTTTTCTTTGCTTTTCTTTGCTTTTCTTTGCTTTTCTTTGCTTTTCTTTGCTTTTCTTTGCTTTTCTTTGCTTTTCTTTGCTTTTCTTTGCTTTTCTTTGCTTTTCTTTGCTTTTCTTTGCTTTTCTTTGCTTTTCTTTGCTTTTCTTTGCTTTTCTTTGCTTTTCTTTGCTTTTCTTTGCTTTTCTTTGCTTTTCTTTGCTTTTCTTTGCTTTTCTTTGCTTTTCTTTGCTTTTCTTTGCTTTTCTTTGCTTTTCTTTGCTTTTCTTTGCTTTTCTTTGCTTTTCTTTGCTTTTCTTTGCTTTTCTTTGCTTTTCTTTGCTTTTCTTTGCTTTTCTTTGCTTTTCTTTGCTTTTTTTCCCTCTCCTGGGAAATGACGCAGTTGGTTGTTGGCTGAACTGAGACAAGGTGTGGGTTGGAAAAGCTCGGAGGCTGCTTTGTTCTCAGCCTGGCTGCCTGGCAGCAAACAATAGAAGAACAGACTTCTTAAACATCAACTATTATTTATTTTAATGGTAGAATTCTTGCATTCAGGCGTAGTTAAATAGTAAAGTAGTATTTTGGGTGTATCGAGCGTGAGGTTTCACATCATATTTATAGCTGTCCAAGTATTAGCTGCTGTCAGGGGACATCGCCGAGCTCAACTCTTCTCCAGCCCAGGGTGTATGTTCCCACCATTTCCTTTCTGTTAAATCTAGTGGTTATGTGCTCACAATATGACTCAGCTCAGGTGGCTGATTTGCTAGAAAACTAAAGCTAAAAAAAATTTAGTTTCTATTGCACCAGGTAGTTGCTTGTAGCAGCATGTAGTAGCCTGTAGTAGTGGCAGTAGAGGAGGGAAGAACAAGGTCATCCCTTTTAGCAGGAGCTGATAAGTTCTACTTAACTATGAAGTTAAAACACATTTATAGAAAGTGCTATTTGATCTCTCTCTGCATGAGAAAAACTGAGCAGCTAAGAGCAAGACACACTCACAAAACCTGCTAACCTGTCCTGGAAAACTTGCTGTTTTTAAAAACAAGAAAACATGGGAACAGAACTCTACAATAAAAGATCTGAGAAACACCAGTGTCTATGAAAACTTCATATAAAGAAAGACCTATGCACCATCCAAAGTGAAGTCCTGATGCAAAATTGCATCTATTAAAATTAATATATTGGCACAGTAGCTCAGGTAGTTGCATTTTTCTACACCTTTGCTATTTAAAAAAAACCCAAACTTGTATATGTTTTAATATGAATACTATGAGTAAAATAACATGTATGCCTATTTTATTGTTTTACTTTATCAAAGGAAACATTCCAAGAAGTTGAAGAAGCTTCCAAGTACTATCAACTTCAAAGGGAGTGCCTCTTTCTTGCCCAGAGATCTGTACTTATATCCAGATTCAATTCCAGATACTGGAATGCAGTTTTACAACTTCTATTTTGTTTTAATAGTTCACATGGTACTTGATTTTAGAAAGAGAAAAGTGAGTATGTGTTGTTTTTCCTGATTCTGTATAGGGTGTGATTTTAGGATATTTTAATTGTAAGAAAGGCTCTTAAAAATAGCAACAATAAGAATAGTTCTGGTAAAAATAATCAAATAGCCTTGTCTTCTCTAAGAACCAGAGGAAGCCTCTTGTTAAGGAAAGTGAAGATATATGACCTATCTAAAAGTGGATTTGACACTCAATTTGCCAAGGCCATACAAATATGACAAAATAGCCTTATTTTCCCTATGCCTGTTTAATTAATGAAGTGACTACAAATGATACTAATAAACAGCTGTGTCGTAAATCTATGAGAAGAACATTAAACAGCAGGTTGCTCTTCTCCCATCTTGCCACAGTAGTTCCATTTCAATGCTTTCATCTCACCCGAGTCTGTTCATCTCGTATCTTAAGAGTGAACAAAAGCCAGTAAGATAAAGAGCAACTATATAGCAATTAAATAAAACATTTTATCTTCCAGGAATATGCTGTTTATACAGAATAACATAGAGGAGACTTAAACAAGAGAGAAAGATGATGTTCCCAACCACTAACAAAGACTCAGACTGAAATTTCCCTGAAGTATTTTTGGGCATACTGAAATGCTGCCATAGTTCAAGATAATGAGCACTTCTGTTAAACAATACAATAATTACAATTACGTACTCCTAGAGACAGCACACAGAATTACCTTTGCAAACAGAGTGAAAACCAGCCAATTTAACCTAAAGTATTAATATTAATTAGTTTGGTTGTCTTAATACACCTTAATACGATTTCATCACTTCTTTTAAGTAACCAAGTGCAGAGGTTTTGAGATTTTTTTCTTGTATAAAGCTTAGTTATTCTTTATCATTCATTTTAGCCATAAATAAACTGATTGGATTATTGCAATTAATGAAATGTGTCAGTATAAGCAAGCACTGTACACTTAGATTATCTTTGCAGAGAAAACCCAAATTTCCACCACAGCTGTACTCAAGAAAGGGAACATATCTAAAAATGAAGATGCTTGTTAAAAATGAAACCCAAAGAAACATCAATGTGCATTAAATCCTCACAAGGGGTATGAAGATGAACTGAGAACACTACCTTGAAGGCACAAAATCACCATTCAGGGCTTGTAAAAGCGTTAAAAGAAGATCACAAAAGTACATGTCAGGATAACACTGTTTAGTCTATCAAAACTAATAATATATGCTTTTTGAAATTCATGAGGCACAGGAAATCCGTTCAAAAAAAATTAGGCCATGCAGTTGCGTTTATTTTTTGTTCCTATGTTCGGTGTGGAAAATCTGGGAAAATTGCCTGCACTACACCACCTTTGAGGCTTTCGTCAGGGAAGTTAATTCAAAGTTCTTGAAGAAGCTACAGTTTCAACAGGATAAAATGATGTTCTGGAGGAACCAGTGAAACACGTGAACTGCTAATTGTTGTGTGAGCTTCCCTTTAAATTGCTCTGGTGCTAAAGAAGGGCGAGTAGCAAACAATTATAATGTTTTGAACAGGTTCTAGGGAAATCCAGGAAACTTCAGCGCACTAAGCCTCACATTTGTACTAGGAAAATAATTAAAAAAAACATTAGTGTGCATCTAGATAAATATCATCAGTAGGACAATGGTCAGAACACTTGGTATACCCATGTCATGCTTGCCATTGTAAAGCATTTGCTAATGTGATTTAATGCACAGGTTTCCTAAAGCCTCTTAGCAAATGATTTTAGGCAAACTACGTAGACATGGGATAAAAGGTAAAAGATAGAAAACAGAGGGTAGAAGTAAATGGTTCATTTTTAGAGTGGAAGAAAACTACCTCTGAAATCTGCCTGACCTGTATTGATGAACTTACTGAATTGATCTAAAAAAGTTGGCATGTGGAGGGGTAAAAAATTAGTAATCAGTCATTGCTGTTGCGAAAGTAAATGCAGGAGCTTAAAAAAGCTGAGTGAGTATAACAGCAACATGCAGAATTCAACACAGATCAGTAAAAAGCACCGCTCACTGAGGAAAGCAAACACAACAGCAAATGCAAAGTGATGGGCTCTGACCCTTATTGCTCAGACGTGAGATCCTGCAGTTACGACAGACAGTTCTGTGGAAATGTCAGTTCCATGCACAGCGACAACCGAAAAAGGAAACCAAAGTTTAGGAAGCGCTGGGGAACAAAGAAGAAAATGGAGAAGATCATCACACCTCTGCATAAGCCTGTGAAGGAACTGCTTCCTGAATGCACTGTATACTCTGGGACTCCCATCTCAAAACAAAACAAAGATTGGAGAAGATCAGTGAGAGTAAGGTCAACGGTAGGAATTAATCCCCCTGTGAGGAATGATTAAATAAAGGAGGTTCTCTCAGCCTGAAGAAGAGAGTGTGGAGCAGAAGGTCAATGATTGCAGAGGGATGGATTGCCCACCACTTTTTCTAAAACTGCAAAGAGCAAACAGACAGCAGATGCAAAGTGAACTACAGGAGGAGCATTTTACTGTAATGCTAATTAAGCTCTGGTATTCCTTGCCCATTTGTTGGGAATGACAAAATTTTATACGGGCTCTGGGGAAGACTGGAAAAATTTATGGGTAGAAAATTAATAGAGAATTGTTAAATTCTCATGTACAAAAAACCCAAACAAATAGTAAAAGAAACCCCAAACCCACCCCTAGGAGGCTTCTGAGTTTCATACTCCCAGAAGCTGGGTAAATATTCAGGGAATGATCCCTACACGCTTGTTCTATCCCAGCTCCCCTCCCTAGGCATTTACTTTTGGCTACAGTTGGAAACAGGATACTAGTGGGAGGTGGGGGTGATAGACCTCTGATCTGACCCCATACAACTGTTATAATATTTTTATGATCTCATTTCTTATTAAAAAAAAAAATTAAAAAAAAGAGCACTAATCTTTTTATGACACTAAAGTGATTAAACATTCAAAGAGAGAGAATTGAGAAGTTCAAATTAAAAATTCTGGTATCTGTAAGACATTAAATCCAGGGTCAAATTCATAAGCTAAATGAAATTGTTTCCCATCTCATGCATTTTATGATGCATAATGTGAAATATAGCAAACTCAGCTCAGGATTTTACCACTGGTACTGTTATTAGTACTAATATATGTTTTAGCATCTGTTGTGAGAAGGAAGAAAGTAAACCTGCATACAACAGACTTCCTGCTGGGGAGGTGAGAGGGAAGGGAAACTCAGCATCTCAAAGGATGCACTGGTAACAACCCCAAACCAAACTAAAAGATGTGAAACTTCAAAGCTGCAATGCTACTGGAAAAATTCCAGGAAGCCAAATTTAAAATAGGAACAGAAGGGAAGTAGTGGTGGTGGGAGACAGAAATAAAGAGAAAGAACAAGAGAAGAAAGAAATAATTTAAAACAAGAAAAAGGAACTTGTAGAGAGTTGCCTGGAACTGAAAAGCCCTGGAGGGTAATCACACCACCAACCTTTCAGGCCGGCATATATTTCTGTAGGCCTCAACAGAGTCAATCCACTACCCCCCATGATCTCATAACCAGCACTCCCTTCTGACAGTGTTGACACTGTGCATGAATGTGCAGCTGTGTGGTGAGCTAAATTCAGAAGTGACTCCTCTATAAACTAACACTTTATGGCAAGCAGGCTTGTGGTTCAGACTAGCCTTAGGATCTCTCTGGGGCGTGGCATTTGAGGATCAGGTCTTGCTCTACAGCTCACACCCTCACCTGGGATATAGGTTAAAGGTGTGGAAACCTGAAGAAGGGGAAAGAAAGGCAGAAGAAGGAACCTTACTTTGAAATATAATCTGTAATTGTGGTGTACATTTTCATTTTGGTTTGGATAATTATTTTTAGCCTTGTAAATGTAATTGTCGCCTGCCTGCAATGAAGATATACTTCACTCGACTTACAGGTTTCTCCAGTGCTAGCAGACTTGGGTGATGCTGAGAAATATGAGGCACAGTTCTTTGGGGATAAAAAATTTACATACAACGTGCACTCAGGTACTGCTAGTAAAGCTGTACCCTTACAGTCTAACAGAGAGAGGAAGAGGAAGAGTTTCCTCTGATAAATTACAAAAGCCAGTGTGTGGTAGCACTACAAGGTGTGAGGCTCCCCACAGTGACTGCACAGCTGTGTTTTGTCTGCAAAGCTCACAGTACAGAGCAGTATCCTGCAGTCCCGGACAGGCCTGAGTCACCTCATTATTTATAGGCTTCTAATTATCAAATGCAAACCAAAATAGTACTTGTTCATGCTTTATGTAATGTACTTTGGGTTTAAATTATGAGTCCATCTGGTTTTCCCCCAAAAAAGAAATTCCATTCTTTGAGAGAGTAACATGCCGTAAAAGCCCTCCACAGGTGCTGTTGAAAACATGGGACTATCTAGCACTTCCAGGGGCTTTAGCTTTAGGGGCTGCCTTCTTTCCTTAGGGCTAATCAAGTAGTGATTAATTTCTGTGATTACTTTGCTTATCTTTAACCGAGATGTCACTAAGGAAGAGTGGGTCAACATTCTCAGTGCCCTGTGGCAAACATCAGTTTTGGGGCCTTTTGAATAGGTCAGGTGGATAGATAAACATCAGCATAAACTGCTTGTCTGTGCCCAAGTTTGGCTGCTGAGCACTGCCTGAAGCACTAGCTACTCTTCCCAGATGCTCACAGCTTCTTGCTGTTTCCTGTGGAAACAGCAGCTGAAACAGGTGCTGGTGGGAGGCACTCAGAGCAAAAGGCAGCATTGTAGACCTCTTCCTCATGCCTCTACAGCAGAAAATGCAGCTTGCAGTCAAGAGGATGATTTCAGATAGGTAAAACAGGTTGTGGAAGAAGAAAGCAGAGAGAAAACGAGTGTCATTCCCTGCCATGGGCTGCAGAATAAAACTTGTCAAAACACCAAGCAATTTTTTGATCTTTCCTCACTCTTCCTCGTTTTTCCTCGACTAAGTTGATTGATACCTCTCAATAATCAGGCATCCAAAAAAACCATTTATAAACAATTAGTGAGAAACCCCTTAAATTAGATTTTGGGATCTGGTTTTCCATCAGTTTAATCATCATTTAGGTTGTAGCGTTCCTGTTCTCCCCACTGTAGCTCAGGTACCTGCTCCCACTTCTTTCACTAGCACTTCCACAGCAGTAGAGGAGGCATCTGGAGAATAAATCACTTTCTGCCTGAGGTGCAACTGTACAACTTCCAGTGGCTAAAGCTGAGGTGGCATAGAGGGAATCATAATATGGTTTGGGTTGGAAGGGACCTTAAAGATCATGTAGCTCCAATCCACCTGACTCGGGCAGGGACACCTTCCACTAGACCAGGTTGTTCAAAGCCTCATCCAACCTGACCTCAAACACTGCCAGGGATTGGGCATCCACAACTTTTCTGACCAACCTGTTCCATGCCTCACCACCCCCACACTGTCCTTGGAGGGGTAAAGAAAAGACTGAATGTGGCACTCAGTGCCATGGTCTAGTTGACAAAGTGGTGTTAGGTCGTAAGCTGGACTCGATGATCTCAGAGGTCTTTTCCAACCTTAATGACGTTGTGATTCTGCGAGAAACATAAATTTGAGAGGTGGATCTGCATCAGGTTCGTTCCTGCCCTCACTTTAAAAACTCACACAGAACCGCTCTGCGTTTTACGCAGAAAACCCGCAACGCAAAACGTACGAACAGCGCCGGAAGCACAGCCAGGCTCGAGCGCCCCTTCCTCCTCCCGCCTCGGGGCGCCCGCCATGCCCACAGACGCCACCGAGCCCGCAGGCGGGAGCACAGCCACCGCCCGGCCCCTCCGCGCGCCCCCGCGTCTCCGCCCCCCGGCTCGTGGGCGTGGGGGCGTGGCTAGCCTCGTTCCCACCCCGCGGCGTATATATAAGGCTGGCGAGCGCCTCCCTCTCTCCTTTTCCCCTGCCGAGTGCGCGCTCTGGATCTACACGGTAAGGCCGTCACGACTGCGGAGTGTGCCGCAGCCCCAGTGCGGCTGGGGCTACGGCGCGGCTTCTTCTCTGCGCTTGGCCGTTCGGGACGATCGCTCGCGGCGCCGCTTGCATAGTACTCGAGGATGGAGCTGGCGGGTGAGGCTCGGAGCCGTAGGTAGGGCCGGTCGTAGTCCCGCCGTAGGGCCGCGGCCGCCCGTGCACGGCGCCCCGCTGGCAGCCCCGGCGGTGCGAGGGGACGGAGGGGCGGACTATGTGTCCCAGCACGCCCCGCGGGTGGCTCCCCACCGGAAGCGCCGTCTCGCGGCGCGGTGCGCGCTGGGAGCGGTAGTCGCGGCGGGGCCCCGCGTGGCGCGGGCGGGCCCGCGCCATTTTGCTCTCCCGCTACGGCCGGGAGCGGCGCGGGGATGGAGAGCCCGGTGGTGCTCACAGCTAGGGCTGGGAGCAGTGTCTGGCCCGGGCGGGGCACTCTCCACCCTTTTAAAATGGGAACCTTCTAAAATGTTGGCTAGTGCAGAGGAATGAAATAAAATATGCCAATAAGAACGAGGTAGGTGTTCATTCTAGTAAAAGGTTCGGTCTCCTCGAACGGGGCGGAGCCGCCTTGTTCCTGTGGCACAGGGTTCGTGCACGCGTTTGTGTTGTCTGTACATGTTTTGGAGGGCTTAGCCGTCGGCATCTTGGAATTACCCTACTGCAGAAGACTTCTTAAAATAAAGCGAAATCCACGTATCGTGCCAAGGGAAAAAAACCCCAAAACCTTTACTTGATTTTTAAATGTAAATCATAGAATTAACCCTTTAACTAGCGGTGTTTCCTTTGTTTTTTAGACAAATGACACAGCAGAATAAATGGAGATGTCTTAAAAAAAACAGGGAAAAAAACCCCCACACCACCTCCTCAAAAAGCTTCCTGTGGCCTTAAGAAACCTTCCCCCCCCCTTATACTAATCTCACTGAACTGTAGTAGTTCTAGAAGCAGGGGAAATACAATAAAAAACCCAGCTATGATTCTGGGCTCTTATCTGCAAGTAAAGATGAGGATATGGTTGGATTCATGTAGGAAGTTGTTGGGTGCATTCATTCAGTGTTGAATTAGCTTGTCTACTGATAGCCTGAGTCACATATGAGGTTACTAAACAGTAAAATTTTTTAATCTTTACAAACCAATAGTAACCCTTACACTCACTAACTGTGAAGTTTAAAGTGAAAATGTTTATTACACCCACTAAGTGGAAGCTTAACTTGAGGTTTTCTGTAGCCGAAATTGTTTTTGTTAACTGAAGCAGAATGTGTGATTTATCTTTAAAGGATTGCTACATTTATTTGATCTGTGTAGTGCAGAGTGAGAAACATTTTTGTGGGAACATGCTTATTTTGAGTATCATATGATAAAACGTATTTTTTCATGCGTTTCTTGTGTTGGTTGAGTTGGTGGATTTAGATACTTGCTTCCTGGTTGAAACAATTTTTTAAGCCAGTGGAAATCAGTTCTTATACTTTAATGACTGAAACCTTGGAATGATGAATTTGCATTGAAAATGCTTTAAAATGAAGTTTAACAGCAGATACGTGCAGTTATTTCTACAATGCTTTTACTATGAGGTTGCAAGTGGGTATAACTCACAACTCCTTTGTTACTTAAAACTGCATTTCTTGCTGCTTCTCTCCAGCGAGCTTGTTGGGTGGAGAGATTGTTGACAGTTGTCTCCTAATGTGAGTGACTTATAGGCCTGGTAATACAAATCTGTGATTAAGTTTGTTCACCCTTTGTTTTTAGGTATGATGGAGAGGAAGTTTTCAGTTGTGTCCAGCACATTGTGCATTAAGGTAACAGCTCTTTAATTTTTATTATTGTTGCTCTAGAAGTAACACTGCATTTCTGTTATTGACTAAGTTAATAAATGCTTCCATTTCTTAATTGGTTTCCATATTTTTGTCTGTCATAAGTATGGGGTGTTTTAAGTGTTGTAGGGTTGTCATCTCTGTGTGGCTACTAAGTGGGTCAAAAAGGAAAACCAGTACATTGCATTTTCATAGCTACCATCAAACTGATGAGTAATTATTTGGTAACTTTAATGTTTGGTGCTCTTTGAGTTAGGGTCAGCCCATAGGTCAGTTCTTAATTGCATTTCTTTTGATGTGGCATTTATATTAACATGAAGACCCAGGTCATAACTCACTTGGTTAGCTTGTGCTAAATTATACTGATAGTGGAGGTGGTGTATGTTAGCTGTCTGCCTGGGATGTGTCTTTGAGTTAATATAAATGGATGACCATATTTAAATGTAATTACTGAGGCAGTGATCCTGCAAACTAACGGATAAACAGTATTGCATTGTGAATAAACACATGGCTACTCAAATATCTTTGAAACAAAAGCTTGAATGTTTTGGGTCTTCAGCCATTGTCATGGTTGCAAAAGAGTTCCATACTGATTCAGGATAACTTATTTCTAATGCATACAAAATTTCAGCTTGTCGGGAGTTAAAGACCGTTCCAGGAGAATATTGAATTTATGAAAAAGTCAACTTTTAGTGCTTGATGATTGTTTCTGACTTAGTAGCATGATAGATGATGCTAGACCACAGCAAGAGACACTTTCTAATTTAAAAGATAACTTTTGCTTATTTTTAATTTTAGCACTTCATGGAAGCACTATCACGTGTGGAAGAATACTTGGTACACACAAGTGGATTTTCCTGAAAGCTATGTATGTTTTGAATGATTCGTGGAGATAAATTAATAAGTGGATTAGTGTAATATGTGCATGATCAAATTAGTAGTTGTCAAATTATTAGCTTTAACATTGAGATATTTTAGGCATGTTTGACATGGTTTAGAACTGTGTAGGCTGGAGGAATTACTAAGTTTTTGTGTCAGAGGAGCTGGTAAAATGCCTCTCTGAAGTGTTCATACTAAATCTGAAATATTACCTTGATATGGTTTTTAATTGTGAATTTGCACTTTACTGGGAGATTAGCATAAGAAAGTGTTTAGGCAAAGAAAATGGAGCATCTAGAGACTTGTTAATATAAATATGCAGATGTTGCAGTTTTTTAATGTGTTTTCATTATTTAAAAGTATAGTTAATATTCTCACCTTTTTGAAAGAAAGGATCTACATTCGATTTAATTTGACTTAAATGCTTATGACCAGTTGTTACAAAAGTAAAATCCAGTTCTTGCTTGTGTTACAGTATGTATGGACATGTTGTAATTGATTATTTTACTCAAATTTCTAGAGTGGCATGAACAGTTTCTAGTAATGGGAATGTGAGGCATCCTGAAGATTTTCTGGCAACAGGAATTATAACAGGTAGAGGTTATATTTATTGATGCAACAGTGGAAATTTTTTGTTTAAAGTAATGCATTCCCTTTTCAGTACATTGCATATGGAAGACATAAAACTTATTTTGTGGAATATTTGAATGTATGAGTGGTGTTATATTTCCCAGTCACTGGTATTTGAGTGGTATATAGTGATAAAACTGCCAAACCTGATACATTGCTGAGAAACTTCATATGGATCTGGCTCCTGAAATGAAAGCACTTAAATCTTTCAGTCACTGTCCCAGTTGGTGTTGCTTTTACTGCTCCTCCTGTGTACAGGCCAGGTGCCAGCACGTGCCAGGTTGTGAATAAAAATGTTGGTGCATTATTTAAACCCATCTCAGGTCCGGGTTGACATGAATATGTACTGTTTCAAATGCTCACATCTTTAAAGAGCACAGGGAGGGGGAAATGTTAGACTCCTGTAATTGGAGGTATCCTGCCTTCCAGCAGGTAAATAACAAGCATTAGCCAGGTATGGTAAGGAAGTGTTGCTGGTGTTTGAAAGCTAGTGATGATGTTTGCATTTTGACCCTCTTAAGATTGTTTCCTTAGGGCTCTCTCAGATGAGAGTGTTCAGGAAAAGCAATTCACTTTATTGCACTGGTGTTTGAGTATATTCACAGGTTGGTTTTAGCTAGAAAGTTAAAATGTGAGAACTTCTAACTTTCCTGTCTTACTACACATCTGCAATTTTATTCCATTCGTTATACAAGAAAGGTACCTTTAAATACCTTGCTAACTACCAGCACTTTCTTTTGAAGAACAGGTTTTGTATGTGTGAAACCTCTTGTGCAGCACTGCTGCATAAAATACTATATTGTTTAGACAGGTGCTATTGCAAGCAGGAAGTGGAGTGACTTACATGGTGGATGTAGAAAAGTTGGAAGTAGCAAACCTTCCTAGTGTTCCTAACCAGTGCATTTTATATCTTCGCTGAGATGCTTTCATGCTGCTTCTCAATTGAAGGTATGAATGCCAATAAATGTTAGGATTAATTTAAAAGCTTCCTAAGTGAGTAAAGCCTGAAACGATTGGTATGTCTGATCAGTGAAGAACCTATCCCAAACCACATGTGAATCTGGCTTCTGAGTTTAGGCTAACAGCAGAACAGATGAAGCGTTTGAAGGTGATGGATTTCATAGTCTGTACCTTGAAACTCAGCAAAACTGGTTTCAATAATGCTAATCTTTTAAGTACTGTTTTATAAAACTGCATTATTGTCAGCCTCATTTAAAAACAGGAAGTGACATGTAAACTGCTGTATTACAAATAGCATATTTGAAGTCTTCTAATTAGTTTCTCAGGATTTAAAACTAATCCAACACATTGAATAATGCAGTTTGATCTGTATGAGAGGCTAAATTGATGGCAAGTTGTAATTTTGGGTGATGGAAGAAAACTTTCCTGAACTAATAAACTTTTGGGGTTTTTTTTACAGGAAAATGGTCCAAAATGTAGGAAGTTACTTTTAGAAACTTTGACTTTATTCAGGTATGTAACTGAAAAGCTTCTAAGTATTTTCTCATTTTATGCCTAAAGTAACTGGCTTACAGTTAAGAATTTTTTGTATTATGACATATATTAATATACTTAATTGATTAATGATAAGTCATAGTTGGCATTTAAAAACACTTGTTCTCTAAGGCACAGTGTGTGCTGATAGCTGTTGGTTAGCCTTGGTTAGCTTTCAAACCTATGTATGTTATTTATGAAATACAACAGAGGACTAGAGATTGCAATACAAAATCTAAACTATCAGAAACACTAGAAGAACAGTGATGTTTCCTACTGTATTTGTTTTCTGTATTGCCTTTGTCTCATCTGTGATGATCCTATCCCGAACCTGAATTCCCTGTTGAAAAACTTAATACGGATCCGGAATCTGAGACGAGACCAAAATATTTTGTTTAAACTTTCTGAAAAGTCTTTGGATTTAGTTTTTGGGGTTTTTTTACAGAAATAGTTACGATTTATATGAAGTGCTGTGTGCTTATGTGCAAATTATAATTTCTCTCTTGATTTAACCATTTTACTTTACCCTTGCTCTCTGTTTGCAGCGATGAGCTGGACACTTTGTCAGAGCTGTCTGACAAACGTGGATGATCAGTAACCAGGAAGAAGTGTAACACCTGAAAAGTTTTTGTGGCTTGGAGTGGGCTGTGGTGCTTTTACAACCTGCTGAAACAGCTGCTGCAACTTTGTTTAGTAGATGCTGTTTTCCAAAACTGCGTGTAGACCAAAATCACTGCATATCTAAAATACTGCCTTACCAAAATAATGAGCTGCCCTGTCTAGGAAGGATAGCAGCAATATTAGCAAAATGAATGTTGAGCATTAATATATGGAAACCCCCCTCTGAGCAGTTACCCTTTTAAAATACTGTATCGATTACACCTTCTTTCAGATACTGAAAATCTGTGATAACTCAAGACAACAGAGCTCACTTGCAGGCCTTGTAAAGACAAGGTAGAGCAAAATGAGTACACAAATGGAAACCAAGGAGTCTGTGTTTTGAGGGCGATGTTATCCAGGAGATGGAATAAAGTATATAAGGTAATGGTGTTCTGGAAGCATAAATCTGAAACACTTGTAAGAAAGAAAAATGTAATGTCTACAGATTGCATCACAGTTTGTTGAGGAACCAAGGAGTTGGGGTTTTATGGACTCTAGCATGGAAAGACAAGTACAACAGTGGAACTGCTCCTTGAGGAACGTATTGGCAATATTACCTGCTTGCTGTGTGGGGGAAAAGAGGTCAGTGGTGGGAAAAGAGACCACATACATTAGAACTTGTGCTTTAAACAGTCACTTGAAAAGTACCAGTACTGTATCACACTAGCAGCATATTTGCTGTATTTATCCAATTGTCACTCTTCTGCAGAGGAATGAAGGCTCATCAGTTGGTCACCAAGTAAATGGGACTTTTCAAGACAACTATACATAAGACTCCATCTGCCTTAAAATCTCAAGCCCAGTTGTCAGAAATGCTTTATAAAGGAAGAAACATGAGAATAGCATAATAACTAACTATTAAAAGAGCTACAGTAACTGAATCATTTTGAAATGCACCAAAATACATAAAAACAACCTTAAAGTCTGCAGCCAAAAGTAACAGCATTGGGTGCTAGCAGCTCTCTAGCAAACTGGAGAAATTTCGGTAACTCATGGAGTGTGCCTGTGATAAGTGACAAATACCATGTAAAGCCCTGTTTTCTACCTAAGCAGTATGAAGTGCAAAACACTACCAGGAACCACACATGAAGTATTAAAATGAAAAATAAGTATCCATTAAGTTACTAGAATGTATGCTAAGGAACTGACAAAATTCCAGGAGCGTATTGGCTCACTGAGCATCTCCTGTGGTTTGGTTATTGTTAATAAACAGTGTCCAGCTGCTATAGGTAAAGGCTGCTTTCAGCAAGGAGCTGTAAATCAGTCTCTTGAGTGTTGGAATCTGCAGAAATTTACTACAGAACAGCTTTCCCTTCATCTCTTTCAACAGGCTTTATTTCTGTTAAATGTTTCTGAGAATGGTAGGTATCTCTATGTGCTATGTTTTGTACATGCTTTCTCTTGAATAAAGATGAGGATGTGAAAAACTTGCCTGTTGCCCATCAGGTGTGTATCACACCACGGTGTTCCCTGACTGCATGTAGCTTGCAAGAGCTACAAAGGCAGTGTGGCCTTGTGCTGCCTGTTGCAGCGTGTTCTGGACACATGATGCTCCACATTGTGCTTAAATGATGCCAGGACAACAAACTTGGTAATCACATACTTCAGAATTGGGAAGGAACTGGTCTCCATCTGCCCATTGCAGTTCTGTGAAAAGTCTGGGTGCTGTTGGCAGCATCTAGTGAAGCTGCTTTGATGGTAAGTCTAAAAGTTGCCAAGCTGAGCTAGGTCTGTCTCTTACGGATGTTAAAAAGATGACAAAGGACAGGGATGTTTAACAGAACAGCAGTATTTGATAAGTACTTTGTTAGGTATTTGTAGGTATGTTAGATATTTGTTAGGAATTTGTATGACTTCATTGTGGGGTTGGAAGAGTGTGTTGTGTTTTGGACTGTTGGGATGATAATATAAAATGGGAAAGCTTTTAAGGAGATAATGCCATGTGTATATGCAGTAAAATTGGTGAGGGTTCATCTTGTGATGTTGGGGGTGAAGTAAAGTTTCAGGATTGTGGGTGGCACTTCAGGTACCCAAAAGTACTTCATGTCACTCTTTTTCTAAAATACTCTTTGGAGATGGTCTTGGATGTAGGATTGGCAGCATGAGAAAAAGGGGTCACGGCATTAAGATACTGTGCATTTCTGTGAAGGCCTGTCAAGAAGCAGTGTTTTAATTATGAAAAAGATTTGGCTCACTTAGAGAAAGGTAGATGTGACCAGTGATGAGGCATATCGGATATTGCGCTGCAAGACTTTCTGTGTGAATGTTCCTGTATGGCCACAGAAAATCGGTCATAAATGTGTATTAGTATAGAAAGTCTGGTATTTGCAAACATGAACAAATGTTTTAACCGTGATACTCCAGAGCTTTTGGAAAGTGGGGCTAGGGAAAGTCATACAAGAGGGTAATTTTTTAACCAGGTTTAAAATGGCAAGTAGCTTATTTGCTTTGTGGGAGGGACATAATGTTTGTAACCCACTTGTGGATTTAGTTCTGGTATGGTTTTTAGAATGGTTCTATGGAAGTGATTGAGATGGTGAGTAATTGTGAAGGGTTACTCTGTGATACCTTTGGAATGTATGGCATGAGACTTCTCTGCAAAAGCAATTCATTAAACTTCAGTTTTACAAAACTGATGGTTAGGTTTAAAGCTTTAACTGAAGATTTGTGCAGTAAAGACCATGAAAGCAGTTTGCTTTTTTGTGTTATAGTCTGGTGAAATCTTGCACTAACCATCAGTGTTGAGCCTAGAAGTGTCACATGGCTGTTGGGCTGTGGTCCAAGAAATCAGTGGTTAGAGAAACATTGTTCTGGAACATTGCCATGTATCCCTCCTTGCAACAGGCCAAAAAGGTAGTGCTTTTTTTTGAGTGGTGGGCTTGCAAGCAAAAGGAGTACCTTGCAATTGCAAGGAAGGTACAAGAGTAGACTGCATAAATGCTTTGCTACTATTAAATAAAGTCCTTGTTAAGGTGGGAGATTTGTTGAGGAACTTGTCTTGCTGGTGAAGGCTGTGGATCTATAAACAAGAGTTGCAAGTGAGTGAAACTAACATAGCAGTGGTTATCTTGCCACAGCACCCACACTGCTATGGGAGTGCCAGTGCTAGTGTGATGCCTGCTTGGCAGTACCAGATCCTAGTGAACTGGAATTTCTGTGGAAGCTGTGCCGTCAGGCTGCTGTACTGCAGAGAAGTGTGCAGTCATGGCTGCAGCCGTATTGTGTGCTTGTGTTGGACTTGCTGCCATCTGGAGCAGGCAGGATCTTAATTGTATAATTTTGCTGTATAAAGTTTGAGTATGTGTTTTGCCAATTAAAAATCAGCTCATCATCATGGCTAGGCTTCGCGAACGAAGATTTGGGAAGAGCTCTACCCATGTTTGTTGCAAGCGCGTTGGTGGCTAAAAAGGCCAATACGAGGTAGGCAAGTCCGGTTGCAAAAGGCACAGCAGAAAGACTCCTTAGATGGTATATTCTGCAAGGCACGATTCTTTCTGCGTTGTCTTTTCTCCTCAAGGGTGATCCTGCGTGCTTTCTCAAAAGCATCAGCAGCGTTGTAGATGGTGTGTCTCCAGGCCTCCCGATTGGAGGCCAGAGTAGACCAGTTATGGTGGTCAACATGGCCAAGGCTGAGATGTTGTTTCAGGGAGTCCTTGTATCTTTTCTTCGGGGCTCCTCTCTTTCGGCAGCCGGTGGCAAGTTCACCATAAAACGGGATCTTAGGGAGGTGGTGGTCCTTCATCCTGGAGACGTGCCCTGCCCAACGCAGATGTGTTCTCAGTAACATGGCCTCAATGCTTGTGACTGCTGCTTGTTCCAGAACAGATGTATTGGTCACATAATCTGACCAGTGGATGTTAAGGATTGTACGGAGGCAGCGTTGATGGAAGCGTTCTAGGAGACGCAGGTGGTGGCGGTAGATGACCCATGATTCAGAGCCGTATAAGAGAGTAGACAGCACTATGGCTCTGTAAACACTGATCTTTGTGCTTTTCTTCAGGTGTTTATTTCGCCAGACTCTTTTATGCAGCTTTCCAAAAGCACTGTATGCCTTTGCTAACCTGTTGTCTATCTCCCCGTCAATCTTACCATCCGAGGAGATGAGGCTGCCTAGGTAATTAAACTGCTGGACTGATTTGAGTTCTGTTTGGCCAATGGTGATGTGGGGATGATGGGGGACTTCCTGAGGTGCAGGTTGATGGAGAATTTCTGTCTTCTTTAGACTGACTTCCAGCCCAAAGAGCTCAGCAGCGTCTGCAAAGCAGGATGTTAAACGCTGCAGGGCTGCTTCTGTGTGGGCAACAAGGGCGGCGTCATCAGCGTAAAGCAGCTCCCAGACAAGATGGTTTAAGGTCTTGGTGTGGGCCTTCAGTCGCCTTAGGTTGAACAGGCTTCCATCAGTACGATATCGAATGTAGATACTGTCCTGATCATCGAGGTCTGCCGTGGCCCTTTGGAGCATCATGCTGAAAAAGACTGTGAATAGGGTAGGAGCGAGAACGCAGCCTTGTTTCCCGCCATTCTTTATTAGAAAGGGCTGAGAGAGTGTGTTGCCATATCTGATTTGGCCGTGCTGATCCTCATGGAGTGAGATGACCATTTTAAGGAACTTGGGGGGACAACCTAAACGTTCCAGAATCTGCCACAGACCTTTTCTGCTCACAGTATCGAAAGCCTTGGTGAGGTCAACAAAGGTTACATAAAGACCTGTGGTACTCCTGTTGGCTCTGAAACCACACTGCAGTTGGTAGAGAGACATTGAAGCGTGTACACAGCAGAGTGAGCAAGTGTTTGACTTTGCCCAAGGAAAGGTATTTCAGTTGAAGGGTGTTTAGCCCTGATTTTAGTAGTTTTTCTGCAAACCCCCTCCCACAGTTCAGAGCACAAAGTTTGAGTTATTAATCCAAAGTATGAATGAATTTAACAGATAAATGGTGATTTCAGGTGAGTGGAGTACAGATGGAGGCCTTTGTATGCTATATAAATGCATGTGTCTGATGATTTGCATTCTCTGCCTTTTGGTGTTACAACTGGTGTTACAAGCATTTTTGCTTGTCTGCCATTGTCTGTTTCCCTTGGAGGATATAAATGGGGAAAGTAAAATTACAATAATGAATTCCATTTTCTTTCAAACATCATGTGGCTTTTTAGTTGATAGTCCAGTTGAGCTATCAGGGCTATGAAGACAGTACTTCTCTGCCATTGTCTCAAACTTCCTGCGGGCTCCGGAGGACAAAGTGGTGTTTGATGCTCAGAAGAATGGCTGTATTGAGTGGGACAAAGTCTGCCTCGTTCAGTATTCTGTCTGAGGATGACCAGTATAAGGAAGAGGAGAAGTACAGAGAGCCTTTCCAGCAGTTTTCTTTGGAATTTCCTGAGGAGATTTTGATTTGTATTTGAATACTACTTGGCAATTATGACCTATGTCCATTTGAAATGTGAATCATATGTGGGCTGTAAAATAGATGAAGTAGTGGTTATGTTAGTAATCGTAGGGAGAGTGACGTTGGGAGAGGGCTGAAGTAAAAGCTTTTTTTTTTTTTTCTCTTTGAAGCTGATGTCCCTTTCCATTCTCAAATTAACAGAAACAGAGGTAAGTGGAGTTCAGTGAAGGCCCCAGTGCTAAGCCAGCTTTGCTGTTTAACTGAGGTGTGTTGGAGGTGCGAATCTGAAGTACTGATCTGTGCTCTTACCTTCAGTACCCCTGACCTACACTTCATACCTCAGGCTTCTCACCAGCAGTAATCACTGTTTTTCCCTGAGATTGGAGTTCTCCACAGCTGAAGGAGCACTCTCCCAGCAACAGTGGTACTAATTTTATGGTTTCAGGTGAAGAATGATTAAAATCTGTCCTAAAATGACGTTCAGTCATTTATTTATATGGAAAGATGGAACGAGATGAATGGACTGAAATAAAACAAATGTGTAGTCCTTACTTTGAAATTAGTAAGTCAATTGAAAAGGTATTTTTAAATTGTCTTAAGATCATTAAAGCTGTATACTTCATCTTACCCGACAAAATAGGAAATAATTTGCTGTAGGCTTAGCTTGTTGTTTTTTTTTTCAATCAGAGTGAGCCATGTTGCAGGTACTGGAGTCCTGAAAAACAATTAGAGACTTTGTGTCTATTGTGATTGAACCCCAGTTGGTAACTAAGTACCGTATGGCTGCTTGCTCACCTGTGCCCTCGTAGGATGGAGAGGAGAACAGGAAGAAAGGTAAAAGCCATGGGTTGAAATAAGAGAAATGATATACAGTAATTGTAACATCAAGGGAGACAACAAAGAGAAACCCCAAGACAGACAAGTGATGCATAATACAATTGCTCACCACCTGCTGACTGATGCCTAGCCTGAGAAATGATCCATGACTTCTGGCCAGCTTCTCCCAGGTTACATACTGGGCATGATGATCTATGGTATGGAATATCCCTTTGGTCAGACTGGGTCATCGGCTGTCCTGACCATGCTTCCAGCTTCTTGTGCCCGTCCTCACTGGCAGAGCCCGAGACACAAAGTTCAATAACCTGACTTTTGGTTATTAAGTAGTGCTTACCCCAACATCAGTGTTACCAACACTGTTCTCATATGGAATCTAGACCACATCACTGAATCCACTATTAAGAAGAAAACTATCCCAGCCAAAACCAGGACACAAGAACTAATAGAAGTGTTTTGGTTAATTTGAATGTAGTGTCAACAAGTTCACAGGTTTATCAGCCAGTTATTTAACTAGTCATAAACTAAAAAATATTTTTTTAAAAAATTGGCCCTGATAAAGTTTTCAAAATGAAACTTCCTTCTAACTGTTCTTAACTTGCTTCTACTTTTTAGATCCAAACTTAAAAAAAAACAGAACCGAAAAGAAAACAAAACCAAAAACAAAACAAAAACAACCCCCCCCCCAACCCAAAAAAACCTGCTGTATGTTCTTACAGGATCAAAGAGACACTTTATTTTCTGAAAGCAGATTGAAAGCGTAATACTCTTCATCTGTCCTCTACCGATCAGAGAATAGCAATTTATTCTTTTCTAGTGCCCAGTTGCTAGGTAAAATTAAAACTTTGTTTCCCTGAAGAACTAAACTAATGCTTCTAGCAGCACAATACAACTGCATTAATTGCACCACATTAAATTCCAGATTTGTTCAGGTTTAAGCAGAGTTTCTGTTGCTTGCATTGCCTTGTGCAAAGCAATGAAGGGATACCTGGTTACTGCTGCACAAGCTGGAAAGGATAAACTTACATACATGTGCTGAAGCTCTATGTTAGGTTAAGATCAATATCTCTCAAGGCCCATGTGGAAGTACAGATTAGACCTTCCAAAAAAAGATTATTGAAAAGTAGCAAGTACGGCCTGAGGTACTGAAATAGTAAGAGTTCCTCATCCTTGTACTCTGGTCTGAAGTTTGTACTGTAAATGAGAATTCCCTTAGGGCAGGCAACATTCTCCAGGTATCTTTAAAAAATAAAACAAAATTTAAAAAAACCGTTGTATACAAAAGGTGGTATTGTCTGCTCCTGAGATCTGCAGAAATGCTGCATTTTTGTAGTCACTTCTGCCTTGTACCTGGCAAGGACTGTAAATGTATGTGTGTGGAGGCAGGGGGGGTAAGATTGCTCTATTTTTACAAGGACCTTGAAAGACACAAGGTTATTTGGGCTCATCCATGCTTGGAAGGATTTTTAAGTTGTTTGGTTACATGTTAAGTAGCCTGGAACACTTGACCTGAAAGCTGTGTATTGCAACTGCTGCATCAGGCACTTTCCTGAGTAATCAACCCTGTCATTAGTAGTAAACTAAATAAGCCTGGGACATGAGCCCAATCCCTGGCAACTGATCATCCATGCCATTAAGGGTTAATGTAGTCTGACAGCTAAAGCCTGGGCAGCAAGCACATTCTCACATGTAATATTTGGGCATGGTTTAGAGGTTAAGGTGAGTGAGAGCTTAGCTGGGGGATATAGGCTGTGTTCTCCACGTTTATCTTACAGCTGGAGAACAGCTCATGGTCTGTCCCATCTGCTGTACCGGTGAGGCCATTGTGTCTGTAGTGTGCTGTGCTCTCCTCTCCTGGGAAAGATGCCCAGAGCTGGAGAAGAATATTCTGTGACCTACTGGCTTGCTGTCTGCCTTTGGACATGGGCTTAATGCAGTAAGTAACTTACATGGGGTTAAGTAGATCCCAAGGGTCCCCTTCCTTGTTTCACCCTTCAGCTGGCTTTTATAAGTGTGCCAAGTACTGGAATCCTGATGGCTGCTAGGCAGTACAGGGATGTAAGGGCAGGGCTGGATAGGTGTCTGGGGTGAAGGAAGGTCTAAATACAGCAGTAAGTTCTCTATTGACACTTTCATTTATGGCTGTGCTCAGCAAGTTGCAGCTTCAGCACTTGGCTACCCTGCACTGCGCAAGTGGACAGGGTAGCACTACTGTCCTGAGATGACTTTGGGACGTTTTAAAGATGGATACTGATGAGGAATACTCTGCAGTTCTCTTGCATGAGTCCTTCTCATAAGCACAGTGCACAAGGACATGGAGGAAACTTCCTTCTCCAGCCTTTCCATGCTAATTTGATGAAAATGGGGCTGTGTGTGATAACTGGCTCATCACTTCTTTGCTGAATATTTGGTCTCCTTTTTTCCCATGGTGCTTTGCCAGACACTGACCTAATGGCAGCATTCCTCTAAGAGCTTTAAAGCTTAGGGGAACAGAATGGAAAAGGCAGCAGTTGTTCCTTGTACCCAAGAGTAATAGCAATAGTAAAGCAGTATTCTTTTTTTTTTTTTTTTGTCAGATTGGGAAGCCTCTTCCAATAGTTTCCTCACCCTTGAAAAGCTTGTGAGCTATTTGTATAGGAAGCCTGTGGTTTATAGGTGTATAGTGGGATGAGGAATATGTGATTAGAGGGAATCTGTAGGAAGAGGAACATTTGCATGTATACTTCTGCAGGAAGTGGGAAGGGTTTGGCATGAAAGGAACAAATTAGTGATTGCATGTTCTGCTTGCTGCAATAACAGGGTATTTGTCCCATCAAACTGAGGAGTTAAGACTAATATTTGGTCTCCCACAGTGGGTATTGGCTAATGGAAAAATGCAAAGATAGGGCAAGCCATAGATATGATAGTATGTCCTAGTATGCTCCCCAAGCCTCCACTAATTTTTTATTGCAAAATCTAAATTGGGGTGATATCTCTATCTCTGCATTTAATAATTTTAGATGGAGATTTCTTGCATTAATTACGTGGGGTGGGGAGGCGTATGGAAATACCTACAGCTTCATCTGACGATGAATTCTCCAGCTTACTTGCATGTGTGTAAAAGTAGCTCTTTTTTGCTTGGCTATCTGCCTGTTTGATTTGGCGCTTCCTAGTTCTTCTGCTGGAAGAAAGAGTAAGCAGTTCTTCTATAGGTTTTCCCCATGGCACTTCTGACTTGTAGACCAGTATTAGGTTTCCTTATTTGTCTCTTGTCCGTGTTGAAGGTATAGGTTCTGAGTAATTCTTGGCGCTGCTTTTTTGCCAGTAAGCATAGGGCATTTGCAGTTCTTTGTTAAAAGGCTGGGCCTGTTTTCTAAGTGATAATAGTCAGTTTGAGATGGCTTTGAGTTGGCATTTCCACTTACACATGAAGTGACTTAACTGTGTTCTGTGCAGGTGAAAATACTGCTCTTGTCCTCCACTCCTCTTTCAATACTGACACACTAACCTACAGTGTACTGCAAAATACATTGAATTCTACAATGATTGGTCTGAACACATGGCTGATAAACAACTGAGTTAAAATCCTCTAACATAAATTGGAAAAAACCTGAAGGTATTCTTGGAATAGGTTCTACTACTTCTGTTGAGCCTTTCTCTTACAGTATCAGCTCTGTAGTGTTTAATTTGAGGGTAGATTTACCTGTGTGTAGGGGGGTGATGGTTAGTGGGAAGAGGAAAAAGCAGTGAGTCGTATTGGAAAGGACTCAAACATTGGGGAGGCTCAAATTGCAGAAATAAGCAGTTCAATACTCTTTCTTTCACTGGCACTGTTGTTATAGCACAACAGCCATGTACAAAAGCTATGAAGCTTTTGTATAAAGCAAAAGAGAGAAAAGCAGTTCAGAATGAATTTAAGACCTTCAGTTTATACATAGAATTAAACACCAAAATAATTCTTGGGAGAGCCCCATCGCTCCTCAGTGCCAGGCTTGTTCTTTGCCTGCAACTGTCTGGGCACATATGTAGCAGAATGCAGGTGATGTCAACCTCAAAAGCCCTGAGATGTATCATGTCAAGTCTGTAGGAGCAGATTCCCCATCCATCTTGCAGAACTAGAATAATTAAAAATTAGTGAAAAATTAGTTACTTTAGGTTTTGGATTCAATGGGTGGGGAGGGGAGGAGTCTTTCCAATCTCAAGAAGGAAGCATCAGTTAGTCAGTGGTCAGAGCTGGATTTGTAAAGATCATTAACTACATCATAGTATGCATCTGTCTGCTCAAGCAGTTGCTAGTTGCCCAGACAGCTTTTTAATGTCTTGGAGAATGGAAACTCCCCACCCTCCCTGGGCAACCTGCACCAGTGCTTGGTCACCCTCACAGTGAAAAAGTGTTTCCTGATGTTCAGGGAGAACCTCATGTGTTTCAGTTTGTGTCCATTGCCTCTGGTCCTGTGAATCATACTGGATTTGCAAATGCTTTCTTTGCTCCTTTTATTTTTCTGACTTAGTCGGAATAAGTGGAGTGTTTGAAGAGTTAGCAGGGTCAAAGGCAGAACTTTTGAAATCGTTTAAATATAAGAGGGATTAACCTTGATTTTGTTTTAAGAAGTGCTACCCCTGTCTAGTTCTGGAAAAGTCAGAACACGCACAGAGGATAGAACTGGAAAGAATGTTAAAAGAAAATATTACCATTACTTAAGTCTTTCTTTGCTGAAATCATGTGACAATTTTAGATCGTAAGTTACTTTTTTAGAATGGAAAAATTCTCAAATCTGCTTATTAAAGGCTGAGATAGTCATATATGAAAAGCTTTTTTTCTTTAGAAAATTTAATATATGTTATTCATCTCCTTTTTAGCAATTTCTGACTTGCATGTTTCTCTTAATAGGTCAGGCCTTGTATTTTGTATCTCAGCCTGTCTCTTAAGACAGAAAATTTGACTGATAGGATGAAGACATTTAACTGACTTTTAATTAAACAAGTATTTCCCCAAACAGCCTTATTTTACCAAGGGTCTTGCAGGGCAAGTAGACCAGTGGCCAGCTGTGCACTACATGGAATAAACTGCAGACTGCAATATTTTCCTGAACGTAGGTATCTTTATAATATACAGATATATTAATAACTTGGCAGTCTTACCAACAAGGTCAGGGCTGAGAATGGCTTGAAAGGTTTATTGTTGAGAAAACCCCAAGAGTGGCTCAATCATTTCAGAATTGTGCTGTGGCAGGTGCTAGTCTGTAGTTGGTCCCGTTGTAATAACTGTTTTTACTGTGGATGTGCTGGGGAGGCTCAAAAATCCAACTGTGGTTTCAGTGTGGCTCTACAATGGTTACAACTGGATGAGAAGCAGGCAGGGGTTTCATATACCAGGAAAATTTAGGAATCAGCACAGCTTCCATTATGGTGAGAAGCTGTCAAACTTTCAGGCATGTGCAATGAAATTCCTCATGTAAATCTAAGTCACCAGAAAAGTGCCTGCAAATGTTCTTGGCTCGTTTTTTTTTTCAATTGATGTTCTATGTGACTAAAAAGAAAAAACCTGATTTCATGATCTTTTACTGAGCATACCACTTTTGTCCTACTGCATTAAGGCTAATAAGTGAGCTATATTTGGAGGAACTGTGTGTCAGACTTTCTGCTTCCTGCTTTCTGTGTAAAATTTCAAAGGATCAAATAACTGCAACTCTTGACTCTGGGTCAGCTGTGATTTTAAATAAGGGTGCAAATCTGTTCACTGCATTTATCCTAGTCTTTTTATTGCTTTTACTTCCATAAGTTAAGTGCATAAAAACATTTTCCCCTAAAAATGGTCCTGAAAGTGGGAATTACTTTCTCAGGAGTTTGCCACCTATAGTTTGTTCGATCCGCTGAGAATTATAACGAAAAGAAGTTTCACCTCAACATGAGGAAGAACTTCTTTATGTTGAGGGTGGCAATGGCATAGGCTGCCCAGGGAGATCATGTAGTCTCCTCTGGAGACCTGGATGAGTTGCTGTTTAGGTGGTCCTGCCTTGTCAGGGGTGTAGTACTGCATGATCTCCAGAGGGTCCCTTCCAGCCCTAATAATTCTGGGATTTTTCATTAGTTCTGGAAAACAAATCCATTATGAAATTGATATAATACTCTGGATCACATCTCTATTCTAACACTGAAGCACCTTCTGTAAACATCTGAAAAGAACATGTTTTGGTACAGTATTTTCACTGAAAAATATTCCCCAGACTTATTTTTGAGAATATTATTGTCATTGCGCAGCTGACAGCTATGTTTTTGGAGAAAGTTATTAACTTTTTAGGGGAGAAAAATACATATATTTTTATAAAGAAAACTATTAAAAATATCACACAGATTTACACTAAAAAAGTTAGCTTTTGTTTTACTAATTGTTTTAAAGTTTCATATTTTTTAAAGGTGGTGAAAAGTTTGAGCAAAAATAACTTTTAATCAAATTTTCAAATTAAAAATTAGCTGGAATACTTGTTAGTGCATAGCTGCCTTCTATTTGTTGCTATTTCAGATAAATATGTGGAGTGGTCCAGCTTTTAATGAAATCTTATGGCATCAAATTCTTGAGGAGATTTTTCTCTTGTATCAACGGATACCAGCTGTACGTTTCACATACTTATACACCAGCATGTGAGCATTTGTTGACAGCAAACTAACCCTGTAATTGTCTGTGCTTGCTCCACTGCGCAAGTAAGTGTTTGTAGAGCACTGGAGATAGGCTGGAAGAGTTCGACCGGGCTCAGGGGCAGCAGCCGCTGCTCAGCTTCTGGCTGAGCTGCCTCTGGGGAAGTGACTAATACTGTGTGTGCCTTCCTGCCTCCCTTTTGCTGTCTTTATCTGGACACACAGGTCTGGCAGAGCTCAGTACGTTAGCTTCCAAGTTTCTCGTGTGGGGTGTGCAAGTGCGACGTGTTCAGAACTGGAATTCTGAAGCGTGCAACGAGGATCCCCAGCACGGAACGCGCGTGTGACAGCGCTGCGCGGCCAGAGCCGCATTCCACCGGGGCCGGCAACAAGTTAAACCACCAAGGCGGGGCCGCCCCAGGGGTGGCTGCGGGGCAAAAGCCCCGTTCCTCGGGCCGTGCTGCGGAATTCCGGCGGTGAAGTGCCTGGCGCTCCAGCCCGAGCTGCTGCCGGCGCCTTCCCACCGCCGGGGCCCCGTCTAACGCAGCGACTCACGGAAACTGCTGTTCCCCTTGGAAAAACTCCCTCCGCCCGGCGGCTATGGCGGGGCGGGGAGCCTGCCCGAGGGGCTGGTGCTGAGCCCGGGGCGCCCCTCCGGGCAGCCGTGAGGCGCCCATTATTTTCAAGGAAGGAACGCCGAGCGCCGCCGGGCTCTGCGCTGGCCGGCGGCCACACAAAGCGTGGCTCTCCCTCCCCTCCTTTTGTCTGCGTGGCTTTGTCTACTCCGTCCGGCCCCCCCTCGGGGGCCGGGACTC